>CM062807.1:127555755-127918255 GCA_031772625.1 Pinus tabuliformis
AAGTTGGTGGAGAAGAAGGATTCTTCTTCACTAAATTCATTTCAGAATTGTTCTGGAAGATATTTATGAACTCTTCTGAAATTGGTTTTTGATATATTTTTAATCTATGACCATTCACAAGAAGAGGAGTTTGACTTTCATCTATTGTTCTGATCCTCACTGCTCCATTACTAAAGACTTTTTCAATCTCATATGGCCCAAGCCAATGAGTATGAAACTTTCCTTGAAAATATTTAAACTTTGAATCAAATAATAGCACCCAATATTGTTCTTGAAACCTCTTGTCCTTGATATATTTATCATGCCATTTAGCCATCTATTGTTGGACTAGACCAGTCCTTTGAACTGCCTATTGTCTGATTTCATCAAGTTCATTTAATTGCTCCAGTCTATGCTTTTGAGCCTCTGATAAATCCAACCCCAATTGGACTGCCATCTTGAAAGTTTTGATTTGGAACTCTATAGGGAATAGGACTTGTTTCCCATAAACAAGTTCATAGGGTGTATGTCCCGTTGTGTTCCTCCATGTAGTTTTTTAGGCCCATAAGGCTTCAGGAAGCCTTTTTGCCCAATATTTTCTACGTAGATGCACAGTCTTGGTGAGGATTCCTTCAATCACTTTATTTGTAGACTCCACTTGACCATTTGCTTGTGGATGATAGGGAGTAGATTTCCTATGCTTGATCTTGTATTCCTCCACAAGCCTTTCCACCATATTGGATGTGAATTGAGATCCCTGATCTATCACAATTTCTCTTGGAACACCAAAACGAGTAAAGATGTCCTCAAAAAGAAAATTAACTACAAATTTTTCATTAGCAAAAGGTAATGCTTTGGCTTCTACCCATTTGGTGACATAATCAGTGCATACCAATATATACTTTTTCTGCTTAGATGGAGGATTAATTGGTCTAATAAAGTCTAAATCCCACTTTTCAAAAGGATCAATAAGTAACTAAGTTTGTAATGGCATTTCATTTGAAGGAATAGTTTTCCCTACCCTTTGGCAGTTGTCACATCATCTTCTGACATATTCTTTAGCATCCTTGAAGATGGATGGCCAATAATATCCTAAAGAAAGGATTTTATAGGTTGTCCTTTTGTTAGCAAAGTGTCCACCACATGGCTCATCATGACATGCTTTGAGAATCTCAGGCATTTCATCTTCCTTGACACACCTTCTGATCATGAGATCTGGCCCTGTCTTATACAATTTGTTAACGATCCATGAATATCTTGCACCTTGCTGAATAATTTTTCTTTTCTCTCTAGGAAAAAAATGTGAAGATAACTTTCCTGTGACCAAATAATTAGCAACATCTACAAACCAAGGAGTTTGAGTAGTATTGCAAAAATATATTCATCAGAAAACTTATCTTCAACCGGAGAATCTTCTTTGACATTCTAAATCCTAGACAAGAAATCAGCAACTGTGTTTTGCTTTCCAGGTCTATCTACCACAGTAATGTTGAATTCTTGCAAAAGTAAAATCCATCTTGTAACTCTGCCATTAGTAATATGTTTATTCATCAAATATCTAATTGCAGAGTGATATGTATGAACAAAGGTTTCATAGCTTGTTATATAGTGTCTGAAGTTGTTAGTTGCATGAACAACAGCTAAAAATTCCTTTTTAGTCACAGCATGATTCAACTCAGTGGGAGTCAAATTCTTACTTGTATAGTAAATGGCATAAGGAATCAAATATTTTTGTCCTAATACAGCTCCCAGACCTGTATCTGAAGCATCTGTGGAAATATGGAAAGGAAGTTTCCAATTTGGACCTCTTAAAATAGGTGCTTCAAAAAATTTTGCTTTCAAGGTTTCAAATGCTAGTTGGCAATCAGGACTTCAACTAAATTCACAATCTTTTGTAAGAAATTTGAAGAGTGGAGATGTTATTTTAGTTAAGTTTTATGTAAACCTTCTATAATATCCTATAAATCCTAGAAAACTTCTAACATCCTTTCGGCAATTTGGAATTGATAACTTAGAGATGACTTCAACTTTAGATTTGTCAACTTTAATCCCATCTCCTGAAATGTGATGTCCTAAAACAATACCTTCTGTAAACATCATAAAACATTTTTCATGGCTTAGTGAAAGGTTTGTTTCTTTACATCTTTTAAGAACTTTTTCCAAATTTTCCAAAGCTTCTTCAAATTTGTTTCCATAGACTATAAAATCATCCATATATACCTCTACACAATCATGTATTGGATCAGAAAAAATTCCTAGTATTGCTCTTTGGAATGTTGCAAGTGCATTACATAATCCAAAAGGAAGTACTCGGTAGGAAAAAGTTCCCCATGGATAAGTAACTGTGGTTTTATCCTGATCCTCAGGTGCTACCTGAATTTGATTATAACCACTAAAACCATCCAAGAATGAGAAATACTTTTTACCTTCTAATGTATCTAATACTTGATCTATAAAGGGCAAAGGAAAATGATCTTTAAGGGTTGCTTTATTCAATTCTCGGTAATCAATGCACACCCTCCATTTACCATTCTTTTTAGGCACAATTACCAAAGGAGAAACCCATTGGGTAAATGAAGTTTACATTTAGCAATTTTTGGAGCTCTTCTTTTACAATCTCCCTAAGATTTGGATTCATCCTTCTCTGAGGTTTTATGATAGGTCTATTGTTTTCCTCAATATATATATGATGGATACAAGTCTTAGGATCAATGCCTTTCATGTCGAGTGTATTCCCATGCAAATGTAGCAGAATGTTTTTGTAATGTTTTGGCTATCTCTTCTTGTTGTAGTTTCTCCAAGTTTTTGTTTATGTTCAAAGTCCTACTTGGAAAAATTTCAATTGTAGAGCTACCAAACTCTTCCATAGAATAGAGAGACATTTGTGTGGATGACAAGTATTCAACATTAGATTTTTCTTGAAATTGTGCATGATCATATTCTGAAGATGTTTCAAAATTTTCCAATGTATTCAAAATTTGACTATCTTCACTAATTTCTGAAATAGTAAAGAGAGGTTGAATATCATCTTCATCATAAATCCATTCCTTGTCATCTATTTCTGTGATTTCTTTTGTTAGGGGATACAGAGTAAATTTCTTTGTTGAATTACCATCAGAAATATACATGTCACCAGATCTACAACTAATAAAAGCATCAGCTATGGCCAGCCAAGGTCTTCCTAATATGAGTGGGTGTCCTCCTAGATTATTCTTGGGAGTTAAGATCATGAAATCAACAGGATATTCCCAAGAATCTAAGGATACTGAAATGTCTTCTAGCACACCATTTGGTTTGATTACTGATCTATCTGCAAGTTGCAGTAAGGTAGGTGTGTAGAGAATATTATGAAGTTTAAGCTACTCCATAGTTTGTCTACTCATGATATTTATTGCTACTCCTAAGTCAATCAATGTATTTGGAATTTTAATTCCATTTATATGTGTCTTGACAATTGGACTTCCTGGATCCACGTATTTTTTGTAAGGCAATTTTTCCCATCATTATGTCTGCTATTTTTCCTACCAAGTGAATTCCTTTTGTTTCTTTTTCTTTCTTCCTAGACTTTTTATGCTTAACTCATTTATTGTTTTGGCTAGAATGGGAATTTCTCTAATGGCTTATAGCAAAGGAATTTTGATACAGACATTCTTCAATTCATCTAGAAAATCGTAGTTGGGAAACAAGATCTGTTTTTCTACCCATCTATCAATGTGTATTCTTTTAGGAAAAGGAGATGTGGAAGTAGATGTTGGTTGCTCAATGATAAGAGTTTTGTTCACTGGTTCTTTCCATTTTCCTTTTTCAATGTTTTGGTTTTGGAGAGATGCTTCCTCAAAACTTTTATTAACTTTCAAAGAATCTTCCTCAGAAGTGTTTTTTTCTTGAATAGTTATAGAAGGTCTTTCCTTTTCTAATATCCTTCTAGAACTTAGTTGAACATCATTAAGATCTAGAGGAGTAATCATGTAAGTTGGAAATTTTTGTCCTTATACCATGTAAGCATTTTGAGGGTTTTTATTGTTGGGGTTTGGTAATGGTTGGGCAGGTGGTTGATTTGGTTTCTATTGAAATGGCAACAAGAGTTTAGGATTTTAGCTTTGTTGTGGAGGTTGTTGTGGAAATGGCAGTGAAAGTTGAGGGTTCTGATTTTGAGGTTGTGGCTGCTGATTTTGTTACTGAATGTGTGGGGAAGGATAATTCTGATAAGATGGAGGATATTGATAATATTGAGAAAATCTCCCATAAGGATTTTGTGCTCCTTCTACCCACGGTTGAGATTGAGGTTGAGGCCAAGGTTGCTGCCAAGGATTCCAGTTTGGTGGGGGCTAGAGATGCATTTGATTGTTAAACCCCTGATTTTGTGGCCCCTGCCAAGGTCTTCTAGCAACAAAACAAAGAGGTTCTGCAGAATTTGGGACTGTTTCCTCTTGAAAGATAGCCTTAAGACCTGGGATTGAGGGACAACATTTGGTCTCGTGACTTTCTGTACAAATCATATAAATTTCCACAATTTTCGCATCTAAAGGAAATTCCCTTAGAGCATGTTTTTTTTGCATTTTCGACAAAAAATGTCTAGAGCATCAGCCTTTGTTTTTTGCTTGTTTTGAATTTTAAGGGTGTCTAGTTGCTCACTAAGGCTCCCTAAAATGTCAGTTTTAAATTCATCAAGCATATTACCAATTTATGGCTTACTTACAAATCCTATTGTAGGTTTGTTTACTCTAACAAGAGAAGGATCTCTCGGCCCTTTCCCTGTTTTAGATTTCCCTCTTGAGAGATGAACACATAGTTCTTCTATATCAATCAATGGAAGTTGAGAGATATCTCCCTTCCCCATCATGTTAAGGATATCTATCCACTCATCTAGTGAAATCCAGTATTGTAGCAATAATGCTGCAACTCCTGGGGCTTCCTTCTTTACTTTTATCAACCCAGTAGTTCGTAACAAACTTGGAAGCGACGGTGCTGTATACACAAGTACTAGCTCTTACTACAAGCTTTCACTTGATCAGTTGGCGCAAGTTTGCTAGGAGCTTAAGCCAACTTCTATGAGTTCTCAGAAGAAACTTTTACTGTGATGGAAGAAAGCTAATTCTATAGAGTCTATTCTAGTTGCAAGAAGAGAAGGAAAACTAAAATGAACCGCAAACCCTAGTTGTGCAAGAAAAGAGATGGAAACGTCTGAAATGGGTACCATTAACCTCTGAAAAGGTAAATTGCATTTATTAAATCTACTTCTGAAGAGAGATGTGAAGAAATCATCTTTTTTTACTTTTGAGTATTTTTATGTAGAATTATTATGCTTATGGTTTGACTCGTTGTGACTGTGCAGAGGTGTGGTGGCCAAGGAAGATGGAGTTGACTTTTGAAGATGGTGAGGAAGGTGTGGAAAGGTCCTAAGAATTCCCTAGTACCCTTCTGGGGACTTCCATTGCAATCAGATTTCGAAAAATCACTTGCATGAACTTCTACAGGAGGCTGCAAGGGATCTATAGGAGGATCTACAGGAGGAGGCCGAAAGTAGTTTTTTTGAGGTTTGAAGGTGGAAAAATGATGGGAAAAGGGAAATGAAGGCTAGATGAGGGTGTTGAGGGGTCTAGGACTCTGTCAATGAAGATCAGGAATGAAGGATATGGTTGGCTTTGTTCAAAAGGCAAGAAAGCAATTTCATGGAAAAATGCAGGAATTGGAAGATTGGCGAAATATGGCGATAGAGCGGGGGAAAATTTGAGAGATGAAATAGTACAAGCTATGTTATGGAGGAATGATAAGCTGGGATGCTCTACAAGTGAGCTGCACACTTTACTTATCAAAACTGACCCAAGCAAGAACCGAAAAACAGAGTTTTGTCTATTTTAACCTAAAATCTGACCTAAAACCAGAAAAGTGTTGAACAGAACTTTATGAATAGAAAACTATGTGAGAAAACCATGGTAAATGAACATAAAAAGATCTAAGCATGTGAATTTAAACTAATATCAACTTCTCCAACTCAAATATCACACTAGCAATTGCATGAAGGGAAAAAATTGTGTTTTTGATGGCAGAAGTAGTGCCTTGACCTAAAATCATGGTCCCAAGGAGGGAGAAAGGAGATCAAGACCTGTTGATAGCATTTTTGGATATTTTTTTGTTATTGCAGCAAACTACTTAAGAAACTTGAAGCAAGAACAACTATTCTAACCATCAAAAGCAACCTAATTTAACCTAAACAACAGATATTTTCTTATGACTGCAAGAAAAAGCATGTAAATACACAAAGGAGGTGTTGGGAACTTAGGTTGGGCCCTAACCCAAGAACTTCAACCCTTTAGGAAAGATCGGTGTTGGTTCAAAACTAGATTCATCTTCATTGATCAAAAAATAATAGCAGTTACATCACAAAATTGTCTTCAAAAAGAGCTCGAAAATGAGCTGAGTACAAGGCTGCACAATAGCACGAAAATATACTATGAAATGGCTGACCTACTAAGGCTTGAAGCCTTCTTATTTATACAATTGGTGACTCCCAACAGTCCTCCTACACTTAAGGAACTCGGCTGCCTAAAACTGAAGATAACAACATCCCTACTTGACTTGCTTGGTTGGCCCTCGAAATCATCAGTGTGGGCCTTTTTACTCCGAGCTACTGATGGAGAACTCAAGGAAGGGGTCATTAATGAAGGAGAAACCCCTCCTATAAGTCCTCAGCCCTGTTTCCTCAATTTTGGCTGCCATTTTACTCATAAATGCCTGGTCCTTGTCCGAAATTGTCCAAAAAACCTACAATAAACACTCATTAGACTATGTGGCAAAGTGACTATCCCCATTCACTCTATTAACATAAATATATTCGAAAACATGCACAAAACTATTGAGAATGGAAAATTAAATGAAAATAATAGGCATAATGATCCCATATAGTTACCCATTTCTGGGGCTCATTGTCACCCCCTGCTGAATGGGTTGCTCATCCTCTGAGCAACTAATCCAGTTCTTTATCTTTGATAACTTTAACAGCTTCCCTGACATCCCAAGCCTCTAATCTAATGTCTTCTTCTCTGTCATGAAAACCTACCTTCTTGTCCACTTCCTCCCATTGCTTCTATTCTTCCTCCTCCTTAACCCCTTCCAACAGTTCTAACAGTAGTGGAGGACTGAACTTAAGACCAATCTAGTTGGCTGTCAAGTGTTGCATTGATTGAATATATAGGGGAACTCTCATCATAGCTTCCCTCATTTTGGTTGGGGATTGATACTCCCTAATTTTTAGGCTATGTGACAATGTATTCCACCTTCTCATACATGCATGAAGGCAGTCATCGCCAAATAGTCTCTCCATATCTTCAAAATGAGCGATAGCCTGGGCTTGCTTGTCAACATAGTGAGGAAGAACTTGAAGATTGGCTGCTAGGTGTTGGTGGGCATAAATGAGAGCTAATGGTTCTGTTGGTTCTGCCCTTATCATTAGGGGCTCACTTAGTTCTTTTGCCATTATCTTTTTAATTTCCCTTGCTCTCTTTTCCCCATGGCTCATCCAGGAAGTCATAACCATGAGATATAGGTCTCCCAATGCAGCATTTGGATCCCATAAGTTCATGTCTAGAAGTGACATATTGTGTAGGTAAAATTCTATTAATTTAACTTTATCCCCGACTGAACTATTATCACATAAATGCATAAATTGTCCATAATCATGAAATGGGATGGTGCCCCTCTGGGCCAATGTTTTAATCTAGAATTGAAGCCAATGGTCTTTGAGATACAGTGCATAAGATCTAGCTAGTTTTCTACACTGCAAGGCTTCCATTACCAAGCTGGCCATGCAGACCATCTGGGCTTCCTTTTCCTGCAACCTTTTTTTCAAAATCAGCACTTCAGTTGCTGCCTGAGACTCTCATTCTTGCTGCTATTTCATTAGTGTTTCAACATCTGCCTATGGTTCTTCTTCTTGCTGTTATTTCTATGCTGCTTCACTATCTGCTAGGGGTCCTTCTTGTTGTTGTTGCCCTTCCAAGGTTGGCAACTTGTCTCCCCTTTGAGGTTCCTATTCCTGTAACTATTTTTTCAACAGTTCATTTTCTTCCTGTAGTTGGGCTCTTCTAATGCTCTTTGTGTGCCTTACCATGCCCAATTACCTGCTCAACTCTTTTAACTTATTTTCCATGTGCCCTATATCTTCAACTCCTTTAGATTTAGCAATCTGCATCCAAGTGTGGGTCCTGACCCTTTCTTGTTCTAGTTCAAAGAAAAGAGGTACAGTGAATTTTTGTGGGATGATCTTCCCACCTTCTAGAAGGTTGTAATAGGAGCCTAAATTAGGCTGAGGGCTTGGCTCAGGTATTTATTTTGCCTTACCTTCCTCTTGTGACTGTTCTGCTACCTTCTCTTCCATTTTTTTAGTTCTTTTAGCTTGGCTAGTTTCTCATATAGAGAGGTTTGAGCCTTCTATAGGACTGCTTTGGAGTCCATCAATTTAATTCTTTCCTTCCAGGTGGAGGTCTTTGAACTCCATCTCTCATAGGTGACAGAGATTTTGGAGGGAGATTCCTCCCTTGCTATAGTAGGTGCATCTTCAATGGTAATGGGTCCCTTTGATGGTGGTTGGGGCTTGCCCACCTTAATCCTGGTGCTCCTCTGGGTTTTGAAATACATAGATGTCTGTATTTTTCTCTTTTCCCTTCTGCTTAGCTGGAGTGCTCAATGTAGCAAGCACAGCTGCTGCTTCCCTTTCCAGTGTCTCAGGGGACACTTTTTTTGTTGTTCTTCTTCTTCATCCTCTACAGCTTTTTCTATGTCTGCTATTTATGTTTTTGTCTCTGCTATCTCTAGTGGTGTCCTCTCCTTTTCTTGCTAAGTCTCTGCCTCTCTTTTGGTAGTCTTTTTCTGAGCCTTCTTAGGCTTCTTTTTCTCAACTTCTGTTCTCTTTGTTTTCTCTTCTTTTGATGTTGTTTTCCTTCCTGCCTTAGGTGCAACTGTGGTTTCGTCCAGCTTCTCCTCTTCTTCCTGTTTTTCCTCTTGTTCCTCTTTTTTTTGAATATTTTTTTGCTCCTCATGAATTTCCTTTTGAAGTTCCTATGTCTGTTCCTCCTCTTCACTACCAGATGGACTGAGTTCATCAATGAGAGTTTTGATGTCATCTCCTCTAGACATATTCTGGAAAATTTCCCAAGCTATGGGGATGGTGTATGTGTGTAGGGAATCTTCTACCAACAATTTGATGAGCCCATGGTGGTCCAGTTGGTATAGAACCCCTGCATTCAACTTGGTGCCACATTATATCAAAGATTGAAGGAGGAAATATGGGAGACTAAGTTTCCTAGCTGCTAGTAGATCCATCTCATATCTCAATTCATGCAATAACTTGAAGTGAGACTCATAAACTATACTGAATCTCCCTTCAAAAGAGATATACTTCATGATCTGGTGGCTGACTTCACTCCATGGATGAGCTAAGCTTGTCCTTCTGACCCCATTCTTATCCTCTATAGGATGCTCATCAGGCTGAAAAAATGTTTTTTTAGCAACCTGTCCTAATGGTTTTTCCTCTTTGCTCCAGGGGAGCCCAAGTGGAAGACCTGTGATTCTGCTAATAAAATCTAGTGTAAGCTCTAGGGTCAGACCCCTGAAACTGATTGTAGCATGTGTTTTCGAATGGGGTCTTAAGGACATAAAAAATTCTTCAGTCACCTCCTCATCATATCCATGAATTCTCTCAAAGAAAGACATCCAATTTTCCCTGGTGAAGAGGGCCACCACTTCGGGGTGCTCATGCAATTTGTTGGATTTCAAAGGCTCCTTTCTCATAAAACCTCCTGGCATGGTGTTTAGTGGTTTCTAAAATTGCTCAGGTGAGGAAGAAGGCAACAACTTCCAAAACCAGAAACAGAGGGATAGCTAAGTTTTGTTTTTTTCTGAAACTGGAGAGGGAATTTTCCGTGTGCTTCTTCTTCACAACATCATTTTGCAATTTTTCCCTCTCTTCAAACTATTTTCAACCTAAATTTGCTTCTCAATTTTTGGAAAAAATCAATACTTTGACATAACAGAGAGAATATATAAAACAATGTTTTTGTCTTCTCAAAGAGTAAACAGAATTACAAATTCATTTCCTTCCCAAGCTTGATTTTCTATGGTTGTAGCTCCTTTTTTTAGGAGAATATGGGAAAGGAAATAAAAAAATAGAGTTTTGAACATAGAGAAGAAAACGAAGAGACTGTGTAGAATGCAGAAAACACAGGCAGACTTTGGAGCTTCTCTTTTCCTTTCTTTTTCAACCCAATACTTTACTTTTAACCCACCACCTTGTATAGATATATCATATGCAGAGTGGGTTTTTGAGCCTACCACATTTCAAGCTCAAATTTTGACAAAAAATCCGACTTTTCTGCTGCAGAGATGCTCTCTGGCCTTCCTATAGAAAGCCTCCTATAGACGGTGTTCCTGCTCCTCTAGAATGCATTAGTGCTCTTGTAGAGCCTGATAGGCGGGAGGGTTTCGAAAAACTGGCAGAAAACTACTAGTTCTCTATTCTGAAGGTGGTAGATGAGTACTGCAATCGAGAACTCATCGATGCAAATGCAAACAAAAGGTGGTGGAGGCTTAGGCTGCACTATACTTAAGCTAATGGCGTAATCTGCGGTGATGCGGTGAGGTGGTTGGATGGGTACGTTATCCCCATCTAGACCGTTGGTCCTACGCCAGTGTCATTACGGTTTTTCATGTCACCTGACCACCATCACCTCCCTTATTCCCATTATACGACGCCACCACTACCGGTTTTGAGTTTTTTTCTTCCTAAGTTGACAGGCCACACATGCTGACTACATATCTAATCTGCGATTTGAATTAGACAAGGCTCATTTGAACTCCATGAGGGTGTGTTGAACTAAACAAGGGTGGCTAGTTAGCTAGCCACTGATTCCGTTTAATCATGATCATTCCCATAGTTCATGCAGTTTCTAAATAATATTCATGCAATTGAGGAATAGGTTAGCCACTTACCTGTTAGTCGTTGTTGTGCTCTGCATGCTTCAGACTTTGGCACTTCATTTCCTCTTTGTTGTTGCTGTTGGTGCTCTGCATGCTCGGCCTTTGACTTATGCTGGTGATTTTTTGATCAGGATCTGCTCCTTGCATGTTGCATACATCTTGGATGCGCTGACCGTGTCTCTAGAGTTTGTTTTTCAAAGGGATCAGCTACTACAGAAATCCTGTAGGATTTTTTGTAGCTTCTTCTCCTTCTGAAATTTCAAGTTGATGCTTCAGCAAGGGCTAAAAACACTGTTGAAGAAGGTTCTAAATGAAAAGAATAACAGTTGGGAGGCATCAGGTAAGAATAAGTAAAGAAAGTTGTTGCTTTATTTGTCATCATCTTCTTTTGTTTACAGAATTAAAGAAACAAAATTTATGTATTTGTCTATGCAGGGAAAGAAAAAGTGAGTGGAAATGTAGGTGTGTAGGGATGGAATGAAGATTTAGGCGGATGGATGGTGGTAGGGAGGTTCACAGGCCTTCTAGACAAGTCTCCGGCCCTTGGGTTCTTCTCTGAACTTGATTTTGGGATTTTTGTAGTTTCTACATGAGCCTCCTGTAGAATAAACAGAGTTTCTTGTAGGATGTGAAATTTTCAGAACAAATGAGATAAAGGCTTGGGAAAGGATAATAGCAATGGAGGGATGGACTATGAAGGGTGTATGTAGCATGGCCATGTCTTTTTCTCTTGTGTGACCCTCCTGCAACCTGCAATTCATTCAAAAAAAGTTAGGTTCTTTTTTTTCTCTTTTTTCTTTTTTCTCTCTTTTTTTTTATGAGACAGTTGGGGCACCTCTAGGAGGTTTTCACCCTCATTGCCTGCCTTGGGCACCTCCAAGAGGTTTTCACCCAGAGATATTTTATTCCTTTTTCTGTTTTTTTTTTCTCCCCTTTTTATTTCTTTTTTTTGGGGTTTGTTGTTGTTTGCTCAGGGTGTGGGTGGAGTGGAGACAGGGACCTGCTCCACTACCAACACTGTTTTACCCATATTCTTAATGAATTCCTGCTTGGAAAGGGGCTTCCTGTAGATCTTCAACCTATGCCCATTGACGAGCATGGGGATGGCTTCTTCATCAATGGCCCAGATCAGGATTGGACCATTGTCATTGCATTGTTCCAGTGTGTATGGGCCCAGCCATCTTGTCCTCAGTTTGCCCATGAAATCTTTATATCTCGAATCATATAGCAGCACCCAATCTCCTTACTGGAATTGTCTTTCTTTGAGATGTTTGTCATAACATATTTCTCTTTGAAGTTGGACTACCTCTGAGTGGAGTAGGGCTTGCATTCTCTGTTCATCCAATCCACTTAGCTGAAGCAATCTTTCCTTTTGTGCATGGCTGAGATTTAGGTCCAGCTGAGCTGCCATCCTTAATGTGTTATATTCAAATTCTATTGAAAACAAAGCCTTCTTCCCATAGGCCAGCTCATAGGGTGTAAACCCTGTGGTGGTCTTCCAGGTGGTGTTATAGGCCCAAGTGGCCTCAACTAATCAATCTGCCCAATCTTTTCTACTGTTGCTCACTACCTTAGTCAAAATCCCTTCTAAAGCTCTGTTAGTGACCTCCACCTGTCCATTTGCTTGTGGATGATAAGGGGTGGAAGTTCTGTGCTTAATCTTGTGGTGTGTGAGCAAGTATTCAACCAAATTGAAGGTGAACTGACTCCCTTGATCTGTAACTAACTCTCTTGGATAGCCAAACTTGTAGAAGATATTTTCCCTCAAAAACTTAGCTACTTTTTCTCCTATTGCTGCCTTGATCGCATTGGTTTCTGTCCATTTTGTTAGATAATCAGTACACACAATGATGTAAGATTTCTTTTTTGAAGGAGGGTTGATCGGACCCACAAAGTCCATGCCCCACTTCTAAAATGGCTCGAAAGTCACTTGAGGTTGCAGGGGCATCTCATCCCTTAGAGTAGGTTTCCCTATCCTTTGACATCGATCACATTGGTTGATATACCTCCTGACATCTTGATGAAGAGTGGGCCAATAGTCACCTACTCGCAGAATCTTGAAGGCAGTCCTCTTTGCTGCAAAGTGGCCCCAATAGGACCCATCATGATCGGTTAGGAGGATGTCAAAAACTTCCTCCTCCCTGACACATTGCTTCAAAATCTGATCTGATCCAAGTTTAAAAAGATTGCCCCCAATACAGGTGAATGGGGCACTTTTCCTCACGATCTTTCTTTTCTCTTTTGAGGACAGGTGTGTCGGAAACTGTGCTGAAACAAAATAATTTGCTATATAAGAAAACCAAGGAGAGAGTACTAAAATAGAAAATAGTTGTTCATCTAGCATTTGATCATCCACCATTCCTTCTTCACCTGCAGACAAATCTAGTCTAAACAGAAAATTAGCAACAACATCCTGGCTTATCAACAATTATCAAATCAAATTTCTGCAATAAAAGTAACCATCTAATTATATGAGAATTTACATCTGGTTTATTCATCAAATACCTAATTGCAGCATGATCAGTGTGTACGAATGTTTGATAGCCAGTGATATAGTATCTGAACTTTTTTAGGGAATGGACTACAGCTAGGAGCTCCTTTTCGGTTACAGTGTAGTTTAATTCTACCTTGGACAGGCTTTTACTGACAAAGTATATGGCATAAGGCAGATTCTCATCAACTTGCCGTAACGTTGCTCCTATCACTTTGTTTGAGGCATCTGTGTGAATGTGGAAAGGTAGGGCCCAGTTTGGACCTCTCAAAGTTGGGGCAGTTACCAGCTTACCCTTCAAGGCATCCAGAGCCTCTTGATGGTTGTCAGTCCATATGAACTCAGCATCTTTTCCCAAAAGACCAAATAATGGAGAGGCTAGCTTACTAAAATCCTTGATGAATCTCTTATAATACCGTGCTAGACCTAGGAAACTCTGAACATCTCTTACCTTTTGAGGAGGTGGGACCCTTTGAATGATAGCAATCTTGTTGGGATCCACCTGTAATCCTTGCTAAGAAATTGTATGACCTAGCACAGTCTCTTCAGTCATCGGGAATTCACATCTTTCAGGACTAAGGGAAAAGTTCATTTCAATACACTTGGTTAAAACTTTTCCCAGGTTAGTCAAAGATTCCTGGAAGTTAGAACCATAAAGGGGTAAAGTCATCCATATAGATTTCTAATGAATCATGAATCAGTTCAGCAAATATGCTCATTACTGCTCTCTGGAAAGTGGCAGGAGCATTGCACAACCCAAAGGGAAGGACCTGGTAGGAAAAAGTACCCCAAGGACAAGTGAAAGTGGTCTTATCTTGGTCTTCCAAGCTGATTTGGATCTGTTGTACCTGCTAAACCCATCTATGAAGGAGAAGAACTTCTTCCCTGCCATGCCATCTAACACTTGATCTATGAAAGGCAAAGGGAAATGGTCCTTCTTGGTGGCCTTGTTTAGTTCCTGATAATCTACACAGATTCTCCACTTCCCGTTTTTCTTTGGCACTAGAACCAAAGGAGAAACCCAATCACTGTCAAAGATGGGATAGATGAATCCTGCATCCAACAATTTTTGTAGTTCTTCTTTGACAATGTTCTTAAGGGCTGGATTCATCCTCCTTTGAGGCTTCCTGACTGGCTTACAATCTTCTTTAATGTAAATGTGATGAGTACAGACTGAAGGGTGGACTCCCTTCATCTCCTTATAGCTCCAAGCAAAAGCATCCAAGTGATTGTTCAATAAGCTACACAGTTCCTTCTCCTGAGAGGTGGATAGGGATGAGTTGATCTTAAAGGTTTTTTCTAGGCCAAATTCCACATTCTTAATTCAGAGAGAGATCGGATCGGCCACACAGAGATCACTAAAGGATTGGCTTGGGTTTCTTCCACTGACTCTTCTAATGGCAACACACTAGGGGGTGGATTCTGAATCAAGTTTTCAATAAGATCATCCTCAGTTTATGGACCCCCCATGGTAGCCTCTACTACACACAATGGTGCGTAATAGACTTCATCATCATCTTCCTCCTCCAACCAGAGATGTAAATCATGTTCTAGTAGAGGTTGGGCAAGAGGATAAAGGATTATCTGTTTGGACATATGCCCGTTCTTGATTGATCAGGAGCTCAGGACCAAGTGTCATAAAATGGTTAAAAATGAAAGTGCTCAGAATTGGTCCAAACTTGAATGACTGGATAGAGATCATCCTCCTAATTCCAGTGCCATGAACGGTTCAAAAAACGGTCTCCATATGAGAAACTTATGCCAAAAACAAAATCGCCCAATAACCCTTAATTTTTGAATATTTTTCAAAAAAAATATATTAAAAAAAAAAAGAATATTTTGCATAATATTCTTTGGAATATTACATTTGGGCAGCCAATCGCAGGTTGCCACATGGTAGACTCAGAGGCCGCCACATGGCCTAGGGTGGCATCAGCATATGTTGGCATTGTCAAAATTTTGTGGGCAGATGGAGGATTGAAAACACGACCTCCCATCTACTAGCACAGCGTCTTACCAATGAGCCATAAGATTGGGACTTGTTTGGATAGCGGTGGAAATTCTATATGTGTTTTAACCTTGAATGGGCGGGGCCCGAAGGGGGCTATACCTTAAGTGGCCAGCCCCCATACCATGTGACTACGCACCCATAACCGTGGGCCAGAACACTAACCGCCAGCACGCTATTCAATGCAACTTAACCACCGCCGGAAAACGCTCACATGCAAACTGAACTAGCATTCCTCTAACGATTAATGTGTGGTTAATATGGCGGAGTTTTTGGGCGGATCCGCCATAATTGGCGGACTTATCTGGCCTTAACTAAAAGTCTAACTAGAGTTTTTCAAGGGCAACTGGCAGTTGGGAGTAAATGGCCATAACTTTGGCTAGGAAAGTCCTTTTTGGACGATTTTTTTTATTTATTTTGGGTATCTTCGACCTTCTGAAGCCATTGGCATAGGTTTCACAGCCATCTGAGGTAATTTGTAGGTGATTTTTCTTCGTGGAAGTTCCAGGAGCCACTAGGACCAAATCAGTTTGGGAGCTACATTGGGAATTGTGCAGCCAGTGAATGTAGAACGAAGGTCATTCCTGAAGGTTTTCAGCATTTTGAATCCATTTCTACAGATCGTTTTTCCTGTTGAGGAATTATTCTCACTGTTTAGCTTCAGGGAAGCTTTCAGGGCCACTAGGGCCATTTCAGTGCTTGAGCTGTTTGGGGGCTATGTTCATCCATTTTTGGTGATTCAAAAGCCTATGACTGCTATTTTTGACCTTCTGAGTTTAATGGCAGGGGTTTCAGAACCAATTGAGGTCATCTTCACCTCGAATTTCTCCATGCAAGTCTAAAGGGCCACCAGGGCCAATTGGGGAAAGTACTGTATAAGGTACAATTTCACTGTTTAGTGCTTCGGAAAGAGCATGTTTAGCTAATTCCTATCTTCTAATTCTATATTTATAGTCAGATCTATCTTTTGAGACACTCATATTCTTGTATTAGCCTTTGTAGCATTTTAATACAAGAGGACAAACCTAGTTTGAGAGGCTTGGTCTAGCAGATGTAGCCCAGAAGGGGTGAACTGCTTTATCATTTTGATGTCTTTATTTGCTGAAGATGATATGCTAATCAAAACTGATATAAAGTGTTAAACAGAAAATACACATAACTTGCATACACACATAATCACCTATTCAGCTGCAGAAAGTTATTTGTCTTATTCCGCGAGACATCAAACTTCAAGTATGTGTATGTCAAAGACTTCAAAGTGTTTACTTTGTTATTTCTTTAAGCAGAGCCTGTAGAGGGTCAGGTAGCCTCTGTAACTCATCCTCTCTTTAGAGGTGACATGTCTGATGAATGCCCCTACAGTCTATCTCTGTATAAGAAATAAGAAGTTTTCACATTTTCAGAGGTCCACTTGGAGTGTATAGCTCACATTTGAAATTATGGGAAATGGATACCTTGCACCCTTAAACAAGTACATTCCATTTTCAGATCATTGATTTTCATGTTCCCATCTCGACAATTGATGTAGGCATCTACAATAGCCAACCAAGGTCGTCCCAGGATGAGAGGATACCCAGTGAGCTTTGCCTTTGGTTGGAGAACCAGTAAATCAGCAGGCTACTCCCAGGAATCAATAGAGACCAGTACATCTTCCACAATCCCCTCAGGGGTCATGGTGGAGCGGTCTGCTAATTGTAGTATTGTTGAGGTCTTTCTTAGGGAACCCTGAGGGTTGAGTTTGAGCATAGTGTCCCTGCTCATCACATTAATGGCAGCCCCTAAATGAATCAAGGTATGGGTGATCATGGTGCCATTGATGTGGACATCGACTACAGGACTCCCAGGGTCTAGATATTTTGGACAGATCACCTACCCCAACATCAAGTCAGATAGTTGTCCTATGACATTGATAGTTGTGGCATCTCTCTTGCGCCTACCTGGGTGCCTGAAGCACTTCTCCTTGATCATCTTGTTGTATATAAGCACATCCTTTATGGCTTGCAGAAGCGGTATCTTTACACATAACTATTTCCATTCTACCAAAAGTTCAGTTTCTTTTGGGGTTGGTTGTGTGGTTCCAATTAGTCTCTTAGGAAAGGGTGGAATGACTTTTGGTTCACTTTTTTGTTTTTCTTCCTCATCCTCCTTAGGAGGAGGTTGGCTATTTGGGAGAACCTTCCTAGATCGTAGGTTAATCTCCTGAATCTCCATAGCATAGGTTGGGCATGATGTTTCTCCACTATATACCTATTGGGCCCATCTATTTTTAGGGTTCAGGTTCGCTTGAGCAGGTATTTGGGGTGGTCTTGGTGGAGCAAGAGGTAATGGTTGTGGTTGAGCAGGTGGTGGAGGCAAAAGAGTGGGAGGAGAGTTATACTAGGGCCTCCACCCCTGATGAGGTGCACTCCATTGAGGCTGTGGCTAACCATAAGAGTGAAACGAGTGAGCAACTAGTGGAGCCTGGTACTGAGGAGGATATGACCAAGGAGGGGGTGTGGACTAGGAAGGATGAGCAGGGGGACCCCAAGAAGGCATGGAAGTGGCTTGATTGGGGTGGTAATAGTTCTCGGATGTCCCTTGCATTCCCTACTAGTAAGATCTAGGTCCATGTGGCCTCCTTTGGTTCATGAAATAGAGTGGTTCAGTCGCTCCTTCCGCCCCCTGATATGAAACTTTGATTCTAGGCAAGGAAGGGCACTGATTCGTAGGATGGTCCTCTTCACAGACTAAACACACTTCTATAGAGTGCAATGGACATTCGTTCCTAAGATGCTTTCTAGTGCACCTGGGATAGAAGATGGCCAAAGCCCTCTCGGCTTCCTCTTGTTTCCTTTTGATATGAAAGTTATCCATTTGCATGGCAAGAGTCTGCCTCACCTCACTCTTGAAATCTTCCAGCAGATTCTCTAGTTCATTTCTAAGGGATGAACTGGATGAGGATGTACTGGCTAAAGGTTGACTTCCCCTGCCTCTCTTTCTAGCTGACCTGGAATGGTTTCTAAACATAGTCTTTATGTCATCATAAGGTAGTTGATAGATGTCTTCCCCAGCCAGAAAATGGAGGGTATCTAGAAGGTATTCAGGGACTCCTCCAAGCAAAACCAACTTCAAAGATTTAGGGTCGAGTGTGCACCTAGCCCTTTTATAACTGAGTTGAAACCTTTCTTCATAGTCTTCTAAAGATTCATCACTTCCCATGGTCATTCGGAATATTTCTTCCTTGGTATCCTTTGACATAAAATAGTCCCAGTATTTGTTGTTAAAGGCTTGTTTCATCTGAGCCCAAGTTTTGATACTATTTCCAGGTAACACCATGAACTAGCGCAAGGCTGCATCCTTGACGGTGGAAGGAAATAGTTTCAACTTCTGCTCGTCTTCTGCATAGTCATAGGTTCGACAAAGAATAGCAAATTCAAACAAGAAGGTATCAGGATCTTCGGTAGTCAGTCCATGGAAGAGAGGTAAGGTTGAAGTGCTTATGTTTTCCATTTTTGTGTCCCCATTGGTCTCTTAGATAGGAAAGGCACCTTCTATTCTTTCCCCATTTCCTCCAACATTTCTGTTTTCAACCATGGTTTCAAGAGGAATGGTTGCTTGCTCTTCTTCTGTTATAAGATCTTTGTATATCTCTGGAGGTTCACCTATAGGTTCTTCTGGATCACTACCACCAAAGAAGAGAGAAGGGTGAATCAGTGATGTGGTGGGGGTGTTGGGTAGGAATTTTCCTGAATTGTCTCTGTTCCTACGAGGCATGAAAGGAAATCTCTTTTTGGGTGATTTTTTTTTTTTGCTTGTACCTGAAAAATTGAAATGGATTGAACAAAAAATTGCAACTAACTAAAATGAACTTGCTGAAATGAAAATTTCATAATTGAAATGAAATA
Source organism: Pinus tabuliformis (assembly GCA_031772625.1). Taxonomy (NCBI): domain Eukaryota; kingdom Viridiplantae; phylum Streptophyta; class Pinopsida; order Pinales; family Pinaceae; genus Pinus; species Pinus tabuliformis. Next base: position 127,575,092 of record CM062807.1, read on the forward strand.
AGGAAATGTCTAGTATACGTTTGGTGAAATGGATATTGTAGAATTGAAATGAAAGTAGGAAATGTCTAATCTACGCTTGCTTAAATGGAAATTGCAAAATTGAAATGAAAGGAGGAAATGTCTAGTCTACGCTTGCTGAAATGAAATTGCAAAATTGAAATGAAAGCAGGGAATGTCTAATCTACGCTTACTGAAATGAAATTGCAGAATTGAAATGAAAGTAGGAAATGTCTAATCTACGCTTGCTAAAATGAAATTGCAGAATTGAAATGAAACAACTACTCTACTTTTGCTGAAATAAACTACTTAGCAAAATGTTGGAGTAGAAAATAGAAGAAAAGCAGTAATCACAAAATACTCTGATGCTTCCCCAGTAATGGTGCCAAAAAGAAGTGGTGAGGTCCAGTATTTCAATAATAATGCTGCAACTCCTGGGGCTTCCTTCTTTACTTTTATCAACCTGATAGTTTGTAACAAACTTGGAAGCGACTGTGATGTATGCACAAGTACTAGCTCTTACTGTAGGTTGTCACTTGGTCAGCTAGCGCAAGTTTGCTAGGAGCTTAAGCCAACTTCTATGAGTTCTTAGAAGAATATTTTACTGTGATGGAAGAAAGCTAACTCTATTAAGGCTATTCTACTTGCAGAAAGAGAAGGAAAACTGAAATGGACCACAAACCCTAGAAAACCCTAGCAAACCCTAGTTGTGCAAGAAAAGAAATGGAAACTACTGAAATGGGCGCCATTAACTTCTAAAAAGGTAAATTACATTTATTCAAGCTATTTCTAAAGAGAGATGGGAAGAAATCATCTTTTTGTACTTTTGAGTATTTTTATGTGGAATTATTATGCTTATGGTTTGACTGGTTGTGACTCTGCAGAGGTATGGTGGCCAAGGAAGATGGAGTTGACTTTTGCAGATGGTGAGGAAGGTGTGGAGAGGTCCTAAGAAGTCCCTAGTACTATTCTTGAGACTTCCATTACGATCAGACTTTGAAAAGTCACTCACACGAAGTTCTACAGGAGGCTACAGAGGATCTACAGGAGGTTCTACAAGAGGATCTACAGGAGGAGGCCGAAAGTGGTTTTTTGGAGGTTTGAAGGTGGAAGAATGATGGGAAAAGGGAAATTAAGGTTGGATGAAGGTGTTAATGGGTCTAGGACTCTGTCAATGAAGATCAGGAATGAAGGAGATGGTTGGCTTTGTTCAAAAGGCAAGAAAGCAACTTTATGGAAAAATGCAGGAATTAGGGCAGATTGGCGAAATATGGCGACAGAGTGGGGAAAATTTTGAGATATGAACTAGTACAGACTGTGTTATGGAGGAATGATAAGCTTGGATGCTCTACAAGTGAGTTTCACACTTACTTCTCAAAATTGACCCAAGCAAGAACCGAAAAACATAGTTTTGTCTATTTTAACCTAAAATCTAACCTAAAACCATGAAAGTGCTGAATAGAAAAATATGTGAGAAAACCATGGTAAATGAACATAAAAATATCTAAGCATGTGAATTCAAACTAATATCAACTTCTCCAACTCGAAATATCACACTAGCAATTGCATGAAGGGCAAAAACTGTGTTTTTGATGGCAGCAGTAGTGCCTTCACCTCAAATCATGGTCCCAAGGAGGGAGAAAGGAGATCAAGACCTGCTAATAGCCTTTTTGGATCTTTTTCTTTTACTGAAGCAAACTACTTAAGCAACTTGAAGCAAGAAAACCTATTCTAACCATCAAAAACAACCTAATTTACAAGATTTAACCTAAATAACAGAAATTATCTTATGACTACAAGCAAAAGCATATAAATACACAAAGGAGGTGCTAGGAACTTGGGTTGGGCCCTAAGCCAAGAGCTTCAGCCCTCTGGGAAAGATCAGTGTTGGTTCAAAAATGGATTCATCTTCATTGATCAAAAAATAATAGCAGTTACATCACAAAATTGTCTTCAAAAAAAGCTCGAAAATGAGTTGAGTACAAGGCTGCACAATAGCACGAAAATATACTATGAAATGGCTAACCTATTGAGGCTTGAAGCCTTCTTATTTATACAAGTGGGGACTCCCAACATTCCTCCTAAAATTAAGGAACTCGGCTGCCTAAAACTAAAGATAACAACAGACCTACATGACTTGCTCGGCTACCCCTCAAAATCATCATTGTGGGCCTCTGTACTCCAAGCTACTAATGGAGAACTTGAGGAAGGGGTCATTAATGAAGGAGACACCCCTCCTATAAGTCCTCAGCGTTGTTTCCTCGAGTTTGGCTGCTATTTTGCTCATAAATGCCTGGTCCTTGTCCAAAATTGTCAAAAAATCTGTAATAAACACTCATTAGACTATGTGGCAAAGTGACTATCCCCATTCACTCTATTGACATAAATATATTCAAAAACATGCACAAAACTATTGAGAATGGCATATTAAATGAAAATAATAGGCATAATGAGCCCATATAGTTACCCATTAATGGGGCTCATAATCATCTCTAGTGGCTTTTAACAAAAGAGCTTTCAAGGTTTCTTCATCTAAATCATTCATTTTTTCTCTTTTCAAATTATAGTCGAACCTCTCAATCAAATCTTCTAAGTTTTCATCCTCTCTTTGCATCATTTTGAACACTTCGTCTTTGTGATTGGTAGGCATGCAGTAATCCAGGTACCTATCCAAAAACGTTTTTTTCATGTCATTCCAAGTTCTAATGGACTGAGTAACTAACCCCATAAACCATTTCAAAGCAGCTCCTTTTAGTATTGAAGGAAACAATTTGATTTTTGAGAGTCCTCTAGATAATCATAGGTTCTGCATAAGACTTCAAACTCAAATAAGAATGTTTCAGGATCCTCACTTCTCAACCCATGGAAGTTAGGGAGGACAGAAGGTGAGATGTTTTTCATTGTGGCATTTGTTTCCTCATCCACTATAGTGAATCCAAAAGAAATATCTAATTCCCTATTTCCTCTGCCTCCATTATTTCCTCTACTTCCTCCATCATTTCCTCTACCTCTCCCTCTACCCCCTCCTCCAAACAGTGAGAATTCTTCATCTTGTTCTTCTTCTGCCATTATAGTTTCTTCAGAGTCAATACAAGATTCAACCTGCACAGTTACCTCCTCCTCCTCTCATTCCTCTATTAATGGAATATGGGAGAGAGGTTCTACCTCTTGTTCCTCACCAGGTAGTCCTAATTATTAAACTACAATGTGCTCTGATGTGGAGGTGAAGAAAGCTCTTCCTGTTGTTGGAGATTCGAAATTTTCCTCTCTTAAGATTGCCTTGGTAGATGAAGTAGGAGATTCTGTTGATTGGATTTCTGCCCTTGGAATTCTAAGAGTCCTATGGCTGGGAGTATGAGTTTGGGATGGAGGTGTGCCTTTCCTTACTCTTGGTGGAGTAGGTGGTGTTGTAGGAATTAAACTTCTGCCCCTTGCTATATATCTACCCCTAAAGCCTCTTTCTCTATGCATGTCATTTTTTTTTTAATGTAAGAGATAAGGCTACCTAGTTACACTCCCCCGGTAATGGCACCAAAATGTTTGGTCAATTTAGTTTCCTAAATTGTTCTACATAAATTATCAATCGGGTATTGTAAACTGATGAAGTGTAGTGCACTGTTTGTGCTAGATGGCCCTTCTTACTTCGTTGTTTTTGTGTTTTATGTTGTTTTGGGGGTTTTTGGTCCTTTAATCCCTAATGATTTACAATGTCACTATAAAAATATTAAATCTAACTTATGTAAAGACTGCTAAGAATCTAAAAAATGAGAACTAAAAGAGCTTAAGGAAGATTTGGAAGCAAAGTTTAATCAAGTATTGAAAACAAAGTTTCTATTCTTGTTCTTATCATTATTTCCAAATCATGAACTAAAAATTGAGAGTGAAATTGCAACTACTATCTAATATATTACAGAAACAAAACTAAATGAAATACTTAGTTACTCTGCCTCTCAATTTTGGGAGAAAAATCTCCTTGTGATGACATTTCAAGGAATTCTGTACTCCATTATTCTAAGAGAAGATAAATGCAGGAATGCAGAAATGACTCATTTCATGAATGAAGTATTCAACCACTTATTTTAAGATGAGTTATCAACTAGAAGGGCTTTTTAGAAACATTCATCTACACCATGAGTCAATAAACTAGTGATAAAATAGCAAGAACAGTAATGGCACTAATTAGTCTATTTGAAAATTTAAAGACTAATGAAACAATAAATGAAACCAACTATATTACACTACTGAATTTCAACTTCTAACTGCTGATAAGGACTAGAAAGAAATTAAAGAAAAAGAAGTTATTCTGCACTGAAAGAAGCTATTATGCATTAGTAAAGAAATGATAAAAACTACATTATAAACAAGGTTAGTACGAACATGATTATGAACACTGCGAGAAGAAATGATGAATTTATAGTTTAACTAGAAAAGACAAAACAAAATAAAACCTCAATCAGTGCATGGGTCCTCTGCAACTAATCAGGTTATGCGGTGCTTAATCAATCTCTAAGAAACTCATTCATATATCCATAAAACATGCGGTCTTCATATTAAAAACAGGAAAATGAGTTTCAAAATTACAAAATAGTAAGTGTGAGCTTAATACATGAGGAAATTCGAACTCCTTCTGAGTCCTTTACAATTGATATTTAAAGAAAAATCCTAATTTTCCTTTGAGATAATTTAGCTATAGGTGGTCCACATATTACAACAGTTCTGTGTGAATGGATTGATCAACTACAGGTGACTTTAAGTCAGCAAGGTAGTTGCATGAAACAGTTGTCACCGATTGCTGGTTCAAGTAAATGCTACAATAGAAGCTGCTGGATTTATTAAATATCCACGAAGAATGGACACAGATTTGTATTGGACATAGAGTCCTATTGTTCCCAGGTTTCTTCATTTGACTCCACCTTTGACTGTGGTCTTGTGCTGATTTCTTTGTCGATTTGGGTTGGTTAACTAGGATAAGATCCAAGTCATGACCATTCCAGAGATGCCCATGTGGCCGGTTTTCTCGTTTGACACCTATAACCTATTGAATCATGAAGGTAGCTACAGAACATCCGATTAGATGTAGAATAGGCTGTGTTCTATAGCTAAAAGACAAAAAATTATTCAAACAGCAAAACATAAAAGTATAACATGTAAATCACTAAATATCATCCTTAAGGCAATATATACTGGTCATTAATGATGAGAATGCATTTTCTTCATGGAAAAACAAAGAAAAGGATGAGAAGAGTTACTAGGGAAAGAGTATTTTTGAGGCTCAACACCTTCATCTTCCCAAAGCATGTTCTCATCATCTTCCTACACTCACGCCAATGGTCAAAACTACCCTTGTGCGTATCCCACCATCTCGTGGGCGTAGTGCGCAGTGCCCAGTCCAAAGCCTGGAAGTTCTGCTTCTCTAGTACTTCCCTCTCAAATGCATCCAAAAACACATCCACATCATTCAAGCCATCATAAGTGGGCATATTTCTTACCTCTGATGACACACAGCACAATGACTGGGTCATCATGTTATAGCTCAACGTGGTTACTTCATGTAGCTGATTCTGCCAGCGCTCTAATTCTTCATCTGAGTCAAATTTGTAGGAACTCTCACGATACCATGTAATTCATCCATCCGCTGTCAGAACCAATCTTGGTCTCGTGCTGTTATCTTATAGATGAAGTCCAAATCTTCATCGCTTTCGTAATCGCAGACTGGTTTAGTATAGCACGATCCTTCAGCAGGATCTAGGGGTACTATTATGCAAAGTGATTTCTTTTCAAATATCATCTTTCGCTTCTTTAGGTTGCTTACCCTGTTCATTTGAGTAGCCCAATCAATGCCAAGGAGTGCAGGGTAGGGGTTGCTATCATTCCCAATTTCTATTACTTCAAAATCAGCCAACGTGTTCACACCTTCAATATCTATAGTTACCCTTTGCAGCTGTCCCATGGGGATGATCTTTTGTTGATTTGCCATCCTTAGCTGAATCAGAGACCACTACAGTATGGGTCTCCCTATCCGTTCCCAAGTCTACTTCAGCAAAACATTTGCTTCTGACCCTAAATCCAAAATAGCCTGATCCATTTCATATTCCGCTTTCTACATGGTGAGTCTCATTTCACACTCTGTCCTCACTTTATGCTTACAAATCTTTCGTACCATGCGTGGTTCACCTGGATCATTTCTAGCGCATCTGTTTATAACTTCATGTAACCCCTTCATAGCCTTACTATCGTGTAGTAGCTTCATGCAAGTCTCTAGAAAGGTCATAAGCATAGAAGGGTCTATTTCCTGAACAGGCTTATCCCAGCTCCCTGAGGTAGAGGCCTTAATGAAGTTATTTTTTTCTTCCATGAACATTTTGCGTCCGCACTCCAAACCAAATTCAGCGTCCTTCTCCGGAGCTTTGAGAACCCATGCACTGTCTTCGGGTTGTTCCCCTTATCATCGCCTGTTGCAATTCCACTTCGGAGCACTATATTCACATTTGGATCCTCTTCACGAGGCTTAGCCCTCATCATCTACAGGTTCTGAGTTGGCTGCAGTGGTAGCACCCCTTTGTTGTGTATCCTCGCTATCAGCATAGGACAATCCTTTGTCTCATGATCAAGCTGAGTACAATATTTGCATGACGGACGCGTTGGGTTAGTGAATTCATGCGCATAGTGCCCTTGTCCTCCACAATTGTAACAAATTAGTTGTCCCTAACCTCTGCCAGGTCCTCCTTTGCCTCAACCTCGTCCGCACCCCTGAAATCTTGTTTGCACCATCCCAGTGCTCTGGTCAAGAGGTCGTGTTTCTACTTGAACTCTATAGGTGGGTGTTCTATCCATCATCAACTCATAACTTCGGTAGTTGCACTCAACATTCCCTACTGACCTGCAAAAGTTGTAGAACAGTTGTTGCAGATTTTGTACAAACTTCTGCAGCAAATGACAGTTATCAGTCATATGTTTCCCTACAACCTGACATGTAGCACACCGCAACGTGGGCCCCACACTCGGTCCTACTTGGGCTTCTGGCCTCAAAGGCATCAGTTCTCCTCCTGCAATATAGTTCACAAGGACCGAGCAGTGGTCTTTGTCATGCCCCTAACCTTTACATTTCAGGCACCATATCTCCTTGTGTGCCTCTAGTCGAATTGTTATGTCCTGCTTCAAACTTTGTATTTCGAGGCAAATATTTTTCAACTGCACATGGATCTTTTGAACCCCTAGATTTGTATCTTGCATCAGTGTTTCATGCAATCTTATGGCAATCTCCAATGCCTCTGCCTTGTTATAGACATTTTTGGGCATTGCAACCCCAATCATAAATGTCCATAAACCAAGGGCTCTTAAGTCCCTAAAAGTGTTGTTCCAACCCCTAAAAGAACAAGGTCAGCTGATTACATCATCTCCTAGAAGTTCTCCATGAAAAACTACTCAGAACTGGTCAAAATTGGACCATCTCACCTGCTCCATGGTCAAAGTGCATTGCATCCCACCTAAATGCACACAGGAAGTGCGATGCATACTGAAAAACCCTTCTATGGGGTGCGATGGGCGAGAGTGGACAAATGGCAGGGTCAATCAGCAAGGTGGAGGATCATGGAATCTTTCATAAACTTCTCCTGTGACACTTGCCACTCTGCATTCGCCCAGGGATGAGTAAGAGATCATCAATCTCCAAGTGGAATCAGGAACTATCAGAGAGAGGACACTAATCAAATCTCAAAAGCTGACTCACCCCCTTTCAAACATCTATATATGGATCCCTCATCGCAGAAATCCAGAGGCTGGAATTTTGTATCTTGTAAGGAAGTGCTGCTGGTTTCTTGGTGTAACATCATAGTGTTGGGTGATCTAAGCTTTTCATGAGGTAAAGAAGGGCTTTCTTGCTGAGAGGATGACGCTGGGTCAGAACAATTGGTTGTAATCCTCTTTGCTATTCTTGATTATTAATAAAGCTATTCAAGTTTTCCTCCACATTCTTGTATGATTGATGATATATGCATTTGTGTGCTCAATATATATCTGGTCCTAATTGTTTATGATAGTAGATCTATGTTCTTGGATAGTGTTATGTTGCTTTGAGTCTACAGGTGCTCTTTGAAGCTGGGTAGACGAGGAAGCGAGTAGCAAAAATCTATTGGAAGGGAGAGGATCAAGCAAAGAACCAAGCGCAAGATAGAGGTTGGTCTCCTTTGTTCCCCTCTTATCTACTTCTCATAAAGGAAAATGAAAGTGTTTTTAGTTTGTTTGTTTCTAAGGTAGCTACTAGCCTTAGTGGGACTAGTAGCTCTGCATGGACACTAGATTTCCCGATAACATTCCTGAGTCGTAATCTTATGTTGTGAAAGTGAAACCTTGAGGTGAGGCAAGAGCAAAGCCATGAACCACTCGCGATGTTTTCCATCTGTTAAGTTCATATTAGCTTCTTGGATTTTACACTTCAATCTCTAATCTAATTCCCAAGGTGTCTCACCTGGCTTCATCGCGATTTCCTTGAACCCCACAATCGACTGTGCCTCATATTTAGGCCTATTGAACTCTTTATTCAGCACGGTCTGGATTTCTGCCAACTCAGCATTAGGATTATCATTATAGTACTTGATGTACCAAGTTAGCACATCATCCTGTAAAGCACTAACCAATGTTTTCTTCTTCATGTGATTGTCTTTGACACCCTGAGCTTCCCATACAACTTTTATGATGAACTAGAACTTGTCCAGGTCCTCATTTCCCAAGCCCTTAAACAAAGGAAACTTCACTGAATTCACCATGTTGAACTGCAGGGGAGGTGGTGGTGGTGTGGGTGAAGTCACAGGGGGTGATGGTGGTGAAGGTGGAGGTGGTGTGGGTGGAGGTGGTAGTCGTGGGAACCCTCACTTTATCAACTGAACTGCACTTTGTGGAGAAGCCTGCACTACTCCCTCTTCATCACTCAAAGGAGGTGAAATCAGTGGGTTGTATTTGGGACCCTTTCTTTCATTGTTTCTATAATTCTTTCCACTTTGTGTAGCTATGAATATCAAGGTAGCTACATAACCCGTTTTTCGCACAATAACATCTTAATCCAAGTGTTTAAATACTTCAAGTACTAACCTTGAAGATGTTTGAAAAAGTTACACTCCGCCTCACTGTAACTGACTAAGGTATCGACCATGAATTCATTCACGGACCATCCTATGATACAATCGAGCCAATGATTGACAACGTGAGCAGTCTTATCCTCAAAGGCTTCTAGTCTCTGTATTAACTCTGGGGTCCAAACAATAGGACCGTGAAGTCTCGACCTTCCTTGGTTATCTGCTAGCTTCATGATCCACTCATATAACTCAACTAGAAAGGAACAGAAAAATATCTTGTGGATTTTTGTATACAGGTACCTATCTAGCCGCTATTCCTTAGTCAACTGTGTGTTTTTTTTCTCCTGCACCACAAATTCTTGGATTTTCCTATCCAACGAGTCTTCAACTTCTTTCATAGTTGGATTCCAGTGATACGACATCACACATCTGTTATGCAGATTCTGGTCCCGACAACGGAACCATTTTTTGGCTTCGTGGGGCCTAACCGAGGTTCAGCATTAGTTAGCCAAACAAATCCCTACACCATTGTCCCTTTCTGCATCAACCCGCGGAGTGTGGACTTAAGTCTCATCTGAAGCAGTATGGGGGGATGCTGGAACCAAGTTTCCACATCCTGAGATGGTCATGATGTCAGTTTATACCCTCAGCCCCTACTTTCACATAAGTCACTAAGCCTTACGACTCTTTTAGTCTACCCTTTATTTCACCCTTCAGTCCCTCTGCGAAGGTGTTTTATTGACCTTCGTGCAGCCCTAACCCATGGTCTACATACTTCTGCGTAGCTATGATAATGTATTGTATAGGTTCCCAAGTTATATTAAGATTTTCACTTATCTTACTACTCAATCACAGTTAACGCTGTGTAAATTGATATCCTTACTTTCATTCAATTAACCAATACAAACACATATATTCACGCATCACATAATCATTTCAAATTAAACCCATGATGTAATATAATGAGATGCATTAATAAGAACTAAATACACAGTAATTGCACAATACTTCTCTCTATTGATATTTTTAAGTTAATACAGACTCTATCCACCCTATGCACACAACTATAGGAGTCTACGTACTCAACTGCAGGAGTCTGCGCACTTAGCTACAAACTTCCACCCTAGGCCGCTGCGCACTCAGCTGCAGAGCCTCTACCTATGCTAAGACCCGAGAACACTTAGGTGTCTCTACCAAGACTCCAATGCTTAACTCCTCATTTCATTCTTCGCTACTTCGAGTTTACTTATTTAGCTCCTTTTTATACAATCCCATGGTTTGTAGACCATGGGTGGATCTTTACAGCTAACCTTACACTTTACAAAATAAGGGCGGACAACCCTTTATGGCTCTTGACACCTTCGTGCTCCACAACCACAAAATGCAGAGAATTTACAACTTTATTACAAAATTGTCCAAAAACATGGGTTTTTAGCCACAAAATTGTCCTTGGGGGAACCTGTTCCCAGCACCTTCCCTCAATATATCCCACTCTGTGGTGCCATGGCGGAGCTCCGTTTGCAAATACTATTTCATATGGATTGTATCCAAAGTATGTGATCCGGGGCTAAATAGGAACACAAAAAATTACAGAGATAACCATAAACATAGAAATGCAGCGAAAATAATACTTCATTTCATTAATGTAAAATACTTAAATATACTTACAAACAGAAATGGAAATACACCAGCTAGGGCAATGGTAGCTTATCTCTAAGAAGAGATGTGGTGACTACATGCCTCTGAACTGAACTACAATGAGGCTCAAGGGCCTTTTTATTATTGAACAATAAGATCAAACCATAAACAACCAAAACCCTAACCCGAGGAGATGTAACACCAAGAGCTTATGGGCCCCTTTGGGGTGAGTTGGACAGTCAACTTCCTGGGGTTGTGACTTGGTCATATTATCTCCATTTGACACACATGATAGCCCATTGGAAAGATCTCTCCAAGGACTATGATGAAAAATATGACTTTAGGTAGAAAATCATTGGTTGTAGATTTCCAAAAAAACGTTTTTTAGGGCCTCAAAATGGTTGTGGAAGTTTAGGACCCAAAAAACTGCTAAAAATAGTAAATTGTGCTACAATTAAGGAAACTGAAAAACTGAAAGAATCAATGGTGGGGGTCCAAGTGGAATTGGTGTGTGGCCACCAATATCCACTTGGATCATTCATCCCCCCTTAGGAAGCAATGGTCCCCATTGTGTTGAGTTCCTCCATGAGATGAGGAAACTTCTGCTCAACTTGGTCCCTAGTGAGCCACTTGCCCTAGTGAAGGAGTTGGCCTACTTTGACAACTCGATATAGTTGGATATTCTGTTGGCAAGTGTGCTTGATCTATGTTTCCATGATCCGATCAGTTGCATATTGTTCCATGCAATCTGGATTTAACTCTGTGGGTTTGAGTTGTGCTGCAATGTCAAATGTGTCTAGTAATGGTGGAAAGTATGGCCGAAGGCGGTCCACATTGAACACTGGGTGCATGCCAAGGAATGGGGGAATTTTGAGCTCAAATGCATTGTCTCCCATAGCCTTAGTAATGGTGTAAGGACCATATCAGAGTGGTCTGAGTTTCCGATACGCTCCAGTAAGGCGTTCCTTTTGCAAATGCAACCAAGCTTTGTCACCCACCTCAAACTTGTGTGGGACCCGATGTTGATCATGTCACTGCTTGTACTTGGCATTTGATTTCTCTAGAATGTCATGGACCTGCTGGCAAATATGTTGGATGTGCTCAATGGAGTTTTTTGCCTTATCTATTTCGGACTGGACATGAGCCAAATCTGTGTGAGTAGCTACAAATGGCATGGCCACATCAATGGGACATAGTGGCTCGAATCCCAAGCCCACATGAAAAGGGTTGTGGCCAATCAAGATGTGGAGAGCCCAGTTGTAGCTGTGCTAAACATAGGGGAGGCTCTCATCCCATGTGCGTGGATGCTTTGAGTTGTACATGAATAGAATGTGTACGATCATCCTATTGACAACCTCTGTCTTGCCATCAGTTTGAGGATGGAAGACTGTGGACTTAGTGAGTTTGGTGTCTAGCATCAACCAAAGACTAGACCAAAATGTACTGAGGGATCCCAAACTGTACCCACACTTATTAAAATAAGAGTTTAGCAGTGGCTTTGGCTGTTATATTCTTCTTTCATGCCACCATAATGGCCATCTTCGAGAACCTGTCAACGACCACAAAAACATAGTCGTTTTCATGCTTAATGGAAGGAAGAACTGACATGTAATTCATGGAGATGGATTCCCAAGGTCGACTAGGGGTAGGCAGAAGGGTATAGAGGCCTTGCTTCTTGATGGTCAATTTGGCAATGGCACAGGCAGTGCATGATCTGATTGACTTCCCGACATCTTGTCAAAGTTTTGGCCAATAGAAATACTTCTGCAGTACTTCCACCGTTTTCTTGACCTAAGAATGCCTAACAGACCAACTGTAGTGTGCTTCCCAAATCATCTTGGCACGCTCACTTGAAGGAACACAAAGATGACCCAGGTGGTATAACAAGGCATCCTAGAGGTGAAAATATGGGACATGCTGACCCTCCAAGAGGGTTTGGTATGTGTGGCCTAATTTTGGGTCTCTTTTGTAGAGAAGTGGCCAATCAAAAGTCTTGTGCCCACAAGATTTGAGCACGGTGGTTAACACCATGATCGGTGGTTGACTGAGGCAATTTTCAACATTATTGGTGTTTCCCTTCTTATACTTGATATTCAAATGGAACTGTGGCAGGTGTGTGGACCACTTCTAATGGTGATCATTATGTGATTTCCCTTAGGTCTGTATGAACTACAGGGGTCAGTGGTCTGTGTGGATGACCATTTCCTTCCCCAAAATGTAATGCTTCCATTGTCAGCAGGCCTGCACAATGGAATACATCTCTTTGTCATAAGTGGGATACTTCTGGACTGTGTTTGAAAGTGTCTCATTGTGATGTGCCACCGGATGCCCATGTTGAGTAAGGACTACCCCAATAGCATAGTCAGAGGCATCTGTCTCGACCTCAAATGGTTGTTGCAGGTCTAGTAATGTGAGCACTAGCCAAGTAGAGGCGATCTTTCAACTCTGTGAATGCCTTCTATTGAGATTCAAACCAAAAGAATTGTGCTTTTTCTCCTCTTAGTGACTTGACTCAAGGGCCAAGTGATATGAGAAAATCCCAACATGAACTTGCGGTAGAAGTTGGCAAGACCTAGAAAGCTACGAAGCTCTATCAGAGTGGTTGGACATGGCCAATCCTGAATGACTTGGATCTTGGCTGGATCCACATGCACGCTCTGTTCATTAATAATGTATCCCAGATATTGAACCTGGGTCATGCCAAAAGTGCATTTCTCCAAATTGGCACATAACTTGTGTTGCTGCAGTGTTTGGAGAACCTGTCGGATGTCGTGGAGGTGCTCTTCCCAACTCTGGTTGAAGATCATGATGTCATTAAAGTATACCACTACAAATGAGTTGGTGAATGGCTGCAGGATATCATCCATTAGCCTCATGAAGGTTGTAGGAGCATTCGTCAATCCGAAAGTCATAACCAGCCATTCGAAAAGGCCCTCCTTGGCTTTGAAGGTAGTCTTCCACACATCGGAGGGTTCGATTGGTACCCGGTGATATCCTGACTTCAAATCAATCTTGCTGAAATATTTTTCCCCCTTCAGTTGGTCCAGGAGGTCATCAATCTATGGGATCGAGTACCTATTATGGACAGTGATCTTGTTCAACACCCGATAGTCAATACAGAGTCTCCAAGTCCCATCCTTCTTTTGTACCAACATGATCAGGCTCCCACAGGGTGATGAACTTAGATGGATGTGACCTTTCTACAGCAGCTCCTAAATTTGCCTCTTGTTTCATCATTCTCCATAATGGAGCGCCGATAGATTGGTCCATTGGGCAGCGATTCACCTTGGGTCAGATGGATGGAGTGCTTGACCTGACAGTGCAGAGGAACCCCTGCAGGCGAGGTGAAGATGTCCTCGTACTCCTCCACAACCTTGTCCATCTGTAGTTGTCATGCGGAGGGGCCCTGCCTGGAGGTCGTTGCCACCGTCTTCTTCTTTCTTTGAGGGTGTATCATCAGGAAAACAAATTTCCTGGTTTTGGAAATGAGCTTACTGCATTGTTTTGCAGTAACCAAAGAGATGGCAGTAGGTGGTGCTACCTCTGGTATCTTGTACAAATTATTTCCCAAAGTAACAATAACAACACAAGGCTTTGATTCATACACATCATGTCACTTCCACAAGTATGGTTGTCCTAATAATACATCACAAAATTCAATGGGATCAATGTCACACAATACCTCATCCGTGAAGGGATTGATGTTGTATGAAAGGTGACACTGCTAGCTCACGCGAAGATCCCGTTGTTGGTGAAGCCACCAGATGGTGTACAGTTTTGGATGTGTTGTGGTCGATAAGCCCAGCTACTTCACTACCTCTACTGAAATGAGGTTCTTTTCGTTCCCGCTGTCAACAATGAACTGTAGTGAGGAGCCCTTTACCCACATCTTGAGGGTGGAAGAGATGCTCCTCCTCCTCTAGATCTTCAGGTTCCTCCTTCTGGATCTTTGTGGTGGTAATGGTGGCGTTGGGATCTGCATCGATAATCTGCTTCCCTTTGTCATTCCCCTTGTTAGGTTTTGACTCAGAGTCGGAACATGCATCTGATTCTGAAACCTTTAGCTCGGCCACTAGTGACTGCTTAACCTTACATTCAGTTTTGTTGTGAGTAGAGCTCTTATGGAACTCACACCACTTTCCCGTGTCCTTTTTCAGCTTCGCAATGTTGTTCTTTGCTTGCAGCTTTGACGGGTTGTCTTGTGCCGCCCTGCCTTGGCTTTCTCCTTTGTTCTCTGGTTTGGGGGCACCTTTCCCTTGCTTTGGATTCACAAATCCAAAGTCTCGCTTCTTTTGTTTAAACCTTTGCTTGACCTTGACGGCATATCGGTATGTCGTTCTAAGTGAGGAAATTTGTAGGAATTCTATTTGTTCCTAGATGTATTTGTGCAGGCAGCCATGATATTTGAGTACCAAATGCTGCTTCGAATCCTTGATACCCAACTTTTTGCAAAGGGTATGGAAAATATTGGTAAACTCTAGCATGTCTTGGTCCCTTCCCTGCCACAGTGTGGTCCACTTTATGTATTGATCCTCATAGCTTCTAATAGGGTAGTACTGCTCCTTGATGGCATCCTAGAACGAATTCCAAGTGGGTGCAGTTGAAAATAGTGAGCCTGTATTTCATCCTTTTGCTCACAGTAGGTTTCCCACCAGTCCTTGACATGGGGGGCTGCTTTGAGAAGAGAGAAAATAATCTTTTCCCAACTGGAAAAATCATGAAGAGAAAAATAACCCTCTAGCATATTTAACCATTTATCGATGGCATATGTGTCTATCTGACCCTCGAATATGGGGATTTCAAAATTAACTTGTACCTTAAACGGTGTGGTGTTTCCAGAGTAGTTGTCGGAAGCCGATGCATCTGTTAGGTCCCTATAATACTAGTGATTACCCCATTACTATTGTAGTTGTATCCCTTATTAATATTGTTGTGCCCCTATTGTCCCCATAATTTTATTACTGTGCCCCATAGAATCCCTCTATTGTTATTTTTGTGCCTTTATATTATCATTGTTAGGTCGGCTTGGTTATATTGTGACCCCTTAGACTCCTATATATAAAAAGGAGGTTTTGTCATTTGTATCATCAAAGAATAGTTCATTTATGTAATGTAAAGGATGTTTCCCCCTCAAAGAGGCTGAATTCTAAGGCGTTCATCTATCTTCTCTATCTTTTTGTGAGTTGGTTTCATAACATTTGGTATCAGAGCTTTGGATTCTAGGGTTTTGCTGCTCCAAACAGGTCATCATGGAATTTGCGTTATAAAATTTTTTTGCGATGTTTTCGGATGCTAAAAAACAAAAACCCATTTATGTTGAAATAGTTCTGAACCTCGGGTCTAAAATTCAGAGCTTTTCACGAAGATATGATCTGAGGAAGTTGGCCTTTTTGCAAACTCCCGAAATTACATTCCAAACAGGTGACCTGGGGAAATAGTCATAACTTTTGTTTTGAGCATCAGATTGAAATTTTGTAAGAAGTTACAGAAAGAGGATGGATTGTAGTTTCCTGTGTATATTTTTCAAATCATAAGGTCAAAACAGTGACATGTGGTACTTCATACAAGTTCGCTCTTCTGAAATGGTATATAGTCAAGTCATCTTGGGAGATTGTGCATAACTCTTTCTTAGAGAATCTAAATTCGATTAGGCTGGTGGAATTGGAAAGAGTACGTAGAGGGCTACTATAGGTCACAATTTTAGAACTAGAAGATCCGAAATTATAGATATACATCAAATGCAATATCGAGCTCCTACAAAGTGAAAAAAGGTGTGTAGATTTTTTAACTTTTTGCATAATCTTGGTTTGAAAAATTAGTTTGGAGAAATTCAGAGGGCATAGTGAAGCATTATTACCAGTAACTGATGCCCTGAGGAAAGAAAATGCAAACACCTAGTAAGCAACCTAAATGCTCTAACATGACTCATGAAGAAGAGGAAGAAATGCAACATGATATATCAAAATTATGAGACCAAGTGCAGCAAATGTTACTCACACAAAAAGTAATAGAATCTAAGATGGATGGTTTAAAGAAAGATGTAGAAGCTAAGATGAATGACATGGAAGCTAAGATGGACAATTTGAAGACAGATTTGAAGACAGGCATGGAAGATTTGAAGATAGATTTGACAAAGTTTCTACAAGAAATGCTTACTAATGGTGAAAGGGTAGTGAAGGAAACTCATGATGAGAACAAAATAAAGGTCAATCATGATTTCATAGACTCTAATGTTGGATCAAAGAACCACCATAATCCAAAAATTGATATGAGGAAGTTTGATGGAAAGGATCCCACAACATGGATACTACATATGGAGCAATTCTTCGATCTCCATAATGTGCAGAACACACAAAAAGTACATATTGCAACTTTATAATTGGAACCAAATCAGTTTGTATGGTATCAATGGCTTTGCTCTCATAAAAAAATTGTCACTTGGGTAATTTTTATGGAAGAAATGACAACACATTATGAGGATACAAAAAGAAACACTTTTTTTAGCCAATTGATAAGTCTCAAACAAAAGGGTTCAATGATGGATCACATTGAGGACTTCCAAAAATTGAACATAAGGGTAAAAGATATTCTAGAGAAGCATATGATTGATGTGTTCATAGGGACGTTAAAGGATAATATCCAACATGAGGTTCACCTTTGGGAACCTGATTCATTGGATAAGGCATTCAAGTTAGCATGAAAAATGGAAAGCAAAATTATGGCAACCAGGAAGCCTACCACTCACAACTATAAAGATGGAAGTGTTGTTTCCCCTAGTCTTCCACAACCTATAAGGTTGACACCACAACAATTGGAAGAAAAAAGAACAAAAGGGTTTTGTTACAGCTGTGGTAGCAAATACACTAAAGGTCATAAGTGTGCTGAGAAGAAATTATTCTACATATATTGTGAAGAGGAGGAAGAAAAGGAACAAGAAATGTCAAAAGAAGAGGATATACTTGAGGAAAAAACCCTAGATAAAGAAGTAATGAATCTGACCATATCTTGTAATGCATTGGCTAGAATTACCACTCCTAAAACTATCAAGATAGAAGGACATATCAAGAAGAAAAAGGTAATAGTGTTGATTGATTCAGGAAGTAGCCATAATTTTATTCATTGTAAGATAGTAAAAGAATTGAATTGCTTCCTATATCCAGCACCAGAGTGTCAGGTGATGGTTACAAGTGAAGGAACCATAAATTGCTTTGGAAAGTGCCATAATATCAAGCTATCCATGGGAGAATATGTATTGAATAGCCCAATGCTTTCCATTCCAATGGGAGGTGCTGATGTTCTACTAGGAGTCCAATGGCTACAATCCTTAGGTACAATAGCTTTTAATTTTCAATAACTTTTCATGAATTTTTTTGTGGAAGGAAAGGAAGTTGAATTAATGGGTATTGTAGGGAAACTGAGAAAGATATCAGCTCTAACGGTATGACAAAGCTTCTAAAAAAGGAACAACAAGGTGTAATTGCACAATTATGTTCACTAGATGTTTCCACATCAAAATCATCTATTTCTCCAGATCTCCAAAAAGTCTTGGACAATCATTCCAAGGTATTTGAGACTCCCAAAGGCCTCCCACCTATTCGTGATCATGATCATGCTATTCATTTGATTCCAGGAAGTGTTCCTCCAAACATCAGGTCATGCAGATATCTCTATGCCCAAAAGAGTGAAATTGAATGTATGGCTGCAAAAATGCTAGAGGCTGGTATAATTCAACCGAGTCAAATTTCTTTCTCTACTCCAGTAGTATTGGTGCACAAGAAGGATGGATCATGGTGCATGTGTCCAGATTATAGGGAGCTCAACAAGCTCACTATTAAAGATAAGTTTCCCATTCCTGTCATTAATGAATTATTGGATGAATTGCATGGATCAATTTACTTCACCAAGTTGGATCTTCGTTCAAGATATCATCAAATTAGAATGAAGACTGAAGACATTCCAAAAACAACATTTAGAACTCATGAGGGTCATTATGAATTTTTGGTCATGCCTTTTGGCCTTACCAATGCACCTTCTACATTTCAAGGTTTAATGAATTCCATTTTCAAACCCTTCCTTAGAAAATTTGTGTTAGTATTTTTTGATGATATACTAATCTACAACAAGTCTTGGAAGGATCATGTTGAACATGTTGACAGGGTGCTACAACTATTGGAGGAGAAACAATTATATGCAAAAAGATCCAAATGTTTCTTTGGAGTACAAGAGGTGGAATATCTGGGTCATATTGTATCTCATGAAGGAGTTAAGGTAGACCGTAGCAAAATTAAAGCCATTAAGGAATGGAAAATCCCCACGTCCATAAATCATCTGCAAGGATTTCTCGGGTTGACAATGTATTATCACAAGTTTGTTAAGAATTATGGGAGAATAGCATCACCTATAACAACATTATTGAAGAAAGATGTATTTTCATGGACTCCAGAAGCAACAAAGGCCTTCAAACATCTTAAAGAGGCAATGTGCCAAGCACTGGTCTTAGCTACACCGGACTTCACAAAAACCTTTATTGTGGAATGTGATGGTTTAGGAAATGGAATTGGTGTTGTTTTAATGCAAGATGAAAGACTCGTTGCTTTCGAAAGTCATCCAATCAAGGGAAAGTTTTTACACAAAGCTATTTATGAGAAGGAAATGTTGGCAATACTACATGCACTTAAGAAATGGCGACCCTACCTAATGGGAAGACACTTCAAGGTAAAAATGGATCATGATAGCCTTAAATAATTTTTAGAGCAAAGATTATCCTCTAAAGAGCAAAAAAGATGGGTCACAAAGATGTTGGGTTATGACTTTGAAATCATCTACAGAAAAGGGAAGCAAAATGTTGTGGCAGATGCACTCTCAAGAAAGGATGAGGATGTGGAAGCATTGTTGTGCTCCACTTCTATTATCCAACCAAATTGGATAAACGAAGCAAGGGTGGAATGGAAGAATGATTAAGAAGTGTGGGCACTTATTCGAATGTTACAACAATATTCCAGTACATCTGATATATTTAGCTGGAAAATGATTCTTTATGGTACAAAGATCGCTTATACCTTTGTAAGAATTCCCAACTCAAACAAAAGATTCTTATGGAATTGCACAATTCTCCCTTAGGAGGGCACTCAGGATTTTTAAAAACTTAGCACAAGGTTAAGAAAGAACTTTTTTGGGATGGCCTTAAATCAGATATTCAAAAGTTTGTGGCAGAATATTTGGTTTGCCAACAAAATAAAGTTGAAACAATTAAGACCCCAAGTCTATTACAACCTTTATCCATTCCAAGCCAATGTTGGGAGGAGGTTTCAATGGATGTTATCACAAGTTTACCCAAGTTTGAGGGAAAGAGTGTCATCATGGTGGTAGTTGACAGACTTACCAAGTATGCACACTTTTGTGCATTATCACATCCATTTAAAGCTAGTACAGTTTCTACTGCATTTATGGAAACAATTCAAACGCTACATGGAAACCCAAAGATTATTGTAAGTGACAGAGATCCCATTTTCACTGGAAATTTTGGACATAATTATTTTCTTGTCTTGGTACTTAGTTAGCTCATAACTCATCTTATCATCCTTTGTATCTAATAAATAGACACAATGGGTCAAATGGTTGCCTCTGGCTGAATGGTGGTATAACACTTCCTACCACACTGCAACAAAAATGACCCCATTTATGGCACTTTATGGATATCAGCCACCATCCATCACATCATATTTAAGAGAAAATTCTAAGTTTCAAGCAGTGGAACATCACATTGAGCATCAACAACAAGTTCTCCAACTCTTAAAGGATAACCTCGTGTTGGTGCAAAATAGAATGAAACAACAGGCAGATCAACATTGCAATGAAAGAAGTTTTGATGTAGGTGATTGCGTATTCCTACGGCTACAACCATATAAACAAATGTCCCTCAAGCAAGCTAAGAAGGATAATAAATTATCACAAAAGTATTATGGTCCGTACAAGGTGTTGCAAAGGATTGGTACTATGGCATACAAATTGGAGCTTCCTGTAGCTTCTCGAGTGCACCCAGTTTTCCATGTTTCATGTTTAAAGAAGATTATAGGCGACAAGCTCCCAGTTCAAACAATATTGCTAGAACTTGAAGAGGAAGGAAAAATTATATTGGAACCGGAAGCAGTCACAGAAACAAGAACTTTACAGCTACAAAATCGATCAATTTCGGAGTATCTCATCAAGTGGAAGAACTTATCCATTGAAGATTCCACATGGGAGGATGAGAATTTTATACAAAAGCATCTAGAGCTACTCAAGAATTAAGGACAACACTTTTTTTGAAGGAGAGGGGCATGTTAGGTCCCTATAATACTAATGATTACCCCATTACTATTGTAGTTGTATCCCTGATTAATATTGTTGTGCCCCTTGTCCCCATATTGTTATTACTATGCCCCAGAGAATCCCTCTATTGTTATTTTGTGCCTTTATATTATTATTGTTAGGTCGGCTTGGTTATATTGTGACCCCTTAGACTCCTATATATAGAAAGGGGGTTTTGTCATTTGTATCATCAAAGAATTTTTCATTTGTGTAATGTAAAGGAGGTTTCCCCCTTGAAGAGGTTGAATTCTAAGGCATTCATCTATCTTTTCTATCTTTTTATGAGTTGGTTTCATAACAGCGTCGCCCCTGGGTAGCCGCTGAAGGATCTGGGAAAAGTTGTCCATCATCGCATTCCTTTGTCACTCGAGGGCTTCTTCGAGCAAGATTTTGATAGGATCTCCTGCCCCCTTGTCTTTCTTTTCATCTGCCATGGGAGGCCATTGGGATTTTCAAGGTTGGTCTTGCAAATCTTTGACCAGTTAAAGCCCTAACTCCTTATATCTCGACCTCGTTGGGGACATGCAAAGAAAAACAGAGAAAAAAAGTAGTTCCCTCTGATACCATTGATCTGGATTTAAACAAGAATGCAACAAATTACAGAGAGAACCATAAACACGGAGATGCAATGGAAATAATACTTCATTCATTAATGTAAAATATTGAAATATGCTTACAAACAGAAATGGAAATACACCAGCTAGGGCAATGGTAGCTTATCTATGAGAGGAGATGTGGCAGCTACATGCCTCTGAACTGAACTACAATGAGGCTCAAGGACCTTTTATTATTGAACAATAAGAGAAAACCCTAAACAACCAAAACCCTAACCCGAGGAGATGTAACACCAAGAGTTTATGGGCCCCGTTGGGGTGAGTTGGACAACCAACTTCCTGGGGTCGTGACTTGGTCATATTATCTCCGTTTGACATGCATGATAGCCCGTTGGAAAGATCTCTCTAAGGACTACGATGGAAAAGACGATTTTCAACAAAAAATCAATGGCAGTAGATTTCCAGAAAACGTCATTTAGGGCCTCAAAACGGCTCTAGAAGTTTAGGACCTGAAAAACTGCTAAAAATAGTAAATTGTGCTACAATTAAGGAAACTAAAAAACTGAAAGAAGCGATGGTGGGGGTCGAAGTGGAATTGGCGTGTGGCCACCAATATCCACCTAGATCACTATGGCAAAATAAGTGCACCCACTCCAACTGTGGCTCTGTTCCATAAGCTTTAGTCAATTTTGCGAGGTGATCGTGTGGATCATCCTTCCCACTGTATTTCTCAGTCAATCTATTGTTAGGACACCCAAACTACAACCTCATCATCCTTCCGTAATCTCGTCATCCATCAAATATATCCTTGTGCGTGCCCCACCACCTTGCGAGCATAGATCGTAATGCCAAATCTAACTCTTGGAAGCAGTGATGCTCAGGGACTTCTCTCTCAAGTGCATCAAAAAACTTGTCCACATTAGTTAAACCATAATAATAGGGTAAATTCCTTACCTTCGATGAAACACAGTGCAATGATTTAGTCATTATGTTGCAGTGCATTGTAGACACTTCATGCAAGCAAATCTACCAGTGCTCCAACTCTTCATCTGAATCAGAGGTACATGAACTCTCTCTGTCCCATGCAATTTGTCCATCCACTGTCGGATTGTGTTGGGTGTGAAGCCTGATTATCTTCTGTATTCAAAGGTTTCAGCCAAATGTATACCCCAGGAAGAATGTACACCCCTCCACGCGAGGGGGTGTGGGGGGGGCTTGTCCCCCTCGCGGGGGTTTGGGGGGGTCGATCCCCCCCGCCCGATTGGGGGGTCCAGGGCCCAGCAATCCCCCGGTAAGTGTTTCGGGGGAAGCGCCCCTGAAGCTAAATACAGATGTAAAATTGCTTTGTAAAAGTCTAGTAATTCTAGTCAATCTAGGTCATTCATTAGGTGAATATCTGATAGTAGAAGTTATGTTTAATTTAGGGTTTTTTGCCCTAGAAGGCAACCCCTCACTATATATGAGGGAATTTTATTGCGTCCATGTATAACTCTGTATTTTGAGTGAAGAAGAGAGAGGAGATTGAGAGCGAAGGGGGTGTTACGGCGAATCTATTGTAGGTTGTATCTCTTCAGTTTGTTGGATAATATGAAAGGAAGGACTGGTTGTTTCTCCATGGATGTAGCCCAAACTGGGTGAACCATTTATATCTGTGTCTCTCTTGTTTTATGCGTTTTCTATGTTTATATTTTTGCAATATTTTATGTGTTCCATTGCTCTGTAATATATATTTTCTAACATGAACTCTCTCGGTCCCATGCAATCTGTCCATCCATTGTCGGATTGATCCAGTCCTAATCTCGCACTGTTATTTTGTATATCAGATCGAGTTCATCTTTGCTTTATTTATAATCGCGGACCAGTTCAGTGTAGCATACCCCTTCTGCAGGGTCCAACAACACTACAATTTGAAGCGATTCCCTTTCAAATGACATCTTCCTCTTCTTTAAATTGATGACCATGTTCATGTCAATGGCCCAGTCAATTCCGAGGATTGTAGGGTATGGATTACTATCATCAATGATCTCTATCACTTCAAAGTCATCCATCGCACTTGCATCGTCTATATCAACTGTTACTCCATATAGTTGTCTCGTTGGAATGATCTTCTGTTGCTTTTCCATTCTAAGTGGAATCGGAGACCACTGCAGCGTAGGTCTCCCCATTATTTCCCATGTTTGTTTTGGAAAAGCGTTTGCATCGAACCCTAGATCTAAGATGACCTGGTCCATCTCATAATCTCCTATCTACGTGGTGAGCCTCGTCTTGCGCCCCGTTCTAGCCTTATGTTTTCCAATTTTTCTAACTACGCAGTGGCCATCAAGGGCATTCTCTTTGCTAGCGCATTTGTTTATTAACTCCTTCAAGCCTTTCACAGCTTTGCTATCATGCATAAGTTTCATCCAGGTCTCCAAGAATGTGGTAAGGATAAAGGGATCAACTTCTATAGATGCGTTGGTTTCTTGCACTTTGCTCTGGCTTCCTGAGGTGGAGACCTTAGTGAAGCTTTCCTTGGCTACCATAAAAGTTTCTTTAGTGCATGCCAAACCAAAACCAGCTTCCTTTTTTGGGGCCTTGCGACCCATCTATCCTCATCAGGTCGTTTTCCTTTATCATCACCACTTATTATTCCGCTTACCAACACTATATTCACACTCTGATCCTCTTCACGGGACTCATCTCTCATCATCTGTAAGTTCTATGTAGGTTTTTGAGGCTCCACCTTTTTCTCATACATCTTATCTATCAGCATCAGGCATTCCTCTATAGTGTGGTAAAATTGGCTATAGTATTGACATGATGAGCGTGTCTAATTATGACACTCCCACGCATAGTGCCTTGGTGTCCCACGATTGTAACATATAACCTATCCCTAACCTTTATTAGGCCCTCCTCCTCCTTGGCCTCATCCTCATCCTTGATAACTTCCATGCGCTCCTCTGGCGCCCTGCTAGGGAGGCTAAGTTTCTGCTTGCATCCGGTATGTAGGTGTTCTTTCCATCATCAGCTCATAACTGCGACAGTGGTGCTCATCGTGGTCCACTGATTTGCAGAAGTTAGAAAACAACTACTGAGCTATCTAGATGAAATTTTGAAGCAAATGACAGTTATCTGTCACATGTTTTCTAGCAACCTGACAAATAGCACACCATAGTGTATCCCCTACGCTCGGCCCTCCTGGAGCTTCTGGCCTCAAGGGAATTGGTCCCTCTCCTGTGATATAGTTTGAAAATACAGGAAAGTTGTTTGTATCATGCCCCTGGCATTTACACTTCAGGCACCAGACTTTTGTGCACACCTCTGGCTTAGCTTCCTTTTCTTTCTTTAGCTCTGCAATTCAAGCAGAGGCTCTGTAACTGAGAATGAATCTTATGTACCCCCAAGGTCGCATCCTGAATGGGCATTGCATGCAACCTCATCGTGATTTCCTGGGCTTCTACCTGAGTTCCTATCTTCTACTGTGACAGAGCAATCCTTAGGTGGGGTGGAAGTAAATATATAAATTATTTGCGATGTTGACCATCTATAAGATGCATGTTAGCTTCTCGAATCAAACATTTAAACCTTTGATCTAATTCCCAAGGCATCTCATCAACCCTCATCGTGATTTCCTTAAATCCAACTACTGACTGCGAGTCAGACTTAGGATTACTAAACTCTTTTCTCAAAGCAGCCTTACTCTCTGTTAGCGTTTCCAAAGAATTATCAGAACAATAATTAATATACCAAGTCAGCACGCAATCATACAGAGCGGTATGCAACTATGCCTTTTTTATATTGTCATCAGTAATCTATTGTGTTGTCCACACAGCATTCGCAAAAAACAAAAATTTCTCTATGTCTTCACCCATATACCCTTGAAAATTGGCAGCTTCATTGTGTTTGACATGTTGAATGGTGGTGGTGGTGGAGGTGTGGGAAAAGCTATATGCGATAGAGTTGGAGGTGGAGGTGGAGTGGATGGATGATGTGTCGATGGAAAACCATGTGTTATTAGTTAAACAACACTTCGTGGCAAAGTCCTTTCCGCCCCTTCGTCATCTATCATAGGAGTTCCAATCAAGGGACTATACTCTGGGTCTGATCCTTCTAGATTTCTAAAGAATTTTCCACTTCGCGTAGCTCTGAAAATCAAGGCAATGGCATAACCCATTTTTCACATAACAGTATCTTAATCCAAGTATTCAAAGATATTAAATACTTACCTCGCGATCCCTTGAAAAAATGTCTCTCCACTTCGTTGTAGCTGACTAAGATATCAACTATGAATTTTGTAACAAATCCTCCTATAATTCGATCGAGCTAGTGATCGACAGCCAATGCGATCTTGTCTGCAGAGGCTTCGAATCATCGTACCAGTTCCAGGGTCCACACTACTGGATCGTTAAGCTTCCAAATTCCTTGACCATCTTCCAACTTAGCTAACCACTTGTATAATTTGATCGGGAAGGTGCAGAAGAAAGTTTTGTGTATCTCCATATACAAATACCTATCCAAGCACTGCTCCCTTGATAGGTGCGGATTCCTGTTTTCTTGCACCGCAAATTCATGAATCTTCTGATCTATCCACTTTTCGATTTCTTTCTTGGTTGGATTCCAGTGATGCAACATCACACACCTCCTTCAAGTAGATCCTGGTCTCGGCAATAGAACTAGTTGTTGGCTTAGGGGGTCTTGACCCAGGTTCAAAGTTATTTGCGCCAACCAACAAAACCCTACAATACTCACCCTTTTGGCAACAACCTGTGTAGCATAGGCTACAGTCTCACCCGAATCAGTATGGGGAGATGTTGGAACCAATTTTCCACATCCAGATATCAGTGTGATGTCTTTTAGTGCCCTAGATCGACCTTCATGTATATCTATAAGCCCCTAATCCTCAATACTACAATTCTATCCAAACATCCTTTAGACCTTCGCGAAGGTCTACGATTGGTCTTTCCAAACCCGTAGCAGTCAATTTATCTACTTATGTGCATCAGAGAACAATCCTAGATTAGTGCTCGTGCAGATCCACTTAGGTTATTATTAAACATTATATAATTCATTAGAGTATTCATGAAATTACATAAACATGCTTGTGTACATCATCTAATAGTTATTCAATAGAATCGCACATCATTAGATCAATATTTCATAAACACATTATTCATCCACAACATATATCGTAAATAGAAGTAAATAGAGATAAAAAAATATACAAAGGAATTATTCAATAATCCTCTTTATTGATCTTCAGTTTAGGTTTACAGACTCAAAACTACCCTACGCACTCAACTGCAAGGGTCCATGCACTCAATTACAGACTCTACCTAGGCCTCTGCGCACTCAGCTACAAAGCCTTTCTCTCTTATCTGATCCACTTCTCTGTGCTATCGCTTTCCTTCTATTAACCCTTTACATCCTAGATTATGCCTTAGACTCTCTAAGACACACATATTTATAGCCTTTCACATACAATCCCATGGTCCATGGACCATGGGTGGGTCTCAAAGCCGACTCAAACTTTACATAAACAAGGGGATAAAACCCCTTTGACTCCTAACCATTTAGGTACTACACATCCACAAATTGTAGAGACTTTACATCATTTACAAAAATTACATCAAAACGTGGGTTATTTTAACCCCAAAACTGACCTAGGGGACCCCATCCCAACCAATGCAGTCAATGGCCCAATGTGAGTGGGAAATAATAGTCAACAAGAATCGATATACTTCTGAAGTATTCGGTCTCCAAATATGATCAAAACTAAAGTCAAATAAATGCCAAGATTTCCTAGGTCAAATGTAGTCAACATAGCGTCAAAAGAAAAAGTCAATGCAACTAAAAAAAGTCTTAATTTTGTCCTTCGCACGTGTGGAGATGCTCTCAGAAATTGTAGACCAAACTTGATGTGATTTGATGCCCAAATGAGTGCCAATGTTGTCCTTTTTATATGATTTTCATGTGGTCCAATTAGCCATAATGAGGTCGACTTGTTGGGTTTACAAAAACAATATTTCTTCATTATTTTTAATGAAAAATAAAAATTGTATCTATCCAAATTTTCAATACTCCCTCTTAGCTAGGGAGTTTATTTTTCATTCTCTCTTAATATCAATATCCCCAACCAGATCATAGGTCTCACATCCCATAGCCTAAGGAAGAGATCTCAATCCAAGACTCTCTCTCTCTCAATCTCATCATAAGGAAAGATATATAACATACATATAAAAGTATATCCCCGAACACAAGGTCTCACAACAAACAACCTAAGGGAGGGATCATCATCTTCAGGACCACAAGGTCTCACAACACATAGCCTATAAAAGGAATCAACAATATAACTCCCAGACCACAAGGTCTCACAACACACAACCTACAAGAGGAATCAACAATACATCTATCGGACCACAGGGTCCCACAACACACAACCTACAAAGGGAATCAACAATACATCTCCCAAACAATAAGGTCTCACAACACACAACCTATAGGAGGAATCTACAATACATATCCCAAACCAAAAGGTCTCACAACACACAACCTATAGGAGATGATCCATAATATCGTGCTATTAATCAACGCTCCCTCTCTCTCAAAGAGGGGTTCTAAACAATTCCAATTTGTTCTGTAAAATAACCAAACTTCATCTAGGACAATGGTTTTGTCAACACATCAGCAACCTATTCATTAGTAGGAACATATTCGAGCCTCACCTCTATGGACAATATTTTGAATGTAGTGATATTTAATTTCGATGTGCTTTGATCTATCATGAAATATCAAGTTCTCATAAATCTTTACACAACTTTGTTTATCACAATATATGATAGTCAGCTTCAACATTTGATCAAACAAATCATAGAACAATTTTAAAAACCATATAGCCTCGCAACAGGCTGCATTAGCAGTAATGTATTAAACTTCAATTGTACTCAAAGCAATAGAGATCTAGTTTCTACTAAACTAAGAAACCATAGCAAAGCCTAGGCTAAAATAGTATCCAGAGGTACTCTTTCTGTCATGAAAGCTACCAACCCAATCAACATCAAAGAAACTATACAATTGTGAATCCCCATTAGAAGCATACATCAGACCATACTCAATGGTACCTCGCAAGTATCTCAATATGTGTTTAGCTAGAACCCAGTGTACACAATGAGGCTCAACCAAGAATTGGCTCAATGTATTCACTGCATAACAAATATTAGGCCTGGTGTTCATAAGATAATTCAGTGATCCAATCAATTTATGATACTGTTACACAAAAATATCGTCACCATGATTATTTGCAGTCAGTATGGGTCTATCATCACTTGTACTATCCTCCTAAGCAAGTCTCAGACCTCAGCTCTTCAAATCAAGCTTTGGAAATGAGAGAAAGACATTAAAAATCAATGTAACTCTGGTTCTGCACTTTCTCTCACTGTCACCTGTAGTCCCGCACCTTATGTGTACAAAAACTGCAGACCTGCCCGCTCTGTCCCTAACGGTGTAGGTACGGACCCCTATGAAAGTTAAAAGGCGCAAGTTTTATCTTAAAAAACTCACTTTGGGTTAATTCTAGAGGTTTCTAGAAGGAATTTTGACGTGGATTGTTCGCTCTGAGGTGGTTCATGCATCCCAAAAGAGAAGGAGCTAATCCCTTGATGACAGGAGCTATCCCTTTGAAGGAGGGCTTTATCCCTTTGAAGGAGGGCTTTATCCCTTTGAAGGAGGACCTAGTAACCTCCCTCCATTGCACTATAAATACAGGCATTGGGCTGGTTGCTAGAGAGGTTAGAAGTTGAACATTTTTGAGGGTAAATGCTGGTGAAATCAAGACTTCCTAGTTGAGCTTAAGAGAAGAGATCACATACCTTTTTGGCTTCATTGGGGAGTGAGTGAAACTTGTCAAATTAGAGGAGACTTCTTGCTGGACCCTGGGAGGAGCTTGTACAGCGTCAAGGCAAAGGTTGTAAAGTTCTTCTTCTTTTGAATTAATACAATCAAACTCATTTTTCTCAACAAGTATCTCATGTTATTTGTTTCATGGACTCCTTGACTTTCATGTTAAATATGTTTTATGCAATTGGCTTTTCAGGTGATATTTAATTTGTTTGCATTGTTTGTGTTTGCAGATTCGTGAAAAGGAGCTCATTTGGATCGAAGGAGTGAGGGCATCCACAAGCTTGCGTTGGACCTAAGGTAGGCCCTAAAAACACTTTTTTGCCATTGTTTATAAAAGCATATTTAGAGAAAGATAGTGTCTGGTTGGTTTGCTTGTCATTAGGTCTTCTTTAGATTCTAGGAAGGTCTATCTTGTCCGCAAGATCGACTTATTCCATGTGACAAAATGGTGACTTATTCCTATTGACATTTCGGTTAAGCCCAGAATTGTTGAGAACATTCATATAGGTGCCTTGTGTACAGATGACGAAATTCAATTATATAAGGCCCTATTTCAAGAATTCCGTGACGTGTTTGCCTGGTCCTATGAGGAAATGCAGGAATTGATCCCGCAATTGTTGTTCATGAGATCAAGACTTACCTGGACGCTAAACCCGTCCGGCAACTTTTGCGTCAGATTCACCCACGAAAAGCTGCTGCAATTAAAGCAGAAGTTGAAAAATTATTGAAAGCAGGTTTCATTTATCCGATCCCGTTAACGGATTGGGTATCGAATGTTATTCCGGTTAACAAAAAGCAGGGAACAATAAGAATATGCATCGACTATAGGGATATTAATCGAGCCTGTCCAAAGGACAATTACCCAACTCCCTATATCGATCAAATCATTGATGATTGTGCCAGCAGTGAAATATTCTCCTTCATGGAAAGTTTTTCCGGATACAATCAAATCAATATTCTACCTGCCAATCAACCAAAAACGGCTTTCATTTGTCCATGGGGGACATTTGCTTATTGGAAGTTACCTTTTGGGCTTAAGAATGCCGAAGCAACTTTTCAAAGGGCGATGTCTTATGCGTTTCATGACATCAAGCACATTGTGCAACCCTATCTCGATGACTTGCCTGCTTATTCATTACATCGAGCTGATCACCTCGTCCATTTACGAGCAATCTTTATGAGGTGTAGGCATTATCATATTCGGTTGACCCCACACAAATGTGTCTTCTGTATAGAAACGGGTCGATTGCTGGGGTTTGTAGTTTCGAAAGCCGACATTCACGTTGATCCCTCGAAGGTCGAAGCTATCATCAAATTGCCTCCTCCTTCGAGTCTTCGCCAACTCCAAAGTTTGCAGGGGAAAGCAAACTTTTTACGACGATTCATTCCTAACTACGCCAAGGTCACAAAGGGTTTTACCCAGTTGTTGAAGCAAAATACTCCATTCTATTGGGATGAGATAGCTCAGAAATCTTTTGATGCACTCAAACACGCGTTGACCCATGCACCGTTGTTGCATCCTCCCAACTACAACCAGGATTACTTCTTGTATCTCGCCGCCTCTCATTCCACCATTGGAATGGTTTTAGTTCAGGAAGATGAATTCGGAACTGAACATGTGATATATTACCTTAGTCGAACTTTAAATCCAACTGAGCTAAAATACTCACATGTGGAGAAATTGGCATTGGCAGCTGTTCAAGCTGTCCAACGTTTTCGTCACTACATTCTACTGCGTAAAACTACGGTAATTTCGGATTGCAACCCTATGATCTACATTTTGACCAAGCAATTGCTAGGGGGCAATTACTCTAAATGAATCGTTATCCTGCAGGAGTTCGACTTGGAATTTGAGAAATCTAAGTCTAAGAAATCTTTAGTTTTTGCAGAGTTAATGTGTGACTTCCCATGTGCTGACACGGAAACTGTGGCGGAGGAGCCCATTGCGGACGAATCCTTGTTTCTAATCATCACTTTAGATCCGTGGTATGGGGATATCATCGTTTATCTCCAGACCCAATCCTTTCGGCCAGAAATTTCACGGTCAGAACGTCGAAAGATTCGTTTCCAGTCCCAACAATTCAGGATTATTGGAGATACTCTTTATCACCGTGGGGTAGATTCTGTTTTTCGACGTTGCTTAACTCATGAAGAAGCTGAAAGGGTTCTAAATGACTGTCACTCTGGAGCATGTGGTGGTCATATGTCTGGGTTTGCCACAACCCAAAAGATATTGCGCGCTGGCTACTTCTGGCCATCTTTATTTAAGGATTGTATTACGGCGATCCGAAAATGCCACAACTGCCAGATTTTTGATCGTAAGATGCGCGCTCCTCCTGCTCCTCTCCACCCTATAATTTCCGCTGGTCCTTTTTCCAAATGGGGTATTGATTTTATTACATGTAACCCTCACTCGGCCGGGGGGCATGCGTACATCATCCTTGCGGTAGATTATTTTACTAAGTGGGCCGAGGCGATGCCTACATTTGAGGCAGACGGTAAGACAGCTGCAATTTTCATGTTCAATCATATAATTGCTAGGTTTGGTGTCCCACAAGCGATAATCACTGATCATGGGCGTCATTTTCGAAACGTTATGATGACCGAACTTACAGGCCAGCTTGGTTTACGTCACGATAGTTCAACCCCTTATTATCCACAAGCGAATGGTCTAGTTGAATCCATCAACAAATTTTTAGTCATCATGATCTGACGAATCATTAGGATTCATCAGTCAAATTGGCACAACATGCTATTTTCAGTGCTTTGGGCATACCGAACTTCAGTAAAAACATCAACAGGGTTCACTCCTTTCCAACTAGTCTACGGTTTGGAAGCTGTGTTACCCATTGAATGCGAAATCCCGTCACTGCAAATGGCCATCGAGTTACTTCCAGCCACTTCCGAAGAGGAAAATCGTTTGTTATACTTGGCTCAATTAGATGAGAATCGACGTGATGCTGCATTGGCAATCAAGACTCACGCAAAACGAATGAAAGCTCAGTATGATCGAAATGTGACTCCTCAAAATTTTTCGGAAGGAGATCTAGTCTTAGTTTATGATCAAGCTAATGATAAATTAGGCACTGGAAAATTCATTCCTATGTGGCATGGTCCCTATGTTGTCAAGCGAAAGCTAGCCAAAGGGGCCTATGAATTGGTAGACTTTGACGGGGACTCTTTGGGTAAACCCAGAAATGGCCTTTACTTGAAGAGGTATTATGCTTAAAAGAATGGGTATGGAGATTTTTAGTTAGGATAGTTTTTTCTTTCTAGCTGGTGTGTTTTAGTTTAAATAGTGTGCTTAGCTTAGAGAGTGTTTTTCTTCATTATTCCTGCTTATCTTGGTTTTACTCTTGATATTGCAGATGTTGATGCCTCTCCAAACATACATTGGTTTCACTGATGGTGCTTGTCGTAATACACGGAACATCTCTTCCGCAGCTTGGGTTATCTATTCGCCCTCTGACGAGTTAGTATCTGTGCATGGGGTAAGCCTCGGTCAAACAACGAACAACATTGCCGAGTATAGTGCAGTGATTGAGTTATTATCTGAATCTATTTCATTTGGGATTCAGAGTTTGATAGTGAGGTTAGATTCTGAACTCATTGTATTACAGCTTAATAGAGTGTATGCCATTAGAAATCCAGTGTTATTGAGATTATTTTTGAGAGTGCGTCTCTTGGAACGTGAATTTGATTATATTGAATATCAACATATTCCAAGATCTTTAAATACATTAGCAGATGCAATTGCTTCTCGAATGTTAAATAGACATTTGCAATAATCATACATGTAAATTTAAAACCATTCCATAACATGATTTACAAGATAAGCCGGTAATAGTGATATATATATATATATATATATATATATATATATATATAGGAGTGTGTCAAAAAATACAACGTCCTCGATCATAGTTTGAAAAACACCTTATGATCAACAAAAATTATAAGTACAAAAAACAAAAATGTCACATGTGCCCACAATAGGCGATCATCCTATCACTGGTGATGATCTCTATAAGAAACCACTGCACAGGCCACCTTGCAAAGGAACCTCCTAAAAGGTCCCGGGACCCCAATCACATAGCGCTGAATTCGACGAGGAATGTCATCTATAGTGGTCTCAGGAATATCTCCTGTCAAGCGCTCGAGATGACCCTCCAACTCGGCCAAAACCTCTGTTGATTCGTCCTGTGGGGCTGGCACGAGTGCAACTGGTTGCTTCCTCTCGTAATGCTGGAGAGCGGTTGGTCACTGTGGACCCACATATGCATTTGAAATTTTTACTATCAGTTTTGAGACGATGAAAAAATAACAAAAAATTAAAATAGAAAAAATGTTGAAAAGGATTTTACCTGACTCGTCCCACTGCTCTCCTGGTGGAAGAACCATGTCTGGGTCACCACGAAAATCTATCCCAGTGTAAGGGAAGTCCTGAATGGAAAAGACCTGGTTTTCCAGCCATTGGAAATACTCATGTTTGAATCGAGAAACCTCTATCCTCTCGTCCGGGTGACGGGCCATAACTGCGACCCATCGCATCAGTTTGGGCTCTCGAGGAAGCCCAGCTCTAATAGTAAGGTGCTGTGGGATCAGCATAGGAACCCTCTCCAGGCCAAAACTCACAACCAAAGCTCCATAACCAAAGGTCTTTAGTTGTCCGTTTTTGGCCCTGGTCAGTTGGCCTTTCAGATTGGCCAAAACGGCATCGCACCAGTTGAAGATGGTGCCTCGAAAGCAATCAACTGCCATACGCATCTGGGATCCGGTGGAAATATGTAATGCGGTAGCTCCACAAAGTTTGGTGACAGTGAATGCAATCACCATGAGCTCAGGACAGGATATGGTCTTTCTGTCTATCCCTTTGTCTCTAGCCTGGCTGTTGCAGTACTCTAGCTTGAGGCTATCAACAGACTGGCCACCTGGCCTAGCCCCAAACAGAGTCAAGTCTTTGCCTCTCTTAGGCAAACCAGTCAAGTAATATATGTCCGCCGGCTCGATTTCAAGCTGGTGGCCACCAATGAAGAAACACTGGTCCTGTATGCTCCATCTGTCAACCAACCACTGTAAGAAATCCACTTGAGCCCTCATGCCAGGAATGGCCCAGTATTTGTACAATCCGCACACCCTCAAAGCACCAAGTGAAGGCTGATGATTCCATGCGGCAGCATCCACATCCTCATGCTCTCGTTCACGCCAATCTAGCATGATGTACTCTCTGCATCAAGTATAAAGACAAATTAAAATGCTAGAAATTATTTTGTGTGGTCCATTTTTTAGAATTTTTGGGTTAAAAACCCTTGCGATGGGGACCGCACCCTCCGGGTTAGACACAGTGCGTGGGACCGCACTTTGTCTACATGGAAGGTGCGGACCCCGAGCTTTTTCCCAATGGAGAAAAAGTCGGGGTCCGCAGGCCCGCAATGGTAAACCTGCGGGCCCCCACGCGCAGGTTTTGTGCCTAAAAACCCTCCCAAAAATGAAATAAATGACTAAAACAAGAAATTAAATGGTTAAAAATGAAGAGTGGGATGATGTGGATTACCTGGAGAAGACGGCATTCAATTCCAACGGTTGGATTTTCCGCAATCTTCACGGGAAGTTTTCTAAGCAAAAGCACTATTTTCTCACCCAAACTCAAACGGTAAAAATGAATTGACAAAGACCCTTTTTATAAGTTTTTTGAGTAAATAAATTGCAAATTTGTTTATGTTTCACTTTGAAAAGGTATTTTTGCAACTTTTTTATCTATTTCAAACAGGTATGAGTAAGGTTTGTGTTTTTGTGCAGAATAAAGGATTATTCAGGCGAAATCTATCATTTTCGACGAAAAAACATGTAGAGTCATCTTTAAGCTCTTTTCTGACTCCTAAAACATGAAAAGATTACCGAGTGTTTCTTTTAAACTCGTTAAAACGGAATTAAAAGACGATCCACTTACAGCTCTTTTCCGACCGTAAAAAAACATAAAAAGTTTGCCGGATTTTTGTCGTTTCAAATTCGATATCAGTCATAAAACGACATGTCATTGATCGCTTTTTTACTTTTTCGGGTCAAAGGCACTAATGACGAAAAGTACTCCTTGGTCGTGAAAGATCAAGCGGTTCTCTCAAGTATTATTTTATACTTTTTCGGGCTTGGGAGACACAAATTTATGAAAAAGGTCAACCCTGGAGTCTTCTTAAGTTTTTCAAACTCTCTAAAATTGAAAAACGCCGAGTTTCTCCTATACTGGACTCGTTAAAATTTCACAGTAAAGGACCTGTTTAATTACAAACAGGAACGAACCACTCCTTCTTAGGGTTCGAATTTAAACTAAGTTGGACTCATCCAAAGGATGAGCTTATAATCAAGCAAATGTTATCCTCCTCAAGATTGTCAAAAATAAAGAGGTACTTACCAGAAATGGTGGGGGAAAAGAGAGAAAAATGAGCCTGTTTGTCATACTTTGTAACCACTCTTGAACATGACACTTTTATTCACCTGGGTTGGGAAATCCTTTGCCTAACAGTTGATCAAACCACATTGAAAGTCTTCAGCCGGTTTCTGGGTATTAACTTTGGGTCAATTGTCACCAAGCCATCTGTCGTGTCATTATGTTCTCAAGAGATCACTACCAATAAGCCATTCATCTGCAAAATATATGTCATCCATCTTGACCATCCCTGAGTCAGTCCTTGCATCTAAATTTCTTCAACTTGATCTATGATTTCGTGTTGTGGGCTTGCCTACGACAGATCGCTTTCTATCGACATCAGCTCATTATCTAGAAAGATGATCTAGGAATCGTCAGTACCTTGGGATCTGCATGCCTCAATGGCAGGTTTCTCGCCTTTGACGACAGTTTACATCATTGACTTTCGATCAAAGGATTCTGTGACATGTTCGACATCAACACATTTATTCACATCTCATGGATTGTACTGGGTACTTTGAGAGCCATTGACATCACTAGTGATTTCTCTCACACTTGTTAACAGTTTACATCATTGACTGGTAATCAAGTGGTTTCTACCATGTTCGACATCAACACATTCATTCGCATGGATAGAATCGTACTGTTTCGGGAAGTAGAAATGAAGACCCTGGACCTAGTTTCCACAATCCAAGCTACGAGGAATTTTGTATTCATTATATAATGGACTATTCATAAATAGATGGCTGCGTCCATACTGTGTCCACATGAGTCTTTACTTGTGATGTTTTACAAGATCATTCCTATATCAGAGCAGTAGTTAGTTTTTCTAGTCAGTTTTGATCTGAGTATGGGAATGCCTACCTCAGTGATGATATGATCTATATATATATATCTTGCATTGAATGTTTTTACAGGTTCCAACCGAGCTCTCCACAAGATGATCCTCAAAATGATAAAGTACTTCACTCTTCCTAAATGATAAGAAATCCTCATCTACTACAGACTTGGCACTTTAGGGGGCAATATGTTACACAAAAATATCGTCACCATGATTATTTGCAGTCAGTATGGGTCTATCATCACTTGTATTGTCCTCCTAAGCAAGTCTCAGACCTCAACTCTTCAAATCAAGCTTTGGAAATGGGAGAAAGACATTAAAAATCAATGTAACTCTGGTTCCGCACTTTCTCTCACTGTCACCTGCGGTCCCGCACCTTATGTGTACAAAAACTGCGGACCTGCCCGCTCTGTCCCTAACGGTGTAGGTGCGGACCCCTGTGAAAGTCAAAAGGCACAAGTTTTATCTTAAAAAACTCACTTTGGGTTAATTCTAGAGGTTTCTAGAATGAATTTTGACGTGGATTGTTCGCTCTGAGGTGGTTCATGCATCCCAAAAGAGAAGGAGCTAATCCTAGAGAGGTTAGAAGCTGAACATTTTTGAGGGTAAATGCTAGTGAAATCAAGACTTCCTAGTTGAGCTTAAGAGGAGAGATCACATACCTTTTTGGCTTCATTGGGGAGTGAGTGAAACTTGTCAAAGTAGAGGAGACTTCTTGTTGGACCCTGGGAGGAGCTTGTACAACGTCAAGGCAAAGGTTGTAAAGTTCTTCTTCTTTTGAATTAATACAATCAAACTCATTTTTCTCAACAAGTATCTCATGTTATTTGTTTCATGGACTCCTTGACTTTCATGTTAAATATGTTTTATGCAATTGGCTTTTCAGGTGCTATTTAATTTGTTTGCCTTGTTTGTGTTTGCAGATTCATGAAAAGGAGCTCATTTGGATCGAAAGAGCGAGGGCATCCACAAGCTTGCGTTGGACCTAAGGTAGGCCCTAAAAACACTTGTTTGCCATTGTTTATAAAAGCATATTTAGAGAAAGATAGTGTCTGGTTGGTTTGCTTGTCATTAAGTCTTCTTTAGATTCTAGGAAGGTCTATCTTGTCCGCAAGGTCGACTTATTCCATGTGACATATACATAGTTGGATCAATCAAATCAGAATCATTGTCCTAGATCTTCCTCAAATTATTCACCATAGGAGTGTCCATGGACTTGCAGTCCATCATGCCAATTTTATGAAAAGCAGTAACAATGTACTTTCCATTTCC
Source organism: Pinus tabuliformis (assembly GCA_031772625.1). NCBI lineage: Eukaryota > Viridiplantae > Streptophyta > Pinopsida > Pinales > Pinaceae > Pinus > Pinus tabuliformis. The sequence continues at coordinate 127,613,114 of CM062807.1, forward strand.
TACAAAGATCCCATCATACTTTTTCCAAATTTTCAATCCCAAATAGTAATGCATGAGGCCAAGATCCTTCATCTTGAATTTAGAAACTAGCTCTCCCTTACACTAGACAATCGTACTTCGACTCCTGCCAGAAACAAATCATCTACATACAATAAAAATATCATAAGTTTGCCTTCAACAATCGTGAAATATAGATTTATATCAACGTCGCTCTTCCTAAATCCAAGACTCAATGAATAACCATCAATGCGAGAGTAATATGCATGAGGGACCTACTTTAGGCCATACAGGGCCTTCTTCAATTTACAAATATGTGTCTCTTATTGTGGACCTCAAAACCTTGAGGTTGTTTAATGTAGACTTCTTCTTCAATGACCCCATTTAGAAATGTAGTTTTGACATCCATTTGATGCAACTTCAAACCTGCAATATATGCAAGAGAAATAGCAGATCTAATAAATGCATACTGAGAAACAGGAGCAAAGTTGTCTTCATAATCCTCTTCCTCTTTTTGTGAGAATCCACAAGCCATGAATCTAGCCTTGTAGTTTTAAACACTTCCATCAACAACATGTTTTATCTTGTAGATCCATTTTGAAGACACAAAAAACTTTCCTTCAGGTCTTGGCACAATTACCCAAACATCGTTCTTCAATATGGATTGATATTATTCAATCATTGCTTCTTTCCATACTTTTTCTTTAATAGCTTCTTCATACGAAGATGGTTTAGATTCAATGATCTAGCACATCAAGGTTGTATAACCATAATACTTCTTAGGCTTATTTTTCTACATAAAAGTTCCACAAGCAATAGAATGACCTTCAAATTCCTTTAACATTTTCTCTAGCCAGGAAAGTCTCTTTCTTGTATCAGGAATAAGAGATGTTGTAACCCAAAATTGTCTCTTTTTGACAACCTTCTTACACTCCATCCTCCTCCTTTTTTACTCTAATAACTCTAATTTTGCATCAATTTACAAGGTTCATGGAAATAACAGGTACTTAAACATCATTTGTTTCATAAGTTTCATTGTTTTTTATTATTAACTCAATAGTTCCATAAGCTGCTAAATTGCACCAATTTCGCAGCTAATGATTGATTCTGTTGCATAGTTGAAGGTTCGATGGGTTCTGAAACTTCAGCCGAGGAATGATATATATGGGGAGGTGGATAATAGCTATCATAATGATATTTACCTATATTTATGACACAAACCAATGGTAAGAACATCATATAAGCCTAGTCAACATGGAAGTCAACCAACGAAGAAGGAGTTGAAGACGAACCAGGCGAGCAAGAAAATTAATGGAAGCAGATATTTAGCCTCATGATTTGCTTCTCTGATAGAAAATCATGAGGAAATCATGCCATATTATCTTCTTATGTTATTGTTATTCTTTGTTGAGTAGGATAGCCTCGTAAATCTCTAAAACAATTATTGATAGCGGTTATCAATCTACCTCTCAGCGTGATAAAGACTTGAGACCTGAATATTATTTTTGAAACTTTTCTTATAGTTATAAAAGATTTGTTTTGTTTGATACCCTTGTTGTGCATTATCTCAATGTGTATATAATCCTTTGAAGAATCATGATGTTACCCACATATCGCAGTAGGCCCCCTAGATTTGTAAGGTTATATCATTTTTAATTTACATTTCAATTATGCATGCTATATAGTGTTTAATTAGTTCATCTAACTATCCAGTTTCAATTTTGAATGGATGTTTAGGACTGAGTTTAAAGCAACATTTGTTTAATAATTTTGTTGTAGGATGAATGGGTGAAGCCGAGATCTCTTATGCACATTAAAAGTAGTATGACAGAATGTGGATTGATTTAGTATTTGTAGAATAGTTTGAGTTACATCTGAGTTAAATTACATTTGAGTGAAGAAGATTTCAATTTGAAATTAGTGTGATTATAGAGTTAATTTCTCTTTTTCTGTTAGAGTGATTTAGATTTAATTTCATTATTTAGTTAAGAAAGTGTGATATTTTATATTAATTTCCTTTTCTGTTGAAATTAGCTTGGGTTTGATTATTCCATCTTCTATTTCAAAGTAACTTTATTTCTGCAAGTGTGATCTTTCTTTTGAACAAGTATGATAATTCTAGTGTGATCTTTCTTTTGAGAAAGTGTGATAATTTTAGTTTCATTTTGCAAATGTGATATTTCTTTCAAGCAAATGTGATAAACTTAGTTTCATTTTTGTTAAGTGTGACCTCTTTATTTTATGCAAGAGTGATAGTTGTTTTAATAAATTTTAAGTAGCATATGTGCATAAAGATATCTCAATTTAATCTAGGAATTGCTTGAATAGTAAGGACTCCTAGCACAAATAGTGCACATACATTTCATCAGTATAATAGCCCTGGTTGATAATTCATGTAGTAATTTAACATCAATTAAATTACCAAACATTTTGGCAATGTTGTCGAGGAAGTGTATATAGGAGTATTTCACTTTTCATATAAAAAAATGATAAAATATATTTATGCATAGGGAAAGAGACTCTAGAGGTGGATTCGTAAGTAGAGGTGGTATTTTGATTCCAACATCATCACTCACCGCACCATGACCTTGTAGTGCCACACCATCGACCCAAACTCATATTCCATAAATTGCAGGCAGACATAGACTTCCTAAGGTACATAAATCTGAAATCCAACCTAAAGATTCACAAACTTCTTCTACTGAAGTCATACTAGAATAACAAGATTCTACATCCCCAACAGAAGGAGAAAACTTTCTATCTTCAACTAGAGAACAACTTCTAGGACAAGAACTGGAAATCCCTAGTGAAGAAGAAGAAGAAACCTATTCTAACATTCCATTGATAGAAGAACCAGAGGAGGAACTAGAAAATCAAATTTCAGAACCTTATATTAGCTCTAAGGAATATACAATGGCAGGAGAAGGGGAAGTAGAAGTACATGATGTGAATGGTGAAGATAGGATTGGAGGTGGAAGAGGTGGAGGAAGAGGAAGAGGCGTTGGTAGGGGAGATCCAAAACCTTTTGGATTTCCCATCTTTGATGAAGATACCACAGCCATAGTGAAAAATATCTCACCCTCTATCCTCCCTAATTTCCATGGATTAAGAAATGAGGGTCCGAAAACATTTCTCTTTCAGTTTGAAGTCTTGTTTAGATCCTATGACTATTTTTTTGATACTCAAAAGTTGAAATTGTTTCAAACCGCTCTTAAAGATGCAACATTAAAATGGTGTATGGGCTTATGAGCACATTCTATAAGAACATGGGAAGAAATGAAAAATTTGTTCTTAGAAAATAACAAGGATTATCTGGATGCCCCATAACCTTAAATATGAAGTCTTTAAAATGATGAAATCTTGAATATTTCATTGAAAGATTTGCTTATAATTTAAAAAGGGCTAAAATGCATACACTAGATGAAGAAACTTTGAAATCTCTCTTGCTGAAATCTATCAGAGATGAGTGGATAGATATCTCAATTTGATGGATAAAGGATATATTTCTCAGTTATCATTTGGAGATGTATGTGAGTTATGCATACACATTTCAAGAGGAAATCCAAGAATTGGGAAAAATCCAAGAGATCATGTATGTCTAGGATTAATAAATCTATAGTTGGGACAGTAAGTAAGGATGAAATAGGCAATTTGCTTGACAATTTCAAAATATATATTTTGGGAGTCTTGGTGAAAAAATAGATACTCATAAAATACAAAACAAGAAAAACGTTGAAATATGCATTATCTATCTTTTGTCCAAAATGTAGAAAGAAGCATGCCTTGAGAGAATGCCCCGTTGACTTAAAAAGTGTAGAAACCTATGTTATATGTGCAAAAAATCATGATACAAAGAAATTTCCTTCAATATTAGGTCTTAAAGTTATCTATCAAGAGGAAGTAATGCCAAATCAAGTAGAACCTCTTTTTTATTACTAAGAGACCATGGAAAAATCCACAATCAAATATGACTCAAGGTTTCAACATGCAAACATATGCACAACCACCACAAAGTAATTGGACTGCACCCATGCCTTGGCAACCTTGGCCTCAACCTTGGGCACAAGTATGGTAAAATCCTTATTGCAAGTATCCTCAATATCCTTAATTTCAACAACCTTATGCTATTTTTCCACCAAAATATTTTCCTCATCCCGTTCAACCCTCTCCACCTCAAAATCCAAACCCACAAATTTCATTACCATTTCCATAAAAGCCAAATCAACTACCTATTCAACCACTTCCAAATCAAAATAATAAAAAGTCACAGCCTATTTACAACATAAAAGGGCAAAAATTCCAAACTTACATGATAACTCCATTAGATCTAAACAATGTCCAAATTAGATATGGTAGAGTATTGAGAAAGAAGTCACCATCTGTTGTTATCCCAGAAACTGAGAAGGGTGGCCCCTCTAAGAAAGAGACATCTCTTCATCAAAAGAAAAATCCTGAAAAAACAACCACCCATGTACATTTTGATGATACTCTAATAAACTCAACTTACATTATATAACAACCTTCAATTTTTTTTCAAAATCCACCTTTTCTTGAAAGATTGAAAATTGACAAAGGGATAGAAAAACATATTATTTTGTGTGATAATGATATGATAGATGAACTGAAGAATGTTTGCATAAAAAATCCTTTGTTACCAGCTATCAAAGAAATACCAATATATGCAAAGACAATCATGGAGTTATGTATTAAAAAACCAGGAAGAAAAAGAAAAGAAGTTAAAATAATCCACTTAGTTGGGAAAATTGTAGATATCATGATGGGAAAAACAACAGTTCAGAAATATCTAGATCCAAGAAGTCCCATTGTGAAAAAACACATCAATGCTATTGAAATTCCAAATACATTGATTGATTTAGGAGTAGCTATAAATATCATGAGTAAACAGGCTATGAATCAATTGAAACTTCCTAATCTTCAATATACACCTACACTATTGAAATTAGCAGATATATATGTTATCAAACTTTGCGGTGTGTTAGAAGATGTATTTGTATCCTTAGATTCTTTGGAATATTCTATTGACTTCATGATCTTGACACCCAATAATAATCTAGGAGGACACCCATTGATTTTAGGTAGACCATGGTTAGCTATAATTGATGCTTTTATAAGTTGTAGATTTGGTGATATGTTTATCTTTGATGGAAGTTTGACAAATAATTTCACATTATATCCTCCTGCGAAAACAACAATATATGTATAAAGTGAAGTATGGATAGATGATGATAATGAAAACTTTGATATACGACCAATTTTTTCTACTTCACAAATAAATGAACAAGATCATATATTAAATTTAATGGAAAATAATGAATCTTCCTCATATTGTGAATGAAATAAAAGTTTTCAAGAACAATGTAATATTGAATATCTATCATCTCGTCAAATGGATTTACATTCTATGGAGAAATTTGGATTCTTTAATAGAAATTATTCCAGGGAAAACTTTGAATATTAATGATAATCTGGAATAATCTCAAAAGAAATAATTAGTGATGTTACAAGAACATTCGTCTTCTTATAGATGGGAATACCCTGATATGAAAGGAATTGATCCTTATACTTATATTCATCATATTTATATTGAAGGAAATTCCAGACCAATCTGACAACCCTAGAGAATGATGAATCCAAACCTAAGGGAAGTTGTTAAATAAGAACTACACAAATGGTTGAATGTGAATTTCATTTATCTAATATCAGACAACTAGTGGGTCTCACCATTGGTATTTTTTCCGAAAAAGAATGCAAAATGGAGAGTATGCATTGATTATAGGGAATTAAATAAAGCTACTTTAAAATATCATTTTACACTTCCTTTTATAGATCAAGTCCTTGATACATTGGCAGGGAAAAGGTATTTTTCATTCTTTGATGGTTTTAATGGATATAACCAAATCCAAAAAGCTCTAGAAGATCAAGATAAAACAAACTTTACCTATCCATGGGGAACTTATGCTTATTGAGTACTTCCTTTTGGGTTATGTAATGCACCTGCAACATTCCAAAGGGAAGTTTTAGGCATTTTTTCTAATCTAATTCATGATTGTGTGGAAGTTTACATGGATGATTTTATTGTCTATGGAAACTCTTTTGAAGAAGCTCTTAAAAATTTGGAAAATTTTCTCATTAGGTGTAAAGAAGAAAATCTCTCATTAAGCCATGAAAAATGTTTTATGATGTTCACTAAGGGAATTGTTTTAGGCCACCATATTTCAGGAAATGGAATCAAAGTGGATGCATCTAAGGTACAATTCATTTCTAAATTATCAATTCCTTCTTATCAAAGATATGTTAGAAGTTTTCTTGGTTTTATTGGCTAATATAGAAGATTTACAGAAAAAATTATGAAGATAGCCTCTCCACTTTTTAAATTGCTTACAAAAGATTGTGAATTCATTTGGAATTTTGACTCCCATAAAGCCTTTGATACATTGAAAGAAAACATTTCCCAAGCATCCATTTTTAGATGACCAAACTAGAAACTACCTTTTCACATTTCAACTGATGCCTCAAATACAACTTTAGGGGTTGTATTAGGATAAAAATATTTAACTCCTTATGCCCTTTACTATACAAGCAAAAATCTGATCACTACAAAGTTGAATTACACTGTAACAGAAAAGGAGTTTTTAGTTGTTGTACATGCCATCAATAACTTCAAACATTATATCATTGCTTATGAAACTTGCATTCACACAGATCATTCTTCAATTAGACATTTAATGAATAAATCAATTACTAATGGCAGAATTACAAGATGGTTATTTTTATTAGAAGAATTCAATATTATTATTTCGGATAGACCTGGAAAGCAAAACATAGTAGCTGACTTTCTATCTAGAATCCAAAATGATAATAAAGATGTTCCTGTAGAAGATAATTTTCTTGATGAATACGTTTTTGCAGTATCTATTAAATCTCCTTTGTTTGCAGATAGTGCTAACTACTTGGCCACAGGAAAGTTACCTTCATATTTCTGTCTCGAGAAAAAAAGAAGGTTATTCAAACTTGTGCATATTATTCATGGATAAATGAAAAATTGTACAAAACAAGACCTGACTTAATCATTCGAAGATGTGTTAGAGAGGATGAAGTACCAGATATATTAAAATCTTGTCATGATGAACCATGTGGAGGTCATTTTTCTGAAAAAAGAACCACCTATAAAGTCCTTCTCTTAGGATACTAATGGCATTATCTTTTTAAGGATGCCAAAGAATATGTTAAGAGATGTGACAGTTTTCAAAGTATGGGAAAGCTTGTTATTTCAAATGAAATGACTCTACAACCCAGGTACTTATTAAATCTTTTGAGAAATGGGATTTGGATTTTATTGGTCCAATAAATCCACCATCAAGAAAAAAGAGGTACATTCTTGTTTGTACATATTATGTCACAAAATGGGTAGAAGCTAAAGTACTTCCTTTTGCTACTGAAAATGTTGTAGTTTCATTTCTTTTTTAGAATAGTTTCACTCATTTTGGTGTCCCAAGGGAAATTGTGATAGATCAAGGTGCTTAATTTACATCCAAGTTGGTACAGAATATAATGGAGGAATACAAAATCAAACATCGAAAGTCTACTCGATATCATCCACAAGAAAATGGATAAGTTGAATCTACAATAAAGTAATTAAAACAATTCTTACCAAGACTATGCATTTGCATAGAAGGGATTGGGCATTAAAGCTTCCAGAATCTTTATGGGCATATCATACCACATGGAGAAACACAACAAGACACACTCCTTATGAACTTGTTTATGGAAAACAAGTCCCGTTTCCTATTGATTTCCAAATAAAAACGTTTGAAACAAGAACCAAATTGGGTCTTGATCTATCAGAAGCCCAAAGACAAAGAATGGCGAAATTGAATGAAATTGATGAGATACGACAAGATTCTATTCATAGAACCAATATAGTCCAACAACAAAGATCTAGGTGGCATGATAATTTTATCAAAGAAAGAATGTTCCAACTTGGTGATTAGGCATTGCTTTTTTATTTAAAGTTTAAAGATTTTCAAGGAAAAACTCAAACTCATTAGCTTGGTCCTTATGAGATTGAAACTGTCTTTGATAATGGAGAAATCAGAATCAGAACATTGATGAAAAAAAAGTAACTATTCTTGTAAATGGTCATAGATTATAGATATATCATAAACCATTTGTTGAAAAGTGTGCAACAAGAAATGCTTGTTGAGAATGCAACAAGATGATGGAGCTTAGTGGAAAGGAGTCGCCTTCACTAAGTGGGCCCGCAGGCAAATTATGGCACAAGTTCTATTTTTGGATCCCAGCAGGGATGATCACAATAGGAGTGATCACAGCAGGAGAGATCATAGTATGGGTGATCACAGTATGAGTGATCACAGTATGGGTGATCAAAGTCTATTTTTAGACTGGTTGTCAAAAATAGAAAAGTCAAATATTAATGTCTCATAATAATATTTAGACTATAAACTTTGTCTTATTCTCTTGGAGCACTTTAGGATGAGCTACGAATGTGTTACATGCAGATCCCAGAAGGAAATATGTGGTTACCTATGGGATGACTAATATTTGCATGCAGGACTTCAGTTAGAACTCAAGTGAGTTGAGTTTAGTGGACTGGAGGTGCAGTTGATGGAGTTGTGTTCAGTTTAGATTTGTTAAACTGGTTGTATTTAGTCTAACTGGAAAATAGACTAGAGATGAGTTGGGTGAATTAGTTATTAATTAATTCACAATTTATTAACTCATAATGCAACTATAAAATACATTAGTTAACTCAGTTGCATGTCAGTGCATGTTCAGTTCAGCAGGGACAGGTGTTAGAGGATCATATTGCTATCAATTGTGACTATAGCTGTGCATGATTATTTGCATAATCAGAGGGATTGAGTATGCCAATGAATTGGCCAATACGAAGAATTGTAGCCTGTGCTCACATCCAACATAGTGTGAGTGATTATTTGTAGGTCAAATACGAGTTTGGTAAACCATTCTCATCAATTCTTGAGCAGGTATTGAGCTGTGGAGGCAGGCAAGCAGCAAGGGAGATTTGGAGATTAGATCTGAGCTGTATTGTGTGTAGCGTGTGGAGATAGTACTGAGTACTTGTGAGGAGTATTGTACTATGTATTGTTACATGATTCAATCAATATAATATACAGATAGTTGGGGTTTTTAGCGAGATGCTTTCCCCGGGAAAATATTGTGTTGATATGTGTGATTGATGCTTCTATGTGCGCCTGTGAATGTTTTTGCTTCTGTAAATTGATGATCAACGTAGAGGAGGTTATGTATTATGCATGTTCCGTTTATAAGTGTATAATCAGGATAATCTCTGTGAATATGTGTCATATTATTCAAAATTTCTACATGGTATCAGAGCTGCTTGATTTGTAGAAGAGATTTTTACAGGATATCAAGCGAGGATTGATCATCGGATATATTATTCAGAAAGTGTTTACATTTTATTTCTTCAGGTAGAGTCTGCAATAGGCCAGGTAGCCTCTGGATTCATCCTTCTTTTGGAAGGTGAGATATTCAGTGAATGCCCATACAGTCGATCTCTGTACAAGAAATACTTTGTTCTCATGAATTCTAAATCAGAAGCGGTTGAGTTTTGAGCTAGTGGAATTCGAATTTAATTCCAAAGCAAGAGATAAAACTTAGAAACATTCAGTGTGAGAATGTAGACAGTATGCCCGAGTATCTCACGAAGTTCACCCAATGCCGGGATGAGCTGGGAAGTGTGGGGGTGACTGTCGGATGAGGATGGTGAGTCTAGCACTCCTTGACCTTCCTAAGAGTTGGCATAGCTACCAGGACTTGGTGAATGGAAGGGAGAAATTGCCAAGATGGGAGAGACTTTGGTCGGATCTTGTGCAAGAGGAGATTAGATGGTGCACCAGAGACAGTTCTTCATCTATGCATGATGAGGAGAACTGTGCCTTAGCGAGTAAGGTGAAGAAGGGGAAGGGGAAGGTTTCTCTTTCTGAATCCAGTTCTTCCAATGATGGGAAGAAGGTTGACAAGTCGAAGGTGAGATGCTTTTGTTGTCATGAGTTGGGTCATTATGCTACTAATTGCCCAAAGAAGAAGTCCAAGAAGGGATCCGGGGAAGGATCTAAAGGTGAGGCACTTGCTTCACAGTTTGAGTTGGATTTCACACTCTTCGCATGCATGGTTTCATCCATGATGGGAAGTGGTTGGTTTCTTGATAGTGGAGCTTCTTTCCACATGACCGGTGACAAAATTTTGTTCAGTACTTTGGAGGAGAAAGATCTCCAGATACTCATAAGGATGGGTAATGATGAGAAGTATAGTGTCTCAGGTGTAGGCACGGTTATTTTTCAGAGGGAGCATGGAGCTCACCTTACCTTGACTGATGTCAAGTATGTACCAGGACAGAAGAGAAACTTGGTGTCGATCGCGATGCTGGAAGACAGAGGCTATGATGTAGTCTTTGGTAAGGGAAAGGTTTTCCTTAGACACATCATCACTAGACAGGTGAAGCAGATTGGTTCACGGGTCAAGAACTTGTATGCCTTGAGGTTCAAGATGCATGCAAAGCCTTGAGCAGCAAGGCAACTGATGGAGACTTGGTGGTTGAGAGGGAGCGTATATTACCTCTCAACATGCAGAGCCAGAAGAAGTCTCAGATGATTGCGGAGGAGCCACGATTGGTGCAGCAGCTTCAGGAGGTTATGGAGCAGCCACAACAAGGGAAGCTAAGGGGAGATCGAGTAGAGACATCTACTCATCCAAAGACCTCCAGTAGGGGGAAACTTCGAGCCAGGTGGGCTGAGGGATCGCATGCAACCATACCTCTAGGTAGGAGGTGGGGTGATGTGGATTGATTATCCCAAGGAGGAGGGGCAGGATCCTTGAGGTACCCAACCTCTTGGATGAGACCTTGCTATGGGAGCCCCACATGTGTAGTAGTAGGAACTGACTGATTGGGTAGAGACAGATGCGGATGGAGCGGCAAAGAGAGCGACAGTGCAGGGAATCCCAGGACAACGCATAGCTAGCAGGCTGCAGCAATGCGAGAGGCACAAGTGTTTTGCACAATGCTAGGTGGCACGGAGAGGTGTGCAATGGTGTGAGATGCATGGAGATGTTGCAGTAGTGCAGATTTCAGAGAGGGAGCACTTGTCAGCAGCAGGTAGAGCTTTAGCATCAGAGGGTGTTTCTAGCCCAACAGGGAGGTCAGTTGGGAGGTGCAGTGCGGATGAAATGCTGGGAGATAGAACCAACAGTAGCACAGATGCAGTCAGAGATAAACGTGACAGAGGCTAGAGCAATCAGATACTGAATAGCAAAGAGATGAAGAGTTTTCAGTCGACAAAGGAAATAGCAGTCAGAGGCTTTGATGACAGAGCAAGTGGACTGGCCAGATGTGTTGCATGGAGAACATTCCAGAGTTACAGGATCGGGTTTGAGAGGAAGCCTTTCTTGTTGAGAGGGAATGTTGAAAAGTGTGCAACAAGAAATGCTTGTTGAGAATGCAACAAGATGATGGAGCTTAGTGGAAAGGAGTCGCCTTCACTAAGTGGGCCCGCAGGCAAATTATGGCGCAAGTTCTATTTTTGGATCCCAGCAGGGATGATCACAACAGGAGTGATCACAGCAGAAGTGATCACAGTATGGGTGATCACAGTATGAGTGATCACAGTATGAGTGATAAAAGTCTATTTTTAGACTGGCTGTCAAAAATAGAAAAGTCAAATATTATTGTCTCATAATAATATTTAGACCATACACTTTGTCTTATTCTCTTGGAGCACTTCAGGATGAGCTACGTATGTGGTACATGCAGATCCCAGAAGGAAATACGTGGTTACCTATGGGATGACTAATATTTGCATGCAGGACTTCAGTTAGAACTCAAGTGAGTTGAGTTTAGTGGACTGGAGGTGCAGTTGATGGAGTTGTGTTCAGTTTAGCTTTGTTAAACTGGTTGTATTTAGTCTAACTGGAAAATAGACTAGAGATGAGTTGGGTGAATTAGTTATTAATTAATTCACAATTTATTAACTCATAATGCAACTATAGAATACATCAGTGAACTCAGTTGCATGTCAGTGCATGTTCAGTTCAGCAGGGGCAGGTGTTAGAGGATCAGATTTCTATCAGTTGTGACTATTGTTGTGCATGATGATTTGCACAATCAGAGGGATTGAGTATGCCAATGAATTGGCCAATACCAAGAATTGTAGCCTGTGCTCACGTCCAACACAGTGTGAGTGATTATTTGCAAGTCAAATACGATTTTGGTAAACCATTCTCATCAATTCTTGAGCAAGTATTGAGCTGTGGAGGCAGGCAAGCAGTGGGGGAGATTTGGAGATCAGATCTGAGCTGTATTGTGTGTAGCATGTGGAGATAGTACTGAGTACTTGTGAGTAGTATTTTACTATGTATTGTTACATGATTTAATCAATATAATATACAGATAGTTGGGGTTTTTAGCGAGATGCTTTCCCCGGGAAAATATTGTGTTGATATGTGTGATTGATGCTTCTATGTGCACCTATGAATGTTTCTGCTTCTGTAAATTGATGATCAACGTAGAGGAGGTTATGTATTATGCATGTTCCGCTTATAAGTGTATAATCAGGATAATCTCTGTGAATGTGTCATATTATTCAAAATTTATACACCATTAACAAAGGAAGAGTTCCTAAGAAATCTACAAGATAACCTTAATTTGAAATTGGTCAAGAAAGACTATTATTCCTCTCCAACTTAGCCTTCTACTTTCTTTTTCAAAATAAAAATAAAATGAAAGTATTTTTTTTTTATAAACATGAAGACCAACACATTTGGCATGTTTATACAGAAAACCTAATTTGAAAACCAAGAATTCTTGGCAGCATAGATTTATTTTTAATTCCTTATTCTTGTCCCATTTATTTTTATTAATCTTTTGAAAAATAAGACAACTACAAAATTGTTAATAATCTACAGCTCTCATCAAATTCTACAGCTGACTTGACATATTGCAACCAGGGAAAATGAAGATCATGGCAAAAGAAAATTGGATGAAGATCACAGCTAAAGCAACCTAAGTACAACTTAAAAAAGGAAAATCAAGAAATCAATAAGGCAAGATAGAAGGTATGTAGCTATTAGTTAGATAATAAAGGGAAAAATGTCAAATTATGAAATTAAATAGATGAATGATCATTTCTACCGCCATTTTTCATAATGATTATCTTCATTATGACATGACTTTGATTCTAACAAAAATATCTACATCTTGTCAAAAGGATATGAATCCAATATGAAACCTTGTTATAATTCGAACTTAGATCCTTCCTTCTGTATATCATCCCACTTCCTTCTCATACCATCATAGTTCCTTGCATCATATCCATTCCACTCGACCCTATTCCATTGCTGAAAGCGCCTCACTTAATACCCAAATTTCGTCTCTTTGACCTATTCCATAACCAAACTCCTTCCATAACCCTGTCAAAAAGAGAAATTAGGGGTTAAGATTTCTTCATCATGGGATTAATTGTATGCTTAGAACTGAAATGGGGCTAAGTTTCTTGAAGGATACCCATAGGCGAAACAACAGTTGCAGCAAGCGCAATGGTTAGGATTTGTTGAAAATTTTGATGGCATGAGAAAGAAGTTACGAAATCATTTTCTTGAGCATATGATGGTATAGAAGTGGAGATTGGAGACATTTCTGATAGAGTCTTTTGTAGCAGAAGCTATCGGATTACCAAGAATCGGGGAAAGTTGGTTCAAGAACTAGAAGATTAAGGAGAAAGAATGGGAAGTCTTCCTTAAAATTTCAAGTATGGATATCTATGTCTTTAAAAAGGGAATTCCAGCCACATCCTTAAATACTAAATGGAGAAATTTTCTAATAATTATTCAAAAATTCATAACTTGTGAAGGTAGGTTTGGAAACATGTTCTTTTACCATGCTCTCCCGATGATTAATTTTCTTGGTGGTAATGAAATCAACTACCATACTTCCTATTTTGTAGTTTGATAAAAATGGATGGAAACATTCAGATGAAAATACAACCCATAGATGATGCCTTGTACCATCATGGGTTAATGAAAATTTAAATTGAAGCCCATCTAAAAGAAAAAGGGATAACTAGGAAGATTTTCTAATTGGAAATTAATTCAAAGAATTTGAACAAGAAGAACCTAGTAATAAAACAAGAAAGAATAGAAGAAAGTATCCATCAAACCCTAAGGAAAACTCACCTGCACAAGAAACACAACAAGATCAACATTTTTATGATGAAACCCTCTTGTAAGTGTGTTGGAAAATCTTAAGAAGAAAAATGTTAGAAGAAATATATCCAACAATAAAGGGGAAAGTACATCAAAAGGAGAAAAAAAAACAAGAAAAGGTTAAAAAGCTTCCCCATACTACTGAAAAATCACCATCAACTATAAGAAGAAGTACAAGGCTTAAAAAACAATACATGAATAGTCTCATAAATCTCAAACATTTATCAATTTAGAAGAAGAAGAAGAGGAACCGAGAGTTTGATCACTAGTTTCAAGTCCAGCTAGGAGAACTCTGGAAATTGATCCCGTCCAGCAAGAAATATACGACTACGTAAAATATCTAGAACAAAGATCTAGATGGAAAATATTTGAATCATCCTCAAACCGAGAAGAAATTTTACGTGAATAAATTCATTTTGATCCTCTAGAAGAACCCCAAATTGTAAACACTCTTAAGAAGGAAATCTATGAATTTGAGGTATTAAATAGATATTTGAAGCAGGAACATGAAACAATAACGCTACAAAATGAAATTTAGAGAACTCAAAATGATAACATCTTGTTACATCTTGGTTTATGGTATGAGAAAAATAAGAAATTGAAAGCTAAACATAATTTTTTTAAGAAAAAGGTCACAAGTATGCAGAACAAGATCTTGATGAAGAAACCAAGGATGACAACAATCAATATCAGGAAAGCAAGAAGAACTAATTTAGATGTTCTTGGTCAAGCCTCTGAAGAAGCTCAGTAATAGAGAAGGATTATAAATTTTGAAATTTTGTGCATGAGGACATGCAATGTTATCTCTGTGGGGGACTGTTGAAGCCCAAAATTGTCTCTTTTTGACAACCTTCATACACTCCATCCTCCTTCTTTTTTACTCTAATAACTCTAATTGAGCATCAGTTTACAAGGATCATTGAAATATCAGTTACTTAAACATATTTTATTTCATAAGTTTCATTTTTCTTTATTATTTAACTTAATATTTGTATAAGCTACTGAATTGCACCAATTCTGCAGCTAATGACTCATTCTATAGCATAGTTGAAGGTTCGATGGGTTCCGAAACTCTAGCCGAGGAACGAGAAATATGGGCAAGTGACTAATAGCTGGCATAATGATATTTACCTATCTTCATTACTTGGATCGATAATAAGATCATCGTATAAGCCTAGTCAATGCGGAAGTCAACTAGTGAAGAAGAAATCAAAGGCGAACTAGGTGAGCGACAAAATTAATGGAAGCAGATATTTAGCCTCATGATTTTCTTCTCTAATAGAAAATCATGAGCAAATCATGCCATATTATCTTCTTATGTTATTTTTATTCTCTGTCGAGTAGGGTAGGCTCGTAAATCTCCAAAACAGTTATTGATAAAGGTTATAAATGTACCTCTCAGCATGATAAAGACTTGAGATTTGAATATTGTTTTTGAAACTCTGTTTACAGTGATTAAAACTCTATTTTGTTTGATACCCTTGATGTGCATTATCTAATTCCATATATAATCCTTTGAAGAGTCATGTTGTTACCTACATCTCGTAGGAGGGCCCTCTAAAGTTTAAGGTTTTATCATTTTTAATTAACATTTCAATTCTACATTTTATATAGTTTTTAGTTAGTTCATCTAATTGTCCAGTTTTGATTTTGAATGAATGTTTAGGATTGTGTTTAAAGTAGGATTTGTTTAATCATTTTTCTATAGGATGAATGGGTCAAGCCGAGATCTCTTATGCACATGAAAAATAGTATGATAGAGTGTGGGTTGATTTAGGATTTTTAGAATAGTTTGAGTTACATCTAAGTTAAATTACATTTGAGTGAAGAAGATTTAAATTTCCAATTAGTGTGATTATAGAGTTAATTTCTCTTTTTCTGTCAGAGTGATTTAGATTTAATTTCATTATTTAGTTAAACAAGTGTGATATTTTAGATTAATTTCCTTTTCTGTTGAAAGTAATTTGGGTTTGATTATTTCATCTTCTATTTCAGAGTAACTTTATTTCTAAAAGTATGATATTTCTTTCAAGCAAGTGTGATAATTCTAGTGTGATATTTCTTTTGAGCAAGTGTGATAATTTAAGTGTGACATCTTTATTTTATGCAAGAGTGATAGTTGCTTTAATAAATTTAAAGTAGCATATGTGCATAAATATATCTCAATTTAATCTGGGAATTGCTTGAATAATAAGGACTCCTAGCACAAACAATGCACATACATTTCATCAATATACCAACCCTACTTGATGATTTATGTAGTAATTTAACATTAGTTAAATTAGCCAACAAGAGATATTGTATATTCAATAGGTTCATGATAAATAAGTTCTTCACATGGGACTTCATTCATAGGTTCAGGTTCTTTTGATCTTGATTCCACATTTTTTGGGGCCACATGTACTTCATCATCATAGTCTAAGTGTGAACCCCCGAACATCCAAAATGCAACATCCACATAAAAAATAACATCCTTGCAAGTCTTAATATATTGTTCCCCTAGAATATAGACCCTAAAGGCCCTTGAATTCTCACTGTAACCAACAAAAGTACCCTTCTTCCATGATGGTTCCAACTTTGTCATTTTCTCTTTAGGCACATCGACAAAAATAGGAGAACCAAAGATTCTTAAATTTTCAACATTTTTTCTCTCACCTTTAAATATATCTACAAGAGTCTTGTAATCCAAGATTCAATGTGGGCATCAGTTTTGAACGTAGATAAAAATCTGTGAAAATTTGGAAACCTGAATCCTATTGCAGCAACTGGAAATAATTCTCCTAATTGTTAAATTATTTTTTAACAATTTATTTATTGTTAGTTACAACAAATACTGAATCAATCACACTGTAACCTACACAAATGAACTAACATTGGAAGAAATACTAGCACTCAAATAAAATGACAGTTATTTTTGGACCAATGTCCCCAGAAAAACCCAACTTGGGAAAACCGGTGCAGCAACTGAGGGTTTTATTATTATGTAGCAGTGAAATAATCTGAGTACATTTGGATGCCAAAACTAGAAATCCTACAGAGAAAAACTAGCAAGAAAAATCTACTAAGGAATTTCCTCACTCCACAAGCAAATTTGAGCTCTGACCTCAGCTCAAGTTGAATCATCCAAACTGACTCTGCACAGCTATTGCGTCACCCTAGCATGGTAACTTCTACACTCATCTCGAAACATCTTTTCCTCAAGTCATATGGTCTATTGTTGTCTGGGAAAATGTCTCTCCTGGCCTCCAAAACCTATGTTTAGCTTCTGGCACTGAAACTCAGCTTTCCTAAGCAGATACAAAATTTCCTCTTGAGGTTACTACACTACTCTACATTAGCCTCATAGTGGCTCCTTTTACTTCTCTGCAAATGCACTCACCAAATCTGGAATCTTCCTCCAACTTAACTGTCCTTGCCCCTCTCTCACTACTTCGATCTCACAACTCTCTCTCCGGCAACTGGCTATTTTTACTCAATAAATTGATCTGCTCATGAAATCAAACTGCTCCAGTAATTTCCCCAAGCCCCATCAACTTTTGCTTATAATCCTCTATTGAGACTTCAATGACCAATATTAGATCTTAATCGATGGCTAGGATTAACTTGAAGTCGATCCATGTGAGTGTCTAGAACATTCACACCTTGAATTAATTAATTTTGACAATTAGTCATATTCCCTTAGTTTAGACTTAGGAAATATTTAAAATGTGACTAATAATCTAATTAAGTCATTTCTAGGTGGAATTTTGAGAAACAATTTCTGGGTTTTGGAGATCTCACGCATTCTAGCCCCTCCACAAAATTTCAAAGCTAGAACACATCTGATGCTACAAAAAATAACACTCTCTCTTAGAGAGGAATGTGTTCTAGTGCTCTACTGCTCAAACTATAGCATCATCTTGTCTCTGCATCATCTCCTATCACATTGTTGATGTCTGGCTACTACTACCCATCAACCACTGCACAACTCTGATATCTGTTCCATTTTTGTTGATGTTGACCCTACTAAACCACTGCCAACACTGCATCTGCAATGCAACTCTATCTTCATTTGTTGCTGCTACAACTATAACATCTGCCACTGAAAATCATCCTAAATATTGAATCAATTGTGATCAGTATGATGCATTTGTCACTTAAGTCTCTGGCTGCTGCTAGTATATGCATTGTCACTAAGAAATTTTCACTACTGTTGACTTTTCTCTATGCCAGCTGTACTATTTCCAACTTTGCATTGTGCTCCCCAGTATCTGATTGTTACTAAACTTTGCATCTATCACTCTAGCATCTGAATGCATCTACTACCATTGATCTATCCTACTACTCAATGTTGTGGGCCCCCATAGTAAGGTATTGATCCAATAGGTGGAATCCTCAAGGATCATGCCCAACTATAGCACATTTGGGCTACAAAACCAAGTCTCCACACCTCACTCCTTGAGGTATGTCAACAAACATGGCGAAGTCTTCCTCCATTTTGGAGGATAGCCTATTGATCTCTATTGAAGTTGCATGTTATTCCTACTTATCCTCCTTTTCCTTCTTCTTGAGAGGACACTATGTACTATAGTGACCAAGCTCATCACACCTGAGGCACTTGACCTTTGACATGTCCTTCTTCTTCTTTTGTTGCTCCCCTTTTCCCTGACTGGGACCCTTTGATGCGAGAGCCACATTCTCCTCCTCCTTCACCTACTTCGATCCACTACTGATGCCACTGATGGAGCTCTTCACTAGGTCTCGTCTCAACTCCTCCTACTACAAATCGGCCCACATCCTGTCCCACCTTGGCAAGGTGTCTCTGCCTAAGATAATTTGGACAAATGCCTATGACTCCTCTTAGACATTGTTGAGTTCAACCCACACTAGCTCTATAGGTTGAGGTGCTACCCTAATAGCTGTAAGATGGTCCTGAATCTCCTGAATCCTAGTGACGAAGGGGTTTATGCATTCTCCTTTCTGCATCTTGGTGCATCTCATCTTCTCCTCTAAGTACATCTGCCACTGCTCAGAAGTGCCCTGGTACAACGTGGGAAGTGTATCCCACCTCTTTGAAAATACCTTTGCTAACTATGTGAGAAGCAATGTGATCCTAAACACCATAAAGGATCAACCTCTTTTCCCACACCATCTCCTTTTTGTACTCCTTCAATTGATTTGCATTAGTGGGGATGGCTACCACTACATCTATGAATGGTTTCAAGACATGTTCATCTAGAAGGAAGGACATCCTTTCCTTTTAGATGACATAGTTTGAACCATCATTCAATCTGTCCTAATCTCGAATTCCAATAGTGGCCATCTCAAACAATTTAAAAAATATCCACTTCCCTTCTGCTCAACTTCTGCTTAGCTATTAACACTCCCTTATAGAATGAGAAACACTGAACATAAAGACTTATGATATAAAAGGGAAATTGAACTTCTTGAGACTAGAAGTTCCGTAAGGAAATTTTTCCTCAATGTGTGCTCTTCTTCCACCTGACACTATTTTTTCTCTAGAAAACTGTTGCAAGAACACTATGTCTAGCTAGAGATCTGCTTTGCGAAAAATACTGGTTTCTCCCTCTACCTCTGGAATCCCTCGATCTGGAGAGATCGAATTTTTCTATCCATCTCTTAGAAAAATTCTTTCTCCTAAATAAATTTGATCTCTTAGCCAAGGTGATTGCATTACCTCTGGGGTTTTGATCTGTTGCCCCTCAATGAACAACAAAACACCTTCTTTCTTCACTAATGAGCTCTCCCACTGATCATCTGTACTCTGATACCATGTGAAAATTCAGAAACTCGAATCCTATTGTAGCAACCAGAAATAATTCTCCTATTGTTAAATTATTTTTTAACAATTTATTTATTGTTAGCTATAACAAATACCGAATCAATCATACTGCAACCTATACAAATAAATTGTGAAAGAAATAAACGCTATAAAAAATACTAGCACACACATAAAATGACAGTTATTTTTGGACCAATGTCCCCAAAAAAACCCAACTTGAGAAAACTGGTGCAACAATTGAGAGTTTTATTATTATGCAACAGTAAAATAATCTGAGTACAGTTGGATGCCAAAACTAGAAATCCTACAAAGAAAAACTAGTAAGAAAAATCTAGTGAGGAATTTCCTCACTCCATAGGAAAATTCGGGCTTTGACCTCAACTCAAGTTGAGTAATCCAAACTGGCTCTACACAGCTACTGCATCACCCTAGAACAATCACTTTTGAACTTAACTTGAACCAGCTTCTCCTCAAGCCATCTGGTCTACTGTTGTCTAGGAAAATGTCTCTCCTAGCCTTCGGAACCTCTGTCCATCTTCTAGCACTAAAACTTGGCTTTCCCCAGCAAATACGAAATTCCCTCTACAGACTAATGCATTTCTCTATGTCATCCTCACTATGGCTCCTCTTCCTCTCTGCAAATGCACTCGCTACATTTGGAATCCTTCCTTCAGCTTCACTATCCCTTCCCCTCTCTCACATCTTCAATCTCATAGCTCTCTCTTCGGTAACTAACTGTTGCTACTCAGGAAATTGATCTACTCATGAAATTGAACTTCTCTAGTAATTTCTTAAAGCCCCATAGACTTCTTCTTATACTCCTCTATTGAGACTTCAATGACCAAGATTAGATCTTAATAGATGGATAGGATTAACTTGAAGTCAATCCGTGTGAGTTTCTAGAACATTCACACCTTGACTTAATTAATTTGGATTAACTAGTCATATTCCCTAAGTTTAGAATTAGGAAATATTTAAAAACTGGCTAATAATCTAATTAAGTCATTTCTAGGTGAAATTTCCAGAAAACAAATTTCTAGCCTCTCCACAAAATTTCAAGGCAAGAACACATCCGATGCTTCAAAAAATAACACAATCCTTACAACTTCTCCACAAAGAAACATAGGCAATTCTTGGTCATGCAGCATAACTTTAACAACTTCCACTATAGTTCTGTTCTTTTTTTTAACAATTCCATTTTGTTCGAGGTAATAGGAAACTATCAACTCCCTCTTAGTTCCAACATTTTTGTAGAAATCAATTATTTCATTTGATACATTCTCCCCACCATTATCGGACCTTGGGTTTTTGTAGAAATTCCTTGTAGATTGAAACTACTAATTGTAATATGCTAAAACAATAGACTTGAATCTACTCTACTAATCAGTAGAAACAATTAAACGATTGCGAAATCATGAAGCATACAAGAGAAAGAATTTAATCAACATGTTCAACAATGATTTACTAGGTAAATCTACAACTAGAAATCCCTGGTATTTGTATATTGCATTAGTCATAAAATATGAGAAGATCACAATGATTTTCTCAAGCCCAAGCAACCTCTGCACTATCTCTATCTATGTCATTGCTTCCTAGAAAATATCAAGCCAATACTTAGCCAATTTCTTGCTTTCCCAAGTCCCTATTTCCTTGTGTTGTTCCTTAAGGAATTAGCCCCTATTTAATAGGGAAATTCATCAATTATGAATTGTGCAATCCTCATAGGCCTTCCTCTAATTGCATGCACCATTGATTTAATTTAGATAATTTTACAACTGATAGTACACTATCCTTGAACTCCAATATCAGCTGGGTCTTTCTTTATTTGACATACATGCGTTAATTATGAGTGAATCTTCAGTTTACTAGTTGATCACTACAGGAAGCACCACACTGCACTTCAAGAAACACCACATTGTACTTCAGGCAGCATCCCACTGTACTTCAGGCAATACCACACTTGTCTGCATGCAACACCCGATTGGACTGCATGCAACACCACACTACTAGACCTCCCACTAATTCCTCCATCATTTGGAATTAGTTTAACTAACTTTAACTCACTCAGACTGAATTAATTAATTACAACTCAAAATGAACTCAACTAGTGCTCCTAATTGTAGGAGACACTCTAAATTACTCTAGTTAGATCCTCAACTCGAATTAACTGAGTCAAATAAGTCAAATTAACTTAGTTAACTATTACAAGTTGTCATGTGATGTGGAATTACAATTTTATTCCTCATTTAATTCAATGACTAAATTAAATTAGGATCTTTCTTGATGTTATTTTTATCATTTCTTGTTACTATTTTCAACACTCCTTCTCAACAAGAAAGGGATTCACATCTATCTCAATCTGATACCTTTGTAATGTTCTACATGAAACTCTTGTCATTGTTGTTTTTTCTACTATAACATCTACAACAACAACAAAAAGCATCCAAAAAAAATAAATTGAATCAACTGTGTCTGCAACTGTCTACAGGGAAAATTGTGTTGTTGTTGACTCTGCTACTGAGCCTCATGCTCTGCTATCAACACTTCACCTGCACTCCTCAGTATCTGACTGACACTGATCCTCTTGCTACTCAATATTGTGGGCCCTGTAGCAAGGTAATAATCCATGAGACAAAAACCACCTCAATGTATCCTGCTCAAATTTATGCACTCTTTGGTGTAGGGTAAGACCCTGCACATACCCACAGTATGCAAGAATCTAGATAAACTCAACTGTCCCAGGTATTTAACTCTACAATGGAGTTAAATCTTCAACCTCTATGGTTAAGGCCCTCTTTATCTACGGTTCCTTTCCTATCGGAACACAATCACCCCGCCTAAACCTCCTATTGGGACTATATCAACCCTTAAGTCTTTGTATAGGACTTTTATTAAAGTCTTTTCATTAATCCTTCTTATTGGGAATGAAAAACCCTTCAAAACCTTTATATAACCCATAATTAATATATATACAACCATCCCCCTTTAACCATTGGTTACGTATGGTTTTAACATATGAATACACTATCAGCGCTCTTTTTTCTTTATAACCTTTTAACAAAGGAAACAACTACAAACGTACCTTTCTCTGCTTTTATACGTATTTTGCACAGTCCTTGAGGTTAAACCTCATTGTAATCGGCCATCGCATTCTCCCCGGCCTTACCACATATGTGATTCATGTTGTTGGGAAAAGTATCTACTCAGAACGCCCCTATCCCACTCTAAGGTGTGACAGTGCCTTAGCAACAAACAAGGAAAACTACTTTCGTATTCTTCTTTATGAAATGTAAACGAAGAGGAAGGATGTAACTAACATGTGTCTTTCGCTAGTTTGTTGATCCAATCGCTCTCCTCTTTGTTTGCTTCCCGCTACCTGCTCCCTTTCTTGCTCAGCTTCACCAAGTTCCTGCAAGATCACAAAAGAGGAAAACTACACAAAGACATAGATTTACATTCATAAATAGCTTAGGATCAGATTTAAGCTAAACATGCAAATATAACAAAACATCATTGATACACAAGCATGTAGGAGAAACTCAAATAGTTTTATTGATATAATAAGAAGATCCAGGAGGAGATACAACCAAGTGAGTCCCGATCCAGCATCTACCTCCCAGCAAAGGAATCCCTTCTTCACCTCCAACAAAGCATAAATCACCCAATGCACTAATCTCAATCTCAAAACCAACAGCAATTCTCTGCAAAGTACAAAATTCCAGCCTCTGGATCTCTGGGATGAGGGATCCATATATAGATGTAAGCAGAGAGGATGAGTCAGCTTATGTTTTGACTTGTGGCTTCTCTCTGTCAGTTCTTGCTTCCACTTGGAGGCTGAGAGCCTCTTACTCATCCTTGGTCGAACTCAGTGAGGCAAGTGTCATTGAGGAAGATTCTGGAAGCTTCCATTGTCTGTCCACCTCGCGGAATGACACTGCCATTTGGCATTTCCCGCTCAGCGCACCCTGGTAGTGCATTTAGGTGCGTTGCAACGCACCTAGCTAGTGTACTGGGGTGCTATGCAACGCAGGCAGCTAGTGTAGCAGCTGAAATTATCCTGATTTGACTGATTCTGAGTAGTTTTTGGTGGAGAACTTCTGGGAGAAGCTGTCATTGGTTGACCTTGTTCCTTTAGGGGTAGGAACAACACTTTTAGGGACTTTGGATCCCTTGGATTATGGACATTTCATGCTTAAAGCTGTAAGGCACAAAAATGTCTATAACAGTTGCCCCCTAAAGTATGAGGCCGTTTATCGGGTGAAATGCTTTATTAGGAGGATCCGAAGTTCTTTCAATGCTGGGAGGAGACCTGTAATAAGATACAATACAATACATCATCTTCATACTATTTTCATGATCTAGCTGAGGTGGGCATTCCCATGCTCAGCTTTATAAATTCATTTCTATGTACATAGGACAGACAATCGTCTGATGGTAGACTGATGATTCTGATGAAGTCATCATCCTTTTGGTAGGATGATTATCTGTGCTGCAATGCTGTACATGTCAATGTTTTTATTTTTCCTGAATATATATCGCAGCCCGGATGGATGAAACTAGATCCGGGGTCTTCAGTCTCGTCCAATCTTCACTCTAAGTACAAGTCGATCCATGTGAGAAATGTTTTGAAGTCGAACATGGAAAGACATCGCTTGATTACCAGTCAATGATGTAAACTGTTAACAAGCGCGAGAGGAATCACTGATAATGATAATGACCCTCAAGGTACTGCAGTACAATTCACGTGGTGTGAATAAAGGATTTGGCGTCGAACACCACGCAAAATCTTTCGGTCGAAGGTCATTGATGTATACCTGTCGCCGGAAGTGAGAAACTTGCCATTGAGGCATGCAAGCTTCAAAGTACTGAAGGGGTGTTCCTAGATCAACTTCTCAGATAATGAGCTGATGTCGACAAGAAGCGATCCGTCAAAGGAGGGCCTTGATGTATCCCACATCAATGACACAGAACGGAGCAAATGATTTTAATGGAGGTGAAAACGATCTGATGATATATGGTTCAGGGTGGCGGTCATGAAAGAATGAAGTATAATGTATGGTAGTGGATGGGACACGGGTGACTTCTCTGGATGACTTCTCTTGAACATGTCGGCGACACTTGTATGATGGATTGGTAGCATTTACCCCAAAAGTGGATGGTATGGCGAGACCATGGTGATGTGATCAGTGAATGAAACAACCCAACCCGACTCAGGCACGGAGTGGAAGTGTCATGTTCAAGAGCGACTTGCTACCAATAAAGATTCTTTGAGTTTCTTCCCAATTTTTCCCCAGTCATTGCTGACCAGTACCTCTTTATTTTTGTCAAGCTTGAGGAGGATAACATATGCTTGTTCTATAATTTGCCCTTCGGGCAAACCCATCGCTATGTTTTAACGAGCCTAGCGATAGTGAAACTCGTTCTCGTCTAAAGACAAGTTTGTCGCTATTAATGTTTTTAACGAGTTTAACGACAAAGATAACTCGGTCCTTTTCATTTTTAGAGAGTCTGAAAAGGAACGTAAAGGTAAATCCGGAAGTCCTTTTTCGTCATTTAATCCCTTAAGTCCGAAAAAGTATAAAACAATACAGAAGGGATGAATTTTCGATAGTTTTAACGAGCCGAACAATACAAGCGCTCGATCTTTTTGTGCAATAATCCCTCAGGTCCAAAAAGATTTAAAATCTAGAGGAGGGATAGCACTTCCGGTTGCTTTAACGAGCTGGAAGGCCAAAACTCGGCAATCTTTTCATATTTTACGAGTCAGATGAAAAGAGCTTAAAGAAGACTCGTCTTTTGAGGAACGAGTGATAAAATGGGTAGCAGCTGATTCCAGGTAAGGGTTGGAATTTTCCAAGCACGACAGTGTCACAAGGATGGCTAGTGAAATCACTCTTCGCAGCTGTTCCTCAAAATGGGTAAACAATCAAATGGAGGTGAATGATCGGCCAATGGAAAAGTGGAGGTGATGGTGCAAACACGACCAAGGCTTTAATGGCTGATAATGTTACATTCACGGTGGTTATTTACCGGAGGATAGTTCATTTTTTAACAAGCTTAAACGCGGATTGAAACACTTGCTTGGTCTCATGTTTATTTTTTAACGAGCATGAACTATGTGCTAAAACTGCTCGATCTTATGTTTATTTTTTAACGAGCATGAACTATGTGCTAAAACTGCTCGATTAATCCAGTCATATGATAAGAATATCTCACTGAAGATGCCATTTTTTATGGAGCTTGCACCTTACAAAGCTTTGCCCCGCATCCTTTCTTTATGCAAGTTCGAAAACGACTAATCCTACGAGTTTAAAGGGTTAGAGGTCCTAAAAATTTAAAAAAATAAATAGCCGCCCCTTGCTTGCACTCCAAAAGGCTTGCATGCCCCCAGGTATAAAATACGATTTCAAAGTTACCCCTCAATTTGCAGACAAAACATTTGTTCTATCAGGAGAGGCCTACCTCTTACAGGCTACCCAAAGATTGTTCTATTTGTGCAGCAAACAAAACACTTCTTTGGCGATGTCTACCGAAATAGACAAAGGTGAATGACTCTGTCTGTCAACTCACATAACTTTGACAAGAGAATCTTATTCTAGAACAACCCCTCTTCCAATCACGGATGGGGTACGGACTAGTCATATTCTCCCGCGGAAACCTACCCTATACCCGAAGTTTTCCTGCCGAAGCAGACCAGGACGCATGCCCCCTGGGTTTCAGTCATATCCTTCCGGATTACTCGCGCTCATCGGGAGGACGGACTGGGACTTGAGACATTTCTTGCGTGAAGAGACCATTTAGGGATGGTATATGACTATTTGCGATGCGTGATCCGGGAAATGAAAGCTGGTCCACGAGCTTGACCACTCTTCCTTCGTGCGGAAAACACATTACTCTAAAGAGTGAGGAGACGATGGCTCCCATGCAATAAATATAGTCTCGTCCAAGGAGTAGGTTATAATCCAAGGGTCCTTGAACGACCATTACGTTCATTTGAACTGTCTTCCCTTTCAATGTTATGGGCACATTGGGGAGGATCCCTAAAGGTCGACTGGTTCCTTTATCGAAGCCTGTCAGATTTCTCATCTCAGGCAAAAGCGATGGTGAACCAAGCGCTTTCCAAGCAATAGAGGAAAGGATACTCACAGACGCCCCCTCATCTATGATGGTGCCAACCATGACCATTCTGTATATTTGAACGATAATTCGGAATGGTATGCTTGCTGGCAAACGGGGTCTACCTAGTTGGTTCCAGTCGAAGGACACAACTAGGTTTCTTGGAGGTGGGACCGAGTAGACGGCCGGATATGGCTCTGACGAACTTCCTTCCTGCGATAAAGGAATGGGTGGATTGCCCCCGTGTTCGTCGGAGTCTGTGTTGATGAAGAGAATTTGGACGGTGTCATCCTTATCCTCTTCAGTGACTGTATCATTCGAAGATAAAACCTCTGAAGGCAAGATCGGGTCAACTGCCGCCTCGACCTTTTGACTTTCGTCTGGTATGGATTCAGTTGGTTTATCTTCAATGATAGACGCTTCAGCCGACCACTTGAGCGGGCCAGCTGGATTCTCAACTAACGAAGGACTCGGCAAGAGTTTTTTATATCCAGGAGGAAGTCGTAATGGTGAAACCGGACGATCATCCAAAACTCTTTTAGCTTCGTCTAAGAAGGGACAACGGTGGATGGCGTGATCGCCTTCGCACAGTTTACAGGGAGATCTAGCTCTCCCTTTTTGTCCTGGGACTTCACTTTCGCTAGTTGACGGTGTGCTTTCAACATGGCCATCAGAGGTTGACGACACCGGATTGTGCAAACGAGGAGACCAGTCCCTTAGTATCCGAGGGATGCAAGGACAATCTCTGTGAAAGTGGTCTCCTCTACAAATGACACATGGCAATTTAGGCTTGGTTGGTGCTGTGTGTGGATTTTCATTAGACGACACTCGTTTTCCCTTATTTGCCTTTGGCTCCTTCTTCTTTTTCTCTTTCTTCTTCTTTTCCTTCTTCTCCTTAGGAACTTGGCTTTTAGCTTTACCAGTCCTGTCAAGCGAAGAGGAAGGAAGAGAGGAAGAATTCGAGGAAGTAGAAGGTTGGTGGGTAACTCTGGACTCGTCTAACTGCTGATTCGACTGTTCAGGAATAGTGGTGTTCTGAACGACATTGGTTGAGAAGAGCCATACTGGCAAGCCAATTGTCAGTCCTGGAAGCGACAATGTAGCCATATGGGGCGCACCAACATCTCCCCAAGAGGAGAAGGGACTAGGATTTCCACCAAGGGGAATTCCTTGGTTGGTAGGCTCCATTTTCTCAACCTGAAGATCAACGCAGGAAAAAGGGGATGAATATTCCGTTTAAAATAAATTTTACGACGCTTGGACTCAACTTGTTTTTTCAGTTTTAAAGAGTCGAGAAAAAACAAAAGATGACTCTAGTCTCCTTCGATTTTTAATGAGCCTGAAGTGACAAGTGCTCAGATGGACCTTTTCTGTTAAGGAGTCTGAAAAGGAACGAAAGGGACTGCTCTGGAGATCTAGGTAGAGGGTGTGCCAAACCAATCGCAAAACCGCAGAATACTTTTTAGGGTACGGGCGGTCAATCTTCCCGAATGCTGTGTTCAGTGCATTGCGATCAGTAGGGCGGTCGACACGGCTTCCTATGGATAAAGGTTTTATGCCTATAGGGGTCTCCCAATATATACTCGACAGTACGTGGGAGCACAATCCGTACTGGCACTTATCGTCTCACAGTGGAGGAATCACCCAACCAATAGTGAGGACAACAATTACCAGGCTTTACGACGTCGGAATATGTCTCTAGCCTAGACCTCTATGTTGTGCGTTAAGTTACAAAGCGTTGTTAAGTTCATTAAATTTATTTTAGGTTGATCTTTCTTAGAAGTTTGCCTTTTTGGATCACCACGAGATGTAGATGTAATTCCTAAATGCAGTCTAAAGATGATAAGCAAGCTTTTATCTCTTTTCAACAATGAAAATCCTAGCTACAAGGGGAAAAGAAAGACACAATCTTTTCTCAAAGAGCAAAGAGCACACTATAAATGCACTTTTCCTAAATCAAGCCATACAAACTGTCAAAATGCAAATGCACTTGTGCATGTATTTGTTTTTCACTTTCTTAATATTGATGCCTAAAAATAAAGTTGTTGTACAAATTTGAATTCGATTTCAAGTGAAAAACACAAACAAGCTTCTTTTCGAAATCAAAAAGTAGAGACGATTACGACACTTTATGATTTTGAAGTAAACACTTGTTTCGACACTAGAAATTCACAAATTCAAACCAAAGACAAAAGTAAAAGCGTAATCAACTGTCAAAAGCAAACAAACTTACTCCTAAGATCAAAACGACACTTACGACAGATCTAGATCCAAGGGCGACAGTATGACTAGTTTACTTTTGCAATGGGAAACTGTAAATGACGTAACAAATACACAAAAACAAATATAGTTTCTTTTATACAACTGAGGCGGAATTAAGGCAAAGAAAAGGGGTTTTCAGACAGATACACACACTGATAACAGGCTGCAAAAATCAGAGATAGAACTGAACAAAATGAAGCAAAGAACCTCAGCTGCACAGGGCAAAGGCTGATCAGCGCACCTATTGCACAGAGAAACTGAATTGCAGCGCAGGTAGCCCTCTCGGGACCTATGTTGAAATGCAGATTCTCTTCACAGAGCCTGCGCTGAAGCAGAAACGAGAATTTTCTCTAGGTTCTGGGTCACGGTTTGCAGTTTAATCTATGGTTTTTGGCCGGATAAAAGCAATCAGTAAGGTACAATCAGAGGGATGATTTAAAGGAGGACTAAGAGCTATCACAAAGGGCAATTAGAGCATTTGTGGATTAGCTGTTCAAATCATAAACAAATCCTAGTGAATGGATTGAAGTAGCAGCTACTTTGCATTTGATAATGGCAAATGCAGTTCGATTGCTACTTTTGTGTTTATGAAACAAACAACAAGAGAAACACAAACAAACTAACTAGACACGATCCCCAACAGAGTCGCCATTTTGTTGTTGGGAAAAGTATCTACTCAGAACGCCCCTATCCCACTCTAAGGTGTGACAGTGCCTTAGCAACAAACAAGGAAAACTACTTTCGTATTCTTCTTTATGAAATGTAAATGAAGAGGAAGGATGTAACTAACCTGTGTCTTTCGCTAGTTTGTTGATCCAATCGCTCTCCTCTTTGTTCGCTTCCCGCTACCTGCTCCCTTTCTTGCTCAGCTTCACCAAGTTCCTGCAAGATCACAAAAGAGGAAAACTACAAAAAGACATAGATTTACATTCATAAATAGCTTAGGCAGCTAAACATGCAAATATAACAAAACATCATTGATACACAAGCATGTAGGAGAAACTCAAATAGTTTTATTGATATAATAAGAAGATCCAGGAGGAGATACAACCAAGTGAGTCCCGATCCAGCATCTACCTCCCAGCAAAGGAATCCCTTCTTCACCTCCAACAAAGCATAAATCACTCAATGCACTAATCTCAATCTCAAAACCAACAGCAATTCTCTGCAAAGTACAAAATTCCAGCCTCTGGATCTCTGGGATGAGGGATCCATATATAGATGTAAGCAGAGAGGATGAGTCAGCTTATGTTTTGACTTGTGGCTTCTCTCTGTCAGTTCTTGCTTCCACTTGGAGGCTGAGAGCCTCTTACTCATCCTTGGTCAAACTCAGTGAGGCAAGTGTCATTGAGGAAGATTCTGGAAGCTTCCATTGTCTGTCCACCTCGCGGAATGACACTGCCATTTGGCATTTCCCGCTCAGCGCACCCTGGTAGTGCATTTAGGTGCATTGCAACGCACCTAGCTAGTGTACTGGGGTGCTATGCAACGCAGGTAGCTAGTGTAGCAGCTGAAATTATCCTGATTTGACTGATTCTGAGTAGTTTTTGGTGGAGAACTTCTGGGAGAAGCTGTCATTGGTTGACCTTGTTCCTTTAGGGGTAGGAACAACACTTTTAGGGACTTTGGATCCCTTGGATTATGGACATTTCATGCTTAAAGCTGTAAGGCACAAAAATGTCTATAACAATTCATCACCCCTCTGACTCCGATATGTGATTATAGAAGTCATTAAATCTATGTTCTAGCCTTTAAATAATCGATGCAACTCTTTAACACAATACAAAGGAATTACCTTAAACTTCTGCCCTGAACCATATAAGATGGACTTCAAAGTTTATATATTCTAGCTCTAAGTAACGTCGGGTCCATTCTTCCATCGGTCCTTTGTATTATCGCAAGCCTCTTTCCATACATTGATTCCCGATCTCATGATACCTCTGATTGTTGACTGGGACTTATCGGCGATATCGCTACGCTCCATTCCATTGTCGTTGTCGTTTATCTTTGCTGAAGTGTGATTGCGATTTCGATCGTGATCGTTGATCTGATCCCAATCCGACGATCCACGATCAATCGATAGACGCTCGCCGATTTCGATTCCTCCAAAAGGATTCTGTCGATGTGATATAACCTGGACCATTGATCTCACAGATCTAACGGCTCCTGAGTGATTAACACTTCACTTCTCCGCTCGTCCCTTTACTTAGTTTTTATGCCATTTTCAATGGTTTCTGCAGGTCTTTTTGGTTCTTTAGAGGTTCTTCCTCCTTCGCTGTTTCGCTGTGACTCTTCCTCTTGGCTTCACTTCACATGCTCCTCTAATTGTTGTCACTTCAAAGCAACTCTTGGTCCTTCAAGTGGATCAATACAATTTCTCTGAATCGTTCTTCTTCTTTGTGTGTCCTTCAAACTCTGCCTTCTTCTTCCACTGCTCAGCTTCCTTTGAGTTGGACTCCTTAGCGAGTTTTTGCTTCGCAACTCCTCTCCAAAGCTAACTTTGCCTCTTCACTTGGATTCAATGATGCCTTTATGATTCCTCTGATTCATTTTTCTCCTCCACGTGTTCTGCTGAACCCTGTCTACAACCCCCTATTACAAAACCTACAAGTTCACATAAAATCCAACACTCGAAACACACATTCCACTCAGAATTGAGATGATTATATTAATAATATAAACAATGGTTATAGAATGAGGTCCCTGTGCCTCACACACAAGCCTGTTCTTCAATATTGTTGCCTCCTTTTTTAATCTGTCCGTAGGCTTACATATATGCCAGGAGTTCTGTTGAATTGTCCTGGTTCGACTCCTATATCTACTGAACCGACTCCTAAATCCTCTGTCCACTATGTTCACTTCTAATTAATTCCTAAAGTCTCTCTCTTGTCCCTCGAATCATGGAATGTTCTAAGAGTCCTAATTGATTTTAGGCTCTTTTGTCATTATTGCCACTCATGTTCTCATTTATTCTAGAGCACTTACAATTTCTCTCACACATCTAATTAAATCACTAAAAGGCCTAAATTTCATTAACTTGAGACTTAGGAAAACTACTTCCTAAAAATACATGACCCCCTATGTCTACTTAATTATAATGATTTTCCTTGGACTGAATGCTCCTGCATCACCCTTGGGACTATTTCTTCACATTGCCCCACCTCTCACTTGGAGGTATGGATTCATGTGCTCCCTCTGCCCACTTGGCTCGAAATTTCCCCCTACTAGAGGTCTCTACTTGAGTGGATGTCTCCACTCGGCCTCCTCTTGCTTCTACAATTGTGGTTGCTCAACAACTTGCTGAGGCTGCATGTTGAAAGGTAATTTTTGCTCCCTCTCAACCACCAAGTCTCTAACCTTTCTTGCTCCTCAAGTCTTTTCATGCATCTTGTACATCAAGTGCATATAGGTTCTTGAATCGAACACTTATCTATTTCACCTGTCCTATGGTGATGTGTCTAAGAGAAACCTTTCCTTTGCTAAATATCATATCGTAGCCATGGTCTTCCAATAGTACAATGGAAAGAAGATTCTTCTTTAGTCTTGGAAAAAACATCACATCTGCAAGTCTAAGAGGGGAGCTAAACTCCCTCCGAAGAGTAACTGTACCGATACCAGTCATGTTATACCTCCCATCATCTCCAAAGTAAATGTTCTGCTTGAGGTCTTTCTCCTCCAAGTCATTGAAGAGATCTCTAGTCCCTGTCATATGTAATGAGGCACCACTATCGAGATACCACATGCTTCCCATTACAGTTCTTTCCATGCATGCAATGAGAGTAAAATCAAGTTCGAATTGTGAAGCTAGAGTTTCACATGTTGTTGCTACTGCATACTCCTTCTTGCTTGCTTTATTTTGTGGACATTTCGTGGCATAGCGCCTGAACTCATGACAATGAAAACACTTGATGTTGGTCAAGTACTTCTTCTTTCCCTCCTCGCCTTAGGACTTATTTCCCTTAGATTTCTTTTCTTTGCTAACTAATGAAAAATCCTCTTCCACTTCTTTGGATGAGGTCCCATCTCTGGTGTTTTGTCAAGTCTATTCTTGCACCAAGTTGGACCACAAACACTCCCACTTTGATTACTTCTCCCTCCCATTTATTGAGTCCTCGTAGTCATGCTAGCTCTTAGGAAGGCATAGAAGTGCTAGGCTGACAAGATCGTCTTCAGAAACTGTAACACCAACACTTCCAAGCTCATCCCAACATTGGGTGAACTTGGTTAAGTACTTTGGTATTGTGTCGCCCTTCTCCATCTTGATTTTTCTAAGCTTGTCCTTTTGTTCTAGCTCCTCATGGTCACTTCTATTTTGAAACAGGTATGTCAAGGCCTTCCACATTGCATATGGAGTCTCCTTACCATGGAGGTTTAGGAAAATATGATATCAAACTCCTTACAGGATAATCCTTCTCGCATTTGCAACACATTTTTTCCACTCTTCCAGATCTTGAGCATCAGCTGTTGTAGGCTTCAGAATATCCTTGTCTATGAATTCCTTAAGCCTGATCTTTTCCAATATTTCCTCCATCCTCTCCTTCCTAGAAGTATAGTTTGAACTACCCTCAAGGGGATATTCGAGCCTCAATTCATAGAATGGCATCCTATTAGTTCTAAAGTATGATACTAGAAATTTGATTTCACCTACAAAAGACAAACTCATATTCTCCTCTTCTAGAGTGATTTATGCTCTGATACCATGTAGAAATTCCATGTAGATTCAAACTACTAATTGTAGTATTCTAAAACAGTAGACTCAAATCTACTCTACTCATTAGTGGAAATAATTAAACGATCAAGAAATCACAAAGCATACAAGAGAAAGAATTCAATCAACACATTACATAATGATTTCCTAGGAAAAGCTACATCTAAAAACGCCTACAATATGTATATTGCATTAGTCAGAAAATATGAGGAGATTACAATGTTGTGTTCAAGCCCGAGAAACCTCTGCACTATCTCTATTTATCTCACTACTTCCTAGACAAGCTCAAGTCAATACTTAACCAATTTCTTGCTTACCCAAGTCCATGTTTCCTTGCGTTGTTCCTCAAGGAATTAGCCCTATTTAATTTGGAAATTCCTCAATTATGAATTGCATAATCCTCATAGGGCTTCCCCTAATTGCATGCACCATCGATTTAATTTAGATTAGTTTACAATTGATAGTACACGATCCTTGAACTCCAATCTCAACTAGGTATTTCTTTGATCTGACATGCATGTGCTAATTATGAGTGAATCTTTAGTTTACCGGTTGATCACTGTAGGCAGCACCACACTACACTTCAAGCAACACCACATTGTACTTCAAGCAACACGCCACTATACTTTAGGTAGCACCACATTGCACTTCAAGCAGCACCCCACTGTTCTTCCGGCAACATCACACTGGATTGCAAGCAACACCCCACGAGATTGTAGGCAACACCACACTACTAGACCTCCCATAATTCCTCCATCAGTTGGAACTACTTTAACTGGCTTTACCTCAGTTAGAATAAATTAATTAATTACAACTCAAAATAAACTCAACTAGTGCTCCTAATTGTAGGAGAAACTCTACATGACCCTACTTCGACCCTCATCTCAAATTAACTTAGCCAACTAAGTCAAATTAACTTAGTTAACTATTACAAGTTGTCATGTGATGTGGAATTAAAATTTTATTCCTAATTTAATTGAAGGACTAAATTAAATAAGGATCTTTCTTAATGTTATTTTTAACATGTCTTCTTGCTATTTTAAATAGTTTTGATTCTTTTCCCTGTAGAATTTTCTGCTTTGAACTCAAAAAACTTTTCAAATACTTGATCCTTGGTCTTTAAGAGATATATTCATGTTTTGCGAGAATAGTCATTAATGAAATATACATAATACAAGCATCCACCCAAGGTTTTATCAAGCATGGGCCCACATACATAGGAATGCATTAGATCTAATATTCCTTTCGATCTGTTATCACTACTAGTGCATCTTCCTTTAACATTTTTCCCAAGGGCACATGCTTTGCATACTCCATCATGGTCTTCTTTAAGTTTAGGTGTACCTTTAACAAAATATTTCAATCTTCCCAAAGCATTGTAATGCATATGAGGGTACCTTCGATAAAAAATATCACTAAACTCAATAGTTTTGTGTAGAAGAGTTAGGATCGAGTGACTAAGGAGACAATATAGTCCTCCAATTCTTACCCCAATGACTTTAGCAGTTTCAAAAGATGAATTTTCCTTCCATACTAAGACCTGTCCATCAACAAAAGAAACTCTATATCCTTTGTCTTCAAGAGATGATATGGACAACAAATTTTTCTTTAAACCAAGAACAAATAAAATATTGTTAATAAATATATTACCTCTCGATTCTAATTGAAAGGATGATTTACTAATGCCTTTGACTTCATATTTGTCATTATCTCCAAGCTCAACCTTTTGAGTAAACATCTTTATAGTTAATTCAGATAGATGATCACAACTTCCAGTCATGTGTCTAGAAGCACCACTATCCAATAGCCAAATTTCATCATGATTTTCAATGGAACATGTAAGAGCACAAATAAATGAGTATTTAGATTCAAAATCGCGTCTCTTATCCCTCCTCTTTGAAGATGGCTCATTTAGATCAATAGCAAAAGCATGATGCCTTCCTCTTCTTTTACGATCATCATTCCTTTCACAGTCATCTCTTTGATTCTTTTAAGGACAATGCGCTTGATAGTGGCCATAGGCTTAGCAACGAAAATATAGAACATTTGATAGTTCATTTCTATCTATTCTCTCTTCTATCTTGAGAGGGAGGAGGAGGCTTTCATTGTGAAGTAGAATCCTCCTTTGGAGCAGATCTATGACCTTGTCTTTTACAAACACTTCTTTGAAACTTGCCAAAATCTGGTTTCTTCTTGTTTCCCTTAGCATGGGTTGCAAAGGCTTATATACTAGGATCTTCAATGTCTCCTCTAGAAAAAAGTCTTGATTCTTCTTGAGTACATTATGCCCAAATCTTTTCAAAGGTTGGAGCATTTTTTGTTGCACTAATACCTGATGCAAACGAATCCCAAGATCTAAGCAGACCACCAAAAGCTACAATTACCAATTCCATGTCAGGGACTTCTTCTTCAATGGATTTGAGTTGGTCTATTATTTGAGATACCTTAACAAAATATGATGCCACTATGACATTCTTTATCATCTTGATATTATGAAGTTGTCCTCTTAGATTGATGGATTGATTCATGTTATTAATGGTATCTAATCCAATAATAACATCATACATAACCTTAGTAGTTTTGTGTTCAACAATATAGGGAATCAAAATATCCCTAATTGAATACAATGTGATGTTTCTTGCCAAAATATCATCTTCATGAAACTTCTCCTTTCCTTCTTGATCAGATGGTTCAATAACTTTACAAGTAACAATTCCCAAAACTTTGTTTCTCTCATGAATTATTTCAACCTTGGCCTTCGATGCTTTGTAGTTAGTAGCTCCTTCAAGCTTGCTTTCAGTCTTCATGATGAAGATTACTGGTCACAATAGAGGACATAATCTAAAATTTCAAAAGGGTATTTATTTCAAAAGATTTTTTTAGAGTTTTAATTTAATTACATCAAGCTACGCTCTCTAACCCAATATGGAAGAGGTGTATTCTAATTTATAGACGAAATGACCTTTTTTAGAGCATTTTTTCTGGTTGATTTTAATCAAAATCTGGCAGAGATTTTTAAAACTTGAGTTTAAATTGTTTAATATGTAGAATTCAAGTGCCTAGGGTTTTTTCATGGTGTTGAATCCATTTATGCATTCAAAAATGTATTTTGAACAACAAAATTTCACAATTGTGTTTGAAATTATCTTTAGATTCCAATGAAAAAGACTATTTCATCTATAAGTTAGACTATGTCGTATGGAAGAGATGTTGTAATGTCCTATATGTTGTAGTATCTTATCCTATCCTATTTAACATTTTGACTTGATCAACTTACATAAATAATAATAATAATAATAATAATAATAATAAAGTTATTTAAATTAGATTAAAAATAACCGCTCTCCAACTCAATATAGAATAGATGTTGTAATGGTCTGTCCATAAAATTAAAAATAAAAATAAAAAATTAATAATCAAAACAAAATTTACTTAAATTAGATCAATAATAACGGGTGGTTTCTAAAATGCTCGACTATCAATATTGTTTGTTTTTCTTTTATATATTCTTTGCATGGTGGAGAAGATGTGTTAATTGCAAATGTGTATCAAAATTGGGATGGAAAATGCAATTTGGATACCTCAATATTTTCAAAAATAATATGTATGAGAGTTATGTTTATGCTTTTAACCTAATTTTTCCTTGAACGTTTTTCCTTTTAGGGTTTTAACATGTAGGGATTTGGTTTCTCATGTGCAAGGCCATATTGAAGGAAAGTTTTCAAGAATCCATTGATCATAGTTTTTATTTTTATTCTTTCTATTTTTAGTAGACAATGATTGTGAAATTTTATGTATATCTTTGTTATCAAGTAGTTAGTGTTTGGTAAAGTCTTTATACAATTGAATTGAATCAAATTCACTTTTTAATTATAAGTAATGATTTTTTTTTAAATGTTCTCATACATTTTCACAATTATTTTTAATATGTAAAACTATTTCAATTTTATTATAAAAAGAGAAGGATTCTACTTTTTAAATCATTGCTTCACTTTGACCATATGTCCATTTCGAGAGTGCACATTCTACAACTCAGTATGATGTATGATGTGTAACCGTGTTTGTCTCATCAAAGTTGAAATTTTGCTTATGTCTGCCCTAATAAAAATATAAAAATCTAAAAATAAAAATAAAAATAAATAAAAACATTTAAATTATGTCTATTCATTAAAAAAAATTGCAAGTAAAGTATTTAAAATAAAATCTATATCTGATATATGAACTAAAATAAAATACTGATATATAAACTAAAATGAAAAGTACACATTTACCTGTGAAAATTTGTATTTAGATCCTTCGTCGGCCTGTCGTGGCAAATAGTGGGCTTTGAAATCAATACCTAGAGGCCTAAAACCCAAACTGAGCTAGTGGCATTCAATTGTTTCAAACATGAAACACACCTAGATGCACCTAGAGAGAGGTGTAAAAAGCACATTCAAACACCAAATAATGCTCAAAAACTCTCAGAAAATGTCCTAGAGATGGGAAAAATCTTCCGAAAACTAGGATAGCAAGCTCCAAAAGCAGTGCTGATCAAATAGAAGTGCTGATCAAATAGATAGATCACATGAGGTGCTCACCTCCTCTAGGATCAGAAGGTGAGATGGGAAAAATCTTTCGAAAAACTACTCAGGATAGCAAGCTCCAAAAGCAGTGCTGATCAAATAGATAGATCACATGAGGTGTCACTGGCGTTACTGAACAATTACAGGATATGTATATTATGAGTTCTTACTACCTATGCTCGGTAAGAGCCAAGGTACATTTGTCTCCTTGGAACAGAAATGCTGCGCTCGTTTGTTAGTGCGATGCATAAAACTTACAAATACGCCATTAGTAATAGCAGGAGCATTGGCATACAATGTCCGAATGGGGCATATTATGACCATGATTACTATGTATCGCTTTTGCAGGAGTGCGGCAAAATAAAAACGGTGAGAAAGGGCAAGCAAGTCCATTGTCATTTGCTAAAAAGCGGAGTTGAACAGAATGGATTTGTTGGAAACCAACTTATGAATATGTATGTCAAATGTGGGAGTATGGATGATGCTCGCCTCGTATTTGACACGATTCTGAATCCAAATCTCCTGTGCTGGACTTCCATAATTGGCGGATATGCCAAACACGGCTATTTTCAAGAAGCCCTCATGCTCTTCTGTCAAATGCAAGAGAACCAAATTCAACCAGACAATTTCATATTCCCTTCTGTCCTCAAGGCCTGCTCAGGCCTATTGTCTCTTGAGCAAGGGAAACAGATTCATGCTTATGTAATCAGACGTGGGATTGATTCAGATGTGTTTGTAGCTAGTGCCCTTGTAGACATGTATGGAAAATGTGGAATTATTGGGTTTGCCCGCCTACTGTTTGACAAAATTTCTGAAAGAGATGTGGTTTCTTGGGCTGCCATGATTGCAGGTTATGCCCAGAATGGCCATGACTGTGAGGCTTTAGAAATCTTCCGGGAAATGCAACATTTCGGTGTGAAACCCAACTTGATTACCATTGTAAGTATTCTTCCTGCATGTGCGCGCATATCTGATCTAGACCACGGCAATGAGGTCCACAATTATATAAGGAGGAGTGGTTTTGACTCTGATGTTTTTGTGGGCAGTGCTCTTGTAGACATGTATGCAAAATGCGGAAGTATAGAGAATGCACGTCAAGTGTTTGATGAAATTCCTGTGAGAGATGTTGTTTCTTGGAATACAATGGTTGCTGGTTATTCCCAGAATGGCAACGAGGACGAGGCATTAAAGCTCTTTCGTTTGCTGCAAGCAGCAGACATGAAACCTGACAATGTTACCATAGCTAGCATTGCCTTGACTTGCGGCAAGTTGGCGTTTCTACAACAGGGTAAAGAGATCCATGGCTACATAATTAGAGGTGGATTTGATTCAGATTCTTTTGTCATGAACTCTCTTATTGACATGTACAGCAAGTGTGGAAGTTTAGTGTATGCACAACAGGTTTTTAACAAAATGTCCCAAAATGATGTAGTGTCATGGAACACATTGATAACATGCTATGCCCAGAGTGGCTATTCCGACGAGGCCATTAAACGTTTTACTCAAATGCAGCTAGTAGGTATGCGACCAAATATTGTGACATGGAATGCCATAATGGTAGCATATTTCGAGAATGGAGAATTTAATGAGGCATTGGAACGCTTTTATGAAATGCAAGTTGCAGGCATATATCCAGACACGATCTCATGGAATACTCTGATTGCAGGGTATGCACGAAATGGAAAAAGTTTTCAAGCATTGGAATTCCTTCGACAGATGCATATAGCTGGCATGAAACCCAACTCCATTACAATTGTTAGTATTCTCTCAACATGCACCCAAGTGGCAGCTTTGCGAAAAGGCAGGGAAATCCATTGTTTCATATTTAGAAATGCATTTGAATTAGATGTTTTCGTAGGAAGCGCCCTCGTAGACATGTATGCCAAATGTAAGAGAGTAGACAGTGCACGACGAGTCTTTGATGAAATATCTGAAAGAGATGGAGTCTCATGGAATACAATGATTGCCAGTTATGCTCAGTCTGGGCAAGTTAATGAGGCACATGAATTGTTTTATGAAATGGACGTTGCAGGCATAAAGCCAGATATTATGTCATGGAATGCAATTATTGCAGGGTATGCCCAGAATGGGCATGGTGAAACAGCCTTCAAACTGTTAGGTGAAATGCAACTGGCAGGCATACAGCCAAATGTCATAACATGGAATGGAATCATTGCAGGGTATACTCAGAATGGGCATGGTTATGAGGCCTTGAAACTTTTTCTCCAAATGCAACACGCAGGTGTAAAAGCTGACTCAGGCACCTTTGCAAGTATTCTCCCTGCTTGCACCTGCATAGCAGCTATGCACTGGGGACAGGAGATCCATAATCATATACTATTAAGTGGTTTTGAATCAGATATTGATGTTATGAATGCCGTTATAGACATGTATGCAAAATGTGGAAGCATAAAACATGCAAGACAAGCATTTGATAGATTGTCCGGCCGAGACTGTGTCTCTTGGAATGCAATAATTTCGGGCTATGCTGCACATGGGTATGGGGAAGATGTCATTGCACTCTTTCGTCACATGCAACTGGAAGAGGTAAAGCCAGATTATATCACCTTTACTGGTGTTCTTTCTGCGTGTAGCCATGCAGGCATGGTGGATCAAGGGTGGGAATATTTTAATAGCATGAGCCGACAATATGGTATTGAACCAAGGGTGGAGCATTATGCCTGCATGGTTGACCTTCTTGGTCGTGCTGGGAGATTGGATGAGGCCTATGATTTTATCAACAAAATGCCTTTACAACCTAGTCCTAGTGTGTGGGGGGCCTTACTTGCTGCGTGCAGAATCCATGATAATTTAGAACTAGGAGAGTATGCAGCAGAACACCTGTTTCATTTAGAGCCCGATAACATTGGAATTTGTGTTCTGTTATCGAACATCTATGCTTCTGCTGGCAGGTGGGATGAAGTAACAAATCTGCGAAAGTTGCTGAAGGACAGAGGATTGAAAAAGAGGCCTGGATGCAGCTGGATTGAGGTGAATAACTGTTTGCATGCATTCCAGGTAGGTCATAATTCCCATTCAGCAATGGAGAAAATCTATAGTGTTGGAGAGCTGGAGTGAGTAGATAAAGGAAGTAGGGTATATGTCTGATAGAAACATTGCTCTGCATGGTGTTGAGGGAAGAAGGAAGTCTTTGTAGTGACAACGAGAAGTAGACCATTGCTTTTTGACTTATTACTCATACCGTCCTACACTGATATGAATGGTCAAGAGTTTTCCTGTCGCCTTTGACAGCCTTACTGCCAATGAGTTCATGTTCAAGATTGTTAGGTGAAAAATAGTTGTGAAGGATGACAAGCCTTTCCATTATTTTCAAACATGATCTCCTCCATTGTGAAAATTATTCGGTGGATGCCAATGGAACTTGGACTGTTAGAGTTTCAATAATTTGCCAATGAAATGTGTATTATAGAATCAGTTTATGCTGACCGGTGAAGAGAGTCATTCTGTATCATAGAATCAGTTTATGCTGACCGGTGAAGAGAGTCATCAGAGTACGTATGTTATCACATCGTATACTGTTAGGAAGCATGGCTGTTTTAACTGAGTTATAAATCCATACAGTATATCATCATGAGGTATTATTGTGAAGCATCGGAAAAATTCTGTGAGTGCTCCCTAATATGAGCCATTCCAACTCTTTTATCACTTTTAATATGTGCTGGTATGACTCGATTTCAACACAGGCTCTGCTTTTCATCTCCATATGTTCTGTTCGACATGGCTTGGGGTAATGCAGACACCTATGCCAGTCAAGATTCAGATTAAAATGGGAGGTCCAAGGGACCTAGGAAATTCTTCAATGTTGTAAAAAACATCCACTAATTAGTGGATGCCTATATTGCCAGCAAGTAACCATTAACCTCATGCTGTGATAGAATTGTGTAGACATTAGTTCATTCTGGATATTGCAGTCTAACATAGAGGACATTGGGATGACAAAATGATTTGTCATGGATGATGTTGAATGTGTGCCGCAGTTTCTCAAAACATACATAGTGAATTTTGTTGAGAATGTATAATATATTTCAGAACTAAAATAAAAATGGTACATCAATAATGATACATCATGGTGTGAAAGTGTCATTAAACAAGTTCCTTACTTAGCACGAAGAGCTAGCATGTCTGCTTTGTTTCCAATATCAAGAGAATCTATATAGTCTGCTGGGTTAATTCCTGTGATTGACAATTGAGAAGTAGAAGTGGAAGTTGGCTGTATGTGTGGATATTGTTGGCTTCTTTTGATGTCTACTAGGTTGTCAGTTTACCCTGGATACCATCCTCAAAGTCACAAAAATATCACAAAAATAATGAATCAAAAGCTTCACAAAATATTGCACAGCATCTTCATTTACATAAAAGCAATATCCATGTAATCTGATCATAACCCGGGCATTAGATCATCCATTTTTTTTAACTGACCCCTTTGTAATCAACAAGGGAAACAACCCCAAAGGCTCTAACAACGTTGTAGTGTCCACATAACATGTTATAGTTTCAACTTTGTCAGAAACTATGTAACACCCATTTGTAGTAAAATCGAAGCAATGTAACCTACCTTGAACCCTTAAACTATTACGGAGGACTAAAGGACTAATCACCGAGGAACTTTAGCCCTAAAAGAAGAGCGAGATTTCAAAGTCTTTGATACATCATTTTCCGTTATGTTTCATTATCGTTAAGATGACTAGAAAGGCGTTAGTTTTTCTAGATTCCAGAAAATTCTTGGTTCTGTAATTCACGAGGGGCTTCTCCTAGGATTATTTCAAAATTTCAGGAGGAGGCCCATGAACATCCAAATGAACTGGGCCTCTATTCGCTCCATGCAACCATCCAGTGCCTATCTACATTAGAAGGTCTTCTAGCAATAGTAGGATCTTGTTCATGGCATCATTTCATTCCAAAAGCTCCTTGCCAATGACAATTTTCATAAGCTAGTATTAGTCAATTGTATGGACGTATTTGGGTTTGATGCCTCCAACCCACGTCAAGCACCCATGCAACAACATCTACCAATATCTCTTAATAAAAAAGGCAGTCTCTCTCTTGAACTGTTTCCTTGTTTTCCTCATGGAGTTCATGGAGAACCTTGGGTGGACTTTGGTTGTGAAGGAGATGAGCAAAGGATGTTGTTTTGGACCAAGCACAAGAGCCACTTTCACCCACAAAGCCGCTTCTCCTACATTGCTCGTGACCTCGGCGAGCCATTGTAGCAACAAAAGGAAAAACCTATGTAAGGGAGGGATGTTGAGGAAGGAACGAGTATTGGGAATGAGACCTAGTGCTAGAGAAGTACAAGAAATGGACGTGGAATGAAAGGGATAGCTAGAGGGGAGGAGAGAGCACAAGGCCAAAGCACTCAAAGAAGAGTATGAATGAGAAAGCTAAGGGTAGAGCCCAAACCCATGCTAACAAATAGGAGATGGGGGAGAACAATAAGCAACATTGGTAGAGGGACCAGGATGTTGAAAATGGCAACAAGAAAATCCTGATTTAAGTTTCCCTTGAATTAAATTAGAGAAAATTGTAATTCCACATCACAAGACAACAAGAATGAGTTAACTAAATTAATTTCACTTAGTTGGCTCAATTAATTCGAGTTGAGGGCCTAACTTGATTCATGTAGAGTGGTTCGTAAATTTTAGGAGCCTAGGTTGAGTTTAATTTGATTTGTAATGATTTAATTCAGATA
This sequence comes from Pinus tabuliformis, assembly GCA_031772625.1. Classification (NCBI taxonomy): domain Eukaryota; kingdom Viridiplantae; phylum Streptophyta; class Pinopsida; order Pinales; family Pinaceae; genus Pinus; species Pinus tabuliformis. Next base: position 127,657,531 of record CM062807.1, read on the forward strand.
AACTGAGTTAAAGTCAATTAAACTAGTTCCAATTGTTGGAGGAACTAGTAGGAGGTGTAGCAGTGGGTTGCAGCTTTAGTGTTCAACCAGTTAACTACTAAATCAACCATAATTAACTCATGCATGCATGAAATACAAGTTACTTAGGTGAGATTGGAGTTCAAGGGAAATGTACTATCACTTGTATAATTATCCAAGTTGTACAGGTGGTGCATGTAGTCAGAGAACGGTCTATAGGGATTGTTCAGTTATGGATGAGGAATTTCCATAAATAATAGGGGCTAATTCCCAAGGAAACAATGCAAGGAAATAAGAGCTTGGAAGGCAGCAAAATTGGTTAAGTATTGACCAGAGACAACTTGTGAAACATGGAGATAGATTATACTAGTGTAGAGGTTGCTCAGGTTCGAGCAAGCATGGTATTTCTTCTCTATTTCTTGACTAATGCAATACAAATAGGAAGGGGTTTTGAGCAGTTGTTTTCCCCTTAGATAAATCTCTAAGCATATGTAATTGAATCTTGTTTTGTGTTTATGTTGTGATTTCTCGATCATTTAATTGTTTCGTCTAATGAGTAGAGTAGATTCAAGTCTTTTGTTTTAGCAAATTACATAAGAAGTTTGAATCTACAAGGAATTTCTACATGGTATCAGAGCTAGATTTGTAGAAATTTATGCATGGTATCAGAGCCGGAATCACAATAGAAGAGAAGAGAATTGAAAGTTTGTGCAGGAGATTCGAATTACAATATCAGTGTTGCAGGTTTTCTCCAAGACTGATAAGGCGACTTCCACCGTACTCTGGCTCGGGTATGCTCTAGAAGGAACCACAAATTTTGTGGCATGGAAGATTTGTATGGAGGTTGTATTAGATAATAACGGGCTATTAGATTACATCAAGACAAATGTAGTTAAACCCTAAGCAACTGATGCCCATGATCTCGCTCAGTGGAAGAAGGATGTAGCTAATGCGAGGAGGATCATATTGGAGGGAGTTTGAGATCATATTCTCTCGAATCTCCACAAGAAGGAAACTCCATTCAAGATGCGGAAAACATTGATTGACTTTTCTGAGAACAACAATGACCACAGGAAGCTCGCACTGAAGGATAAGCTTCATAGCATCAAGATGCAAAAGAATGACACAATTCCATAGTACGTGAGCAAGTTTACACATTGTTGTGATGAACTTGGCGGCATCAGTGTGAATGTCCTTGAAGAAGAGTTGGTAGCTCTAGCTTTGTTAGGTCTTTCCTAGTGCTGACACAGTTATTAGGATTCTGTGAATGGTAGAGACAAACTATCGAGTTGGGAGCGGTTATGGTCCGATCTAATGAAGGAAAAAATAAGGCGGGACAACCAAGATGGGACCTCATCCAAAGAAGAGGAAGAAGACCTCGCATTAGTTAGCAAAGGAAAGAAAACCAAGGGAAATAAGTCCCAAGGTGAGGAGGGAAAGAGGAAAGACTAGTCCAACATCAAGTGCTTTCACTCTCATGAATTTGAACACTATGCCACGAAATGTCCATATAAGAAGGAAAGCAAGGAGTCCGCAGTAGCAGCAGCAGGTGAAGCTATAGCTTCATAGTGCTAGCTTGATTTTACTCTCATTGCATGCATGTCAAGCACAGTAATGGGAAGCATATGGTATCTCGACAACAATGCCTCATTCCATATGATGGGCAATATAGATCTCTTCAGAGACTTGAAGGAGAAAGACCTCAAGCGAAACGTTGAGTTTGGAGACGACAGGAGGTATAGCGCGACTGACATCGGTACAATTACTTTTAGAGGCAGTTTAGGGTCACCAAGTTCATTTGGGTTGGTTGGAATCTGCCATAGGCGGATTTCTGGGACTTTTTTTTTCACTACCACTAAATAGTGTTTTAAATTGTGAAAAAAATCCCTTTTATGAAGACCGAATGGCGTTTTTAAATGGTGGATTTATATGAGGTTTAAAGCAAAACACTTATATGGGTCACATGGTAATTGAGTTTTTTTATATAAAGGGGACGTATGGCATATACATATATAATGGTGGATTTATATGAGGTTTAAAGCAAAACACTTATATGGGTCACATGGTATTGGCGTCCATATTGGTATATAAGGAAGAGATTTGAAATCTTTTGAGAATGCTCTTTTGAGTACAATTTTACTGTATATTGGCAGAAGTATTTTTCTATCAGCAGAAGTAATTTTTTTTTACAGAATGCATTCAATCATATCCATGGTGGGAATAGTTCTCACTGGCAAGGAGAACTATCTTGAATGGTCCCAGATGATAAAACACACCCTCATTTTCAATGAGTTGTGGAAAGGAGTATGTGTCGGAGACGGAGACAATGAACTAGTATAGCCTACCTCAGACAAAGAGCTCGTCATTTGGGAAAATAAGAACAGCAAAGCTTATGCATTAATCACAGCATTTGTAAATGAAAAGGTGAGTCGCCATATTTCGTCATATTCAACTGTCTTTGAAGCCCTACAAAAGTTGAAAGAACTCTATGACTCACATTCTGCACTTGAAGTTGTTCAACTCATAATTAAACTCTTCACTCTTGAACTCCAAAATAATGATCCTCTTGCTTTTGCATCTGAAGTAAAGTCTATAATGCATGATATCAAATCCACTAAGGTTGAATTGGATATTCCTCTTATTGCTTTTGTCAAGGCACTTTATCTTACTTACTCCAATTATCTTGAGTCATTGCAAGCAAATGGAAATCTCAAAGATATAACCTTTGACTCTCTTGTGAAAAAGTTTGCTGAAAGAGAGAAAGCTTTTGGAAAGAAGATAGCCCCTGAATCTTCTGAAGAGGCTGTGTGCCTTGTTCATAAAGAAAAGCATCCTGCTCAAGATTCTACAAGAGGAAGAGGTGGTCGAAGAGGAAGAGGAAGATATTTCAGAGGCAGGGGGGGCAGACATTCTCAAGGAGAAAAGGCAGATTTGCACTGCATACACTACAAAAGAAATGGATCACATGATGCCTCTACATGCAAGCTACCATGGGACAAAATTGAGTAGAAAAGAAACCAATAGAAAGGTAAAACTGATGATACAGAAAAAGGTAAAGCACTTGAATCCGCTCACCATGTTGTGGCACAATGCAACATTGGAGTAAATGAAGATTTATTTAATGCTTCACTTGCTTCTTGGAAAAATGATTGGTTGCTTGATTCAGGAGCAACCTACCACATGACTCATAGAAAAGATGTTTTTGAAGATTTCACTGACAATGTTGATGGAGCAGTATACTTTGCAGATCAATAAAAAATCAAGCCATCAGAGCTTGGCACAATCAGGCTTAAACTGTCTGGTCTTCCAGACTTTCTTCTGCATCATGTTTTATATCTCCCACAGCTCAAGAGAAACTTGCTATCCTTGGTCCACATCGGCTAGCAAGGTCACTCCATTCATATGTTTGATGGCAAGCTTGAGGTAACAAAAGCATCTGATCACTCACTTGTCATGAGGGGAATAGAAGAAGAAAGGCTTCTCAAGTTGCAAGGAACCTTTGCTCATGCACAACATTTCTCATACAATTCTCATCATGAAGAAGGTACACTTCCATCAAGTTTATTATGGCATGCTAGATTTGGACATTTGAACTATGACAGTCTTCGCTTGCTGAAGAAAAATGGTGTCGCTAGTTTGCCTACAATTCCTAGAAAAATTAAGCAATGTGATGCTTGCATTCTAGGAAAGCATAGCAAACAGTCTTTTCATGATTCACATTCAAGAGCACATAGAAAACTTGAACTCATTCATTCAGATTTATGTGGTCCAATGCCTGTTCCTTCTGCAAATGGAAATAAATATATCATGACATTTATTGATGACTACACCAAAATGTGTTGGGTTTATTTGTTGAAGAACAAATCTGATGCTTTTCAAACATTCAAGAATTTTCATAAATGGATTGAAAATGATGCACAATCTCATATTGGGTCTATTCGCACTGATAATGGAAAAGAATACACATCAAATGAATTTGAAAACTATCTTCGCCAACATGGGATCAAACATCAAACAACTATGCCTTATAATCCCCAACAGAATGGTGTAGCTGAAAGAATGAATAGGACAATCTTAAATATGGTACGATCCATGCTCTTCTTCAAGAATGTAAAGATAATGTTTTGGGTTGATCATGTTCTATGTGCTGCATATATAAAGAATAGATGTCCATCTAATGCTATTAGAAACAAGACTCCTTATGAAATGTGGTATGGACATGTTCCTTCGGTAAAGCATCTCAAGGTCTTTGGTTCCACCTGTTATGCCTTGATACCAAAGGTACATAAAAACAAACTTGGTGCTAGAAGTCACAAATGTATCTCCCTGGGGTATTTAAACACCCCCAAAGCATACCGTCTCTATGATGAAGTAAATAAAAAGTTTGTTGTATCTAGATATGTAATTTTTCTTGAATCATCCAAAACTGACAATGTTGTTGAGCGACAACTTGATCGATTGGATAAATTCGCAAAAGAAAAATCATTTCAAGAATTTGATAATCAGATTCCACATCTTGAAGGGGGGATTCCTATACGAGATCAACATGTGGAATCTTCTTCTTAAGAACACTCTCTCCCACATGAAACTCCAAACGGATGATGCTTTAAGTGATGTAATTGATAGAATTGGGAGATTCGATCTTGATTCAGTCCCAACTCAATCAACGGAGTAGCCTGGACCATCTGAGAAAGGTCCCCCAAAGTGGCTGACAAAGACACTTAAAAGTGTTCATCCTGATGAAGTTGGAAAGACAGGAACCATAAATTCAAACCGGAAAAATGGAGGTGATGTAGATGACTCTAATTCACCTGTTGATATGGATGTTTCTTATGATTTTGAATTGAACCTGTCTACAGATTTTGAACCAACTTCTTTTAAAGAAGCTGCTTCTCATGATGAATGGAAAGAAGCGATGCAAAAGGAGTATGATGCACTCATAAAGAACGGCACTTGGACGCTGGTTGATCCTCCATTAGGAACCAAACCAATTGGCTGCAAGTGGGTCTACAAGAACAAGTATAAAGCTGATGGCTCACTTGACAAGCACAAAGCCAAGCTTGTGGCAAAAGGTTTTGCATAGAAGGAAGGGGTCGATTATGAAGAGACTTTTTCCCCCATAGCAAAATGGGCTACCATCCGGACACTCTTTGCACTAGCAGCTCAGAATGGTTGGAAAGTCCATCAAATGGATGTAAACACTGCTTTCTTGAATGGAGATCTAAAAGAGAATGTTTTTATGTCCCAGCCTGAAGGATTTGCTGTGAAAGGACATGAACATAAAGTATGCAAACTTGTGAAGTCCTTGTATGGCCTCAAACAAGCACTGCGATCCTGGTATGAAAAACTAACTAAACATCTTATGAAACTCAATTTCTAACATTTTGATCTTGATGATGCAACTTTATTTGTCAAGAAAATTGGCAAAACAGTTGTATATCTTGTGGTATATGTTATCTCCCAGGTTGTCCCCTTTGACTCCCAAGGGAATACGGCCGGGGTAACCACTAACCAAGCTTTGGATTATAGACTCTAGCCTACCTATAATCAGAGAGGGCTCTCTCTTTAAGATTTATCTCTGTTTTGTCAAGATTTTAGGCTAGTTATGATGTTCATTTTTGTTTAGGGTTTTGGTTGAATGATGTCTTTCAGTACCTAGGGTGAAAAGCTTTAGATAGTATTAGTTCATTGGGCAATGGAGTCTGGTGGTTATAGGTTGTTTGTAGTATTGAGTGAGATTGTTGAAACTACAGGGCCATTTAAACATTTCATGAGACAAACTTGAAATTGTGATGGTAAAGTATGTTTAACCAGTGAAAAGCAATTAAGAATTTTTCACTAAGCTGTGAGTGCGAGAAAGAGATATACTGCACAGGAGCAGACTTGAATTCCTGAGCAATAACCACTGTGAAAGATATAGTGTGGAGGTGCAGCAATTAAGAATTACACCCTTATAACTATAACTGAAGAAAACATTTATAACAGCATAGATTGAGGCCAGGGTATTCTATGAATAAATCCTGGAACTATTCTTTTTCTCTGCCATTAAACTGTGAAACATAGAACATGAATGGGTTATGAAGAAATAATAAAAACACATAACGAAGAGTTTAAAGGAAACTTATTGTGTCATAAAATACGCAGGAATCCTGTAGCATTCAGCAAACACACTACAATGCCTCAGACAACGCAGAACCTTAGAAATTCCATCAGCTTTTGTATTAATACTCTGAAAATTTACAGCATAAGATCTCTAGAAGAGAAAATCAACAACCCCTGCATGCTTATGCGAGGGGGAATATATACAATCGGTTTCATAAAATATCTGAACCGCTGAGTCATTTTGATAATTAAATACGCTCACCAACTTTACACAATAGCAGATAAAGAAGTTATTACTGCTCTTAAATACAAAATGAATGCTCTTTAATGTTGTCAGAAGTCTTTTTGACCTTTGGAGGCCACTGAGTCGGTTGAGCGTTCTGCATAAATGCTGAATGATGTGTCTTTACGCTCTGTCATCCTGTAGCTTTCTCGGCCCTGTCATTTGCAGCTGTCAGTATTGCTTTGGTGGTCGAATCTTTCTGCTGAGTTGGCTCAGTCCACTCTTCTTCATTCATATTGAATGCATCAAATTTTCTTGTATATGATAACTTATGTTTTTTGATGAAAAACTTGATGAGAGCCTCTTGTTCACAGTATCATCTGTATCATTTTGGTCCACCATTCCTGTGTGGGCAGTTGATGTCTCAGAATTGCATCTAAGGTCTCATCTGCCTCTGTATATTTATAGAAGTTTGGAGACACTTCAAACAAATGCTTGATCTCATTCATAATAAAAAATAAATTCTCTACTCTATCATAGAGATTTTGCCCAGATGCTGGCCCTGTTTCTTCTGAAGTACTTGGTGTTACAGTGATCTGATTTGTAGCAAATGTGTTGACCCTCTTTGCATAGTTCTCATGTGAAAGTAGCCTACCTGCGCTGTTTAGTAAGCCAGGAAGACCTCTGCCTTGTAGTGCTGCAAACTTGTCCATGAACCTGTTTACTTCTGTCTGCATGTCCTGGCTTCTTCTTTCCAGTGTTTGTACAAGGCTTCTTAATGTAAGGACCCTCTTTATCAGCAAAATGGTTTCAGTTCTGTTGGGAATTCCCATTGCTGCCAGCTGAGGACCTGTATGGTTATTGAGCACATTAATCATTCTATTCAGGGAAAATTTTAAGAACCCCCCCTAAATTTACATGTATAATAAATGGGCGAATCTCCATGGTATAAAGGAAAAATGGGAGGCGATTTTATCAATAATATGATATGTATATATACTTTTTTGGTGAATCTCTCACCAGGCATGGCGAATATTTTACTCAATTATAAAATCTTGTGTTTATTGAATACACAAATGAAATCATTGCATTTCTTTAAAATATCTTTTGAAATCAAAATTACCGAAATTACATATCGACAACCTAGTGGGTGTAGGATAAAATTCACCCGTGCTGCCAATACACAAGCATGTTCCTGTTTGCAATTAGAAAAATTACCCAAATTGCAATATGTTTACTCTAGCATATGTTGGAAAGTTATAGAAGGATGACTAGTGCAATCAATCCATTCCTTTTAGCCTTGGATTTGTTTCAGTTTAAAACAGAAGTATACAAATATACTTGTCCAATGTCTATGCTTTAACCATTCACCTTAAGATCTTTTTACAATATAATTTCCTAAGTCTATTTAATATCTTCATTATCATAAAAACCAACCTATAGCCATCTTAACTCCACATCTACCACTCTTAGGGGGATGAAATCTAGTTATCCCTTTGAGCACTTGGTAGACCCAGAATTAAGATGGATCTAAGATGATAGAATTTCCCCTTTAAATAGTCTATGCTCACATGAATACCATGGTATTACCATGGGTCAATACCATGGGTTATCATAAACCTGGAGCTTAAAAATTACTATTAGTAATTTATAAAAATTAATAAAATTAATAGTTGATTTTTGTTTTATTTTTTATTTTAACCAAGCTAAAATGTTTAACATACATTAAATTACAACATCCATTTTTACTCTTCATCGTATCAAACATTTTTTCACTCTATGCTAGTTTGCATATCATGATATTTGATACCTCTTGGGGTTAGTAGATCCAGAGTAAAGATGGATCTATGCTGGTTTAATTCCCCCATTTAAATAGGCTACATTCCAGGTGAATACCATGGGTCAATACCATGTGCTATTTTTATTTTTATTAATACTAATATTAGGGTTAATAATGTTTTTTTGCATGGTATTAAAAACAATCTAGTCCATGGTATTTGTCCCATAGTATTTTGCCCATAGGTTTCACATAAATATAACGCATTTTTGAGTGTTCCTAAATATAAGGTGACTTATGGAGTAAATATAAAAACATGTTTTATTTGTTTACCATACCTCTCGTTTATTTATATTTTTATTAATTTACCATACCTCTTTTACAAATATGGTATTTGGCCCATAGGATTCACTTAAATAAAACCTCTTTCTTGAGCCTTCATAAATAGAACGAGGGTTATGAACTAAATATAAAAAGATGTTTTATTTATTTACCATGCGTCTAGTTTATTTATATTTTTATTTATTTACCATACCTTTTGAGTAAGTATAAAAAGACGTTTTATTTATTTACCATACCTCCACTTTACTTATATTTTTATTTGTTTACACCCTTGCATGTATATAAGGTGACTTATGGAGTAAATATAAAAAATGTTTTATTTATTTACCATACCTCTCATTTATTTATATTTTTATTAATTTACCATATCTCTTTTATAAATATGGTATTTGGGCCTTTGGCCCATAGGATTGACTTAAATAAAACCTATTCTTGAAAATAGGCGAATGGATTCACTTAAATAAAACCTATTCTTGAAAATGGGCGAATGGAAGGTTGTAACTCCTAATTTCAAGGGCTAAATTTACCTTTTTTACCCTCTCCCTTAAAATAAGGTGTGCTATTTGAGGTGATTTGTAAAAATGTACTATGATACAAAATATTTGCCCACTAAAAATTTAAAACCTCTTAATTTAATTTCGCCAAAAGGCGAACATTCGCCCCTAAAATTTTCTATGCTTGAGTCCATTTCAGTTATTACTTTAAAGACCCGTTAAACTCATGAAAATATCGAGAGTATTTTTCTATCTTTTCATGCTTGTAAAACGTACATGCCTTGGGGAATTTTCGAGGCCTAAAATGGGCTTGCTAAGAAAAATGCACAACCAAAATAAAATTTATAAGAACCAATAGGATTCAAGATGATGATGTCAACCATAGGGAATGATTCACCATTTTTGGAGTAAAAAAGTGAAAATATTAAAAAATAATAAAATAATAAAACTGTCTTTTCAACTCGTATTTTCAACTTATCTCCCTAAGGTTTTACTCAAATTTTGAGCGGGAACACTCTTTGGATGCAAAATTTAATTCCTCATCCAAGGATTTCCCATGTTGCATACTTTCGATGGACCCTACTACAAAAAAATGAGAAATACATGAAAAAACGTGATTGCAAACATGTTTTTCATGTATTTCTCATTTTTCGTGTAGCAGGGTGCATTGAAAGTATGTAACATGGGTATTCCTTGGATGAGGAATCAAATTCTGCATCCAATGAGTGTTTCCACTCGAAATTTGAGTAAACCCATAGGAAGATAAGTTGAAAACATAGTTTTTTCTTTTTTCCCTCTAAAATTTGATGATGTAATCTAATCTTATTTTGTTATTTCCACTATTATTTTATAATTTCCTTAGGAGGCCCATTTTAGACCTCTAAATTCTCTTAATGAAAATGCCGAGTTCTTTCCATCTTTTCCTCCTTGTTAATTAAATTGAAAGTTGGTCATATGAGTAAATTTGTATCAATTTTTTAGACTCGTGCAAACTCATGCAAAAGTGAAACCATGGAGTTATCTTTATGCACTTTTTAGAGTCCTTAAAAATGAAAATATCACTGATTACTTGATGTTTTGAGCTCATAAAAGTAAATGAACAATCGTCCATTCAATATAAGTTTACCCCTTTTATGGACTGAACCAAACTATTTACAAAAAATGTAAATGTTGACTAATTATGGTCAATAGAGTTATCTCCTATTGAGGGACTAAATTTACAAAAAAGAACAATGTGGAGTTTACTTATGTTTTTCTCCTAACTCCCTAAACTGAAAAACACTGTGCTTCACTTTCTCCGGGTTCGTTAAAATTTTACGGTAAAAGAGCTAAATGAGTTTTCTTTTTGTGTCTGTTTCAAACTCTTTAAACATGAAAATGACATCAAGTTACCCCTTTACTGGACTCGTAAAAATTAAAAAATATAGTACTTGTTAATCATAATGAGACTGAACCACTCCTTCCTAGGGTTCATTAAAAATACTTCGGATGACTCATCCGAAGGATGAGATTATATGACAAGCATATGTTATCCTCTTCAATCTTGTGAAAAAATAAAGAGGTACTTGCAAGTAATGGTGGGAGGAAATTTGGAAAGGGTATTCATTTTATATTCATTATGAAGGCAGTATGTCGCTCTTCAACATCACACTCCGTCACACCTATGTCTAGGTTGGGAAATCCATTTGTCTTACAATTAATCGAACCCCATTGAAAGTATTTAGATGGTTTTGAATATTATCATTGAGTTAAATCCTCCCAAGTCAATTGTCATGCCACTATTTGTTCAAGAGAAGTTCAAACTTAGTTCGTGTTCCTTTGCAAATTTTAGCCTTCAATCACATTGGCAATGCTTGAGTCAGTCCTTGCAAACTATTCTTCAAAACATGACATTATGTTTCGTGTCGTAGGCTTTCCTGCGATGGGTCGCTTCCTATCGACTTCATCTCATTATCTAGGAAGTTTATATAGAAACCTTTAGTACCTTGAGGCCTGCATGCCTTAATGGTAGGTTTCTCACATTTGACAATAGGTTCTCATCATTGGCCTTCAATTGAATGATTCTATGAGTGCTCGACTTCCGATCATCTTTTCACACTCTATAGATTGTACTGAGAGTACCTTGAACACCATTATCATTATTAGTCGTTTCTCTCGCACTTGTTAACAGTTCACATCATTGACCAGTAATCAAGTGGTTTCTACCATGTTCGACTTCGAGACATTCACTCACATGGCTAGATTCATACTACAGATCGAGAGATGGAGATCAAGACCCTGGATCTAGTTTCATCAATCGAGGCTGTGAGGAGTTATATATTCATGATTATTTAGATAGATTCATTGTTGGTGGTTGTTCCCATACTATGTCTACTATTGATATGGTTCTTGAGTTTTTCCATACTTGTTCATTGAGTTATTTTTACTCTGACTATGGGAATGCCTACCTCAGTGATGATTATATATTGAATTATATTCCTTGAATGATTTTTGTAGGTTTTTGACCATTGTCTCCAATCCAAAATTTGGCATGATAAAGTGCTTCAATCTTTAAAAAAACTACTTTTCAAACTTCACACTTTAGGGGGCAATCTGTTACACATCATTTTGTCACCATGACACGATACTATTAAAATGTATCTCTTGCCATCCATAAACATGTTTCATTACACTCCCTTAGAGGTCAAACAATCAAAAGCCCTTGAAGAAGATGTGAATTTTGGGTAAAATGGATTTATAACTTGTTTTATATGAACTTTGCACTTTTACTAGTCAGTTTATTTGTAGTTTCTATCCCTAAAACCTGTGCATAACTGCACTTTGTCTTCCACTACAGACCACACACAAAAATCAAAGAAAAGTAAAAATAAAAAGTTAATTTGAGAAGAATTGTTGGGCGAATATATCCCAACTGAAAGCTTTTGGGTCATATCTATTCGAGCCATACCCCTCAAGTCATGGAGCTAATTCCATCTCATCAAGGAACACTAATCCCCTAATTAAAGGATCACATCCTTCTCTTTTGTTTTGAAACTTTTTCCTATTGGCCTATAAATTGACTACAGGCTAGAGGGATGAGGAGGTTCAGAGAAGATACACTTATGTTGTTGGATTTATATTGGAAGGTTTATCATCTAAGGAGAGGGTTAGAGGCATTTCGGAGGAACCTCATGACATCAAGGTAGCAGTTGTAAGGCTCTTATTTATGCTTGAATTAATACAAATGAATCATTTTTTCCATTGTATTGTCTTACTGAAATGCTGAATGATTTATGTCTCTTTTGATATTCATTAAGATAATTTCAATTTCTAATATCCTTGATCAATAGATTAAGATTGTTTGAATTTTTATGTTTCATATTCCTTTGATATTTCTTATGTTTGTGATTGCAGGCCTTTTTGAGCGTTGAGAAGTTGCATCGGGACAGAGTAGGGATCTCCATCAAGCATTTCAGAAATAGTTATGAGGCTTATTCTCCTACTCTTGTATTTACAATTCAAACGAAGTAAGCCGAGGAAAATAGATATCCAATTTCTTGTTTGTTTCTAGTTTCCTTTAGGATCTAGGGAGATCGCTCTTGTCAACAAGATGGATTTATCAGCCTAACACTTGGACCATTTTATGTTGTGGAGATTCAATATTTTGGAGTTTTCAAACCTTCTCAGTTGGATGGTATCATTTCTCCTGGTTAGGTGAATGGTGCATGCCTGAAGCCCTACTATGGCTCATAAAATGATATTTATTTTGAATGCTCTATGAAAATGGAGTATTGAATGTCAGTCCTAATTAGGGATGGACAACCCTAGTCCTGAAGTTTATTTTTGTTTTATTAGTCTTGTCATCATGTGTTTAATGGATTCTAGAAGTTACAACAAGTTCTTGGTAGTGGCCAAAATTCCGGGGTAGAAAAGATCCTTAAATTCCGCGGACACTCGCACAGGTCTATTGCGAAAATTCCTTAGACGCAGGCATGTAAGCATGTGCGAGTGTCTAGAGGTCTATGGACACTGACATGCCCATAGCATGAGAGTGTTCAGAGGTCAAGAAGTCTAAAAACTTAGTGGGACATAGGGGCAGGATGCCTAAGTGGTTGGGTTGCCTCCTCAGAGTGTTGTTGCTGATGTGGAAGGTATGGTTTATGTGTTTCCGTCAATTCCATTTCCTTAAGGTCACCAAGGAGGTTGAATCCTATTATAGTAGCCTCTCATCACATTTTTACCCCAGTTGGCCAATAACTTGGGTAGATGTGGAAGGAGGGTGTTACATATTGGTATCAAAGTAGGTTGTGCTCTCTTTGGGTCATATATGATACCACAAAGTGGTATCAAAGCATGGTTCACCCCTAAGACTAGATGGGATGTGTGCTTTTCATGCATTCATGTGGGTTTCATATGAGTTCCTTATGCTTGTAGTCCATGTGCTTGTTGCATTTTCATGGTGCTGATCATGGTTGTAGTGATGTCACCATGTGAAGGTTGATGGTGTTGTTGTGGGATGTATCGTCATGAGTGTATGGTTGTATCATCATGAGTGTATGGTTGTTCTAAGGTATGTAGGTTAAGGATTGTTGTATTCATTATGGTTATGTGTATGCCTTTCATGTCTATTGTTGTTATGGTTACATATATGATAGATGCTAGTTGATTAGTATAGTCATATGAAAATGTGTCGGATAGTCATGAATGATAGTAACATGTGGTTGTATGCATTGATATTATTGTTTTATGTTAGATAACTTGAGGATTATGTGTTATGTTGTTGATGATTATGTTATAGGTTAACTTGTTGTTGTTATATGCTAGTAACTTGATGATTAGAGTTATTACATTAAGATCTTGATGTTATGTGTATCATACTAATTTCAATTGGTCTATGCAAATGGTTAGGGTTATGACATTCAGGTATGAGTTGTGATATTATGTCACACTAATCTAGCCTGATGGTACATATGTGATTTCTATGCATAAATGACAAATGTTTATGAGTTTATGATGTGAACATGTTAGCTAGTGACTATTATGGATATCATGACCTTATTTATTTTTGAGTTGATATGTTAGGAAGTTATATCATGGTAATCTGGATTGATTGTATAGACAAGATAGCCTCCCCTGAGATACATTAAGGTATGAGCTTTCTTATGTCATCTACTTTGTGCTTGAATGTTTGCTTATGTCGTTTAATTGGTGTTTGAGTGTTGGTGTATATTATGTCACTTATATGTTGTATGAATGTTTGATTACTTGCATGAAATGAGTATGTGTCTGTATTATTTCTTGAATGAACGCTCTTGTTTTAAGATGATTGTAATAACACATATGTGTTGAGACAGTTGATATGTACTTGAGTGTAATAGGCGATAGTTGTAGTATTATGTCTAATTACTACGAGTTGACTATGGATTGACTATGGATTGTCTGCATATTTGGAACATGTGGTTGACATGTGTGAGCAATTGCAGGGAAACATGCTTGGTATTAGCTTGACAAGGTAATAGTTGATGTGTTTATATAACTAACAGTTGGGTGATGTGACAGGGCATTGTAATAGCCCTGGTGAAAATTCCATGTAATAAATGTTAAAAACGATAACCACAGATCACTTGGGACACTTATTTCAAGTTGAATTTTGGGCAAGACATCCTAGGGGGTGTTCATTTGGTTATTTATGGCTAAGGAAATTGGTAAAGGAAATAGATAAGGCATTAAAAGGAATTTTGGCACATTTATTTATGAAAATAATGGAAATTAGGAGAAAAAGGAGGCGGAAGGTCACAAGTTGCATGTGAGGAGGAAAATGAAGGAAAATAATGGAAAATAAAGAAAATAGAGGCCTCATTCATAAAAAGGCTTCAAAGGATCAGTTGGTAACCTTTTCTCATTTGAGTGTTGGAGCTCTCTCATTTTCTATCTCTCTCATACTCTTGGATACTTAAAGTTTTATTGGAGCACTCTTGGAGGGTGTGGCATACTTGGATTCTTGTAGAAAGAAGGCAAAGGAAGAGTAGGAAGGCACAAGAAGGAATCAACATCAACAACTACATCATGTTTTCTTGCAGGTACCGATTTTCATGTATGATTTCTTCACGAGTTTGGACATGCATGGCATATGCATGTGGATTCTGCAGCCTGACCGCAACTGTGGGTTAAGTTACTAGTCCTAGAGCCTTGGTTGGAACAAATGATCTAAAGCCCTGGATGGCTAGGATGGAGACATATCTGGTGATGGTTATGGTGATGTCTAACAGTGAGGTGGAATCATTGTTTGATTGGTTGACATGGATGGCCTTTAGAAGCCCTGAATGCGGTTTGATTGATGTGTTATATGAGATCCCACATTCATGCTTGGTATATGGCATGAGGATGAATGATTTAAGAGAGTCTTGGCTCAGCCATTCTATGGTCAGGTGGAATGCAGTAGTCACATCTCCGACTGGTTCATTGCATTCATTAATGAGAAATCCATTCCCTTGATTTTTATGTGTAAAGGTAGTGTTGTATTTATGGATTTGACGGCTGATATGTTTATTGTATTTCTATTTCTATTATGTTGGTTATATGCACATTTTATGACAGCAGCAATGTATGGCTCTCAGCATGTTTCTACTTGTATGTGAATGGATAATGTGCCTATGATCTAATATATGATAATGCAGCAAATGGCATGAGGGAACAATGGTTTATAGTGATTCTCAGATAAGTATGAGATACCTACACTTAATTATGTTATTTACACCTATAGATTACATGTTGATGATATGTTTGACGAAATTCCTGTCATGGCTAGTAGGGATCTAATTAAGGTCCTGAACAAGTATTCGCTTTAGTACTTTCATTACCATGTTACTTTATTGATTTGAAGAGATGGATCAGTTCTAGGTAGTGTCCTCGGCTCAGAGCCTTAAAAAGTGGCTTAAATGCTGGGTTGCTAGCACAACACTAACAATTTTGCTCCACAGTCACTGGAAGACAGGCCTGATAGAGCGACTTTGGGGTTTTTGTCGCTCCCTTACACATAGCATGAGAGTGACTATGGCCCAAGAGACCTAAAACAACAGTGGGACCTACAGACAGGTTGTTTGAGTGCCTGACTTGTCCTCTAAGGTTTTTGCTAATGATGTTGGATGTTTGTATGGCGTGTTTATGTTGGTTCCACTTCCTTAAGGTGACTTAGGAGGTCAAATCATATCATAGTGGCCTCTCGCAGCATGTTTACCCTGGTTGGTCGGTTGCTTGGGTAGATGTGGGAGGATGGTGTTACATGCATAGTAATACTCAATTATAACAAAGTAAAAAGGTAAAAGAAAGGAATTGGGAAAGAATTCCTTTGGCTATGTTTGGAAATGCTAATTCCAAACGAATGAGGGCTTTGCATATCGGAAGTATTCTTAACCTTGATTTCGTCTAACATTATGTGGGTATGTTCTATATTCATGGGCATGTATTGGACATGTATAATAGCTCGATTTGTCAAGGGAATGGAGTCCCTTAAGAGATGGTGTGGATGTGCTCAGTTGTAAGAAAATTGCTTGGCACAACAAGGTAAGGTAACCAGTGTATTGTTATGTTTATTTAAGCACCGACAGTTATGTGTTGATGGCAGTATGATGCAAGGGATTGCATGGAAAAGAAATTTCCATGGAATCTTTAAGAAGGCTCAAGTTGGACTTTCCCTTGGAAGCATTGGGAACCCTAGGGATTGAGCCATGGTGTCTATTGTTAATCTTGTGATTTTGGTATTTTGGTGACTTGTTGTGCTTGATTGCGGTTTTGTTTATGTGTTGTGCATGGCCATGCCACTTTTGTTGTGGTGTCGTATTGTTTTTTGTTTCCCATGGGTTTCTTCTTATGTGTTTCTTGTCTTGCCTTTTATGTTTGGGGTCTAGGGAATTGGTTGGGAAAGAGGAAATTTAATGGAGCCCAGGGAGAGTTGAATGAAACCTAATAGGTGATGTAAGGCTTGGAAAAGTCTTAGTGCATGTATAAGGGTAGATGAAGGCAAGTGTATAAAAACTAGTTGAATTGGTTGGGTCCATTGGTGTAAATGAATGATGGCAGGACAGTCATGAGAAAAGTAATCAACAAAGGTAAAGTAAATATATATGAGGTGTCAGTCGCATTAGCTACATTGGGAATTGTTGTTCCCCATGTTGTACATGTGATGCATAGATAAAGGAATTTCTCTTAACCTTGACCTTATGATATTTGGTAATTATGTTGTGATCATGATTATGTCGATGTGTATATATGTTTACATGTATGTATGTAGGTATGTCATTTTTTGATGAGATCATGATGATTTTGTGTTAATGTTATATATATGTATGTATCTATGTATCAATGTCACTGCCTGAAATGGTCATCAGGAATCGTTCTTGTGGGGGAATGATTGATTATGGAGGTAAATGGCATGAAGAAATTCTTGGTTCATGAGAAATCAAGTGGGAAGAGTAGCCTGATTGATCTCTGAGGTTAGTATTGTTAGAACTTGAAATTTCACCTCAGGCTGAAAAGGCAAATCTCAAAGCTACATCAAACCATTCAGCCTCGTAGCTAGCCCTACGGGGCAGGAGAAGGCTCTCTCCGGTCAATCTCGGTAAATTTTCAATGGGAAGAGATGACCAATCAAGGTAACACTGATATTACGCTAGTAAACTGATTTGAAGGTTGATTTGGGGGTTTTTGGTGGCAAATTGAGGAACTGCAATTTAGGGTGCGGGGATTGGACACAGTTTCTGCAGGGGGGTCTTTGGGGCAAGGTAGGAACCTGTATTGATGTCTTTAGTTGAAAGGGATGATTAAGAAGAAAGATGAGAGAGCTAAAGAGAGCAAACTATGGACTTGAATTCTCTTTAGACAGTAGAAAACATAGAAATTAAACAAATTTAAAAGCAGAGCATGGCTAGCATGAATTCTAACTTTATCACTTCATTTGTTTAATATGCAGCAGTATAGAAAGGAAATGAATCACATGAAAAAGCTTACAATAACATGTAGAAACACACCATCAACACATGAGTCCACAAGAATCCCAAAGATGACTGCAAAACCCTGGTCTTCCTTAGCAAAAAATTGCAGAGATACAGTGAAAATATACAATGATAGCTTCTCCCTCAAGAGTCCAACCTTCCAACCCCTGAAAATGATTAAGAAAATACATAATATAGGCAAGACAACCTCTTCCCTTGCCTCTAGGGGTCGAGCTCATCCTTCTAGGAGCTGTTTCAACTAATTCTAAACTGAGCACTAAAATCTAGGCAGTCAAAACAACTTGCCTCTATAAGCTAGGAAACCAGTTCATACATTCAATTTTTACCCTTTACATGAAAGAAACTTCTAGAAGAGATAAAATAGAGTAAAAGTATCCAAAAAGTGTCATAATTGCAGTCAAGAGGATCACCATCCACCTCAGAAAGTCAAACTGGAGCTAAACTGCGTTTTCTGGGCTGAACTGGTCAAATCTAGCAAAGTTCCCTCAACGGGTCGCGCACATCTTCCTCAACGGGTCACGCACTTTGGAGCCCTTTTTGGAGGCCTTCCCGATGTCAGAATGAGGTGCAGGATAGCACGTTGGAAAGGTCTTTGAGTCTACTTTCCAACCCAACCAGAATTTTTAGATTTGGAGGTCATTTGCCTAGTCAAAAGTCAATTCTCCCAAGACTACTTCTGCAGCTCAAAAAAGGGGCAGAAAGTCAAAATTTCGCTGTATTTTGACCTTTTGGAGGCCCAAAACTCCATAAAAACTCAAGTCCATCCATAGGCATGTGTAAATTTGCATGAAAAATCCAAAAATGTTGAGTTTTTGCAAAACGGAGCTACGATGACAAAGGGTCTCACCGGGGGTGAGACCCGTTGAGAAGCCAAAACCTGTAAATTTCCCAAAATTACCCAAAATTCTCCAAAATTTTTGGGATTTGTGCTGTAGCTGATGCTAGTGAGTGCCATGATCTTTGAGGGATGCCTTAGCCAAGATACGGAGGGGATTTAGCCTCCTTCTTCGTTTTAGTGCCTCGGTCAACCGCCTTTGAAACACTTTCATTTTCGCCTTGTAAAATCCACCCCTGCAAATCGGTGAAAGA
The DNA here is from genome assembly GCA_031772625.1 of Pinus tabuliformis. Taxonomy (NCBI): domain Eukaryota; kingdom Viridiplantae; phylum Streptophyta; class Pinopsida; order Pinales; family Pinaceae; genus Pinus; species Pinus tabuliformis. Next base: position 127,676,566 of record CM062807.1, read on the forward strand.
GGTGGGCTCCTCTCGCTTATGATGACCACCCTTTCCACCCTTATGAGGCCTCCTCTGTACCTCAAACTCTGAAGCTGATACCTGGTCATCACTTTGCTCATAGTCGGTCTCGGTTTCTGACATGGTTTTGGGAGCAAAGTGGCTGAAATGTACTGGTGTTTCTGCCTTGTAAAATGCTGATTTGTATGCTGTTTCAAGGGGGACAAGGAGTATGAAGGGAATGTTAGGGGAGGGATCTTTTAACAAGGAATAGGAAAATATAAATATAACGGGGAATTTTTAAGGGAAATGTTGCAAATCATTATGCATATAGGAATACATTTTTATAATTGGGAAATCATTTGCAAAGATCATTGCATATGGGAAAAGAGATGAACATATAAGTGTGAGTGAAAGGGAAAGGAGGGAAACAAACCAAAGGGAAAAATAGCTTGAAACAACACAAACTCTAGCACAGTTTGCTCATTAACATTGCAGCCATATAATGTCTTTTCACTTGCATAATTTGAGGTTAAAATACAAGCATGAGGGCTTACATTCATCACCAACCACAAAAATGATGTGTAAAGAGCCTACCTTGAACAAATTTGATGACTTGGAGGAAGATTGGGCAATTTTTTGAAGTTTGCAGCAAGACAGCTCAACGGGTCGCGCACCTTGCCCAACGGGTCGCGCACCTCTGGCTCAACGGGTCGCACACCTTGCAAGAGGCTTTTGGAGGCATTCCCGGTGTCGGAATTGGGTGTAGGATAGCTCGTTGGAAAGGTCATTGAGTCTACTTTTCAACCCAACTGGAATTTTTCAATTTGGAGTTGATTTGACCTATCAAAAATCAAATCTCCCAAGACTGGTCAAAAAGTGCCAAATGAGGCTGCCTCAAGGAAGAGTGCTGTTGCAGTCAACTTTTGAATGCCTTCCTCAACCCCAAATTGAGCTCATGATAGCTCATTGGAAAGATCTTTGTGTCTAGTTATCATTTTATCCATCAAGAAAATCATTTGGCCAACCAAGATAGGATAAAACTTGATTTTCCCAAGGTCACTCCAGAGGTGTCTTTGATTCTCCTGAGGCAATGGTATTCTTGACATTTCTCTCAAACAATGACACCTGTGCAAAACGTGAAGAATTTTTTTCTTCTTTGGCATGTTCTGGACAAAAACCTCTCTCAGTTTCCCAAAATTCATCTTTTATTGCTCTGAAACATCATTTGAGTGAAACTTGTCCCGATGTGTTAAACAAGGAATTTTGTCGAAATGAAGCAAAATGAAGGGGATAGGGGGCTTCTAAATTCTTGGGGAAATTTTTGGTAGTGGGGAGGGATGTTAGGAAGTAGGGGAAAGTGGAATCTCAGAGATTGAGTGAGGGGAAGGGGTCCAAAAGGGCGAAACACAGGCCGAACCTAGAAAATTGCCAGGTTGTAGCTAGAAACTAGGGTTTGTGCAAAAATGAGGAATTTGGCGGATTTAAGGGATGGGAAGTGTTTGATAAGGTACTTTAAGGATAGGGGAAGGTGTATGAATATCAGGATATGAGTTTTGCCGATTATTTAGCCGCCCAAGAGAAATTGGCTTCAAAACCCTAGGAGAGGGAAATGAACTTGCCAAAGCACAACTGAAGCATGAACAAGATGTAAAATGACTCATTAGACACTGACATGATAATGAAAACCCTCTGAATGATGATAGGCTCAGCTGAATGATGACATGGATTGACATTTGGGAAAATCCTAGACCTAATGCCTAGTGACCAAATTTTGCTTGAAAACTCTTTGAAATGACAAAATTTGACCTTGACACTTCAAAATCACTTTGTAAGAGCATATTTGATCACTGAAGGAAGGCTGGAAAGACTGACACTAACATTGGCTCCAATGGGGATGGTAGCTCCTTGGAGGTACCAAGAACCTTAGATCTCTGGGAGAGCAGACCAGTGCTTTTAGCCATTGGGCAATGGAGTCAAAAACTCAAGCTGAAATGCATGACTGAAAACCGACTCAAACTAACTTAACAACAAGACTAAAAATGGACTAACAAAGGACTCATGACTCAACTAAAAACTGACTCAATACTTAAACACAATCGACCAACTGAAAATGATGCTCAAAGTGGAGCTTATTCATCACAACCTACTCTAACAGTTTCATTCATCACCTAATCAAGTGAAATGAAACAACCATCTCCGCAAGTTCTCACTTATGACCAACAAGAGAGAACTACTGAAAGGAAACTCCCATGACAACTTAGAAACAGATCCATTGAATGATATAAATTCTCTATCCGCCTCCAAAAACACTGCATAAGGATCTTGAAATTCAAGCACACTGGAACTTAGCTCATCGAATGGATTACTTCTCTTTTCCTCATACCATGAATGCAAACTTTGATCTGAGCCTTGTGATGAGACCTCTGCTGAAAATGACAAAGAAACCGGCTGCCGGATCAAATTCATATCAGCACATGTTTCAAGCTCACATGTGGTCAATGGAGAAAGACTTTGACTGCAAACCTCATCCAAAACATCAGCTATTGGATCATGAAAAACCTGAAAAGACTGCTGCAATGTATCCATTGAAAATGCATGACATCCTTCTAGCTGTTCATCTTTTTCCTGAGAAATTTTATGAAGATTCTGCCTTATAAACTGAAATGCTTCGAAACAAAAGGGTATAGAATCTTCCGGCATCATCAAATCATCTATTTCGGCTGCCATACCTTCATCTGTAATATGCCCTTCAAGTTCATTTGGTGGCTGCAAATTCGATGCTACAGGCTGCTCAAGAATTTTGTTATTTGTCTCGTCCTCAACATTAACAGTGAGAGATTGCTGATTTGTTATAGGCTGTCCATTTAAAGATTTACTATACAACCTACCCTTCAAAAACTGAAATGATTCGAAACAAAAAGGTAGGGAACCTTCTTCCATGCCTTCATCTGCAACTTGACAACCAATGGCGTTTAGGGGCTGCAAATCTGAATATGAGAAGTCTGGAACAAGGTTTTTATTGCCTCCAAGATGGTCTAGATCAAGACTTGTTGACAGCTGATTTCTAATTTCATGGAAGTTGTCTTTAATGAACTGACATGAATCAAAACAAAAAGGTAAAGATCCTTCACTTACTTCAAAATTTGCTGCACTTTCCTCATCACTGTCATAGCTGATATGTGATGGCTGAACATTGTATTCAAGCTGTTGAAAATGAACTTCTTTCTCCCACAAACTAGCTGCTGGTTCGTCTGTAAGATTAGCGTTTGTTTGGAGAAAATAATCATCATCATACTGATCATAATGAGGCAAATCATCATCAAACATACACATCATATCAACAGCTCTCTCTTCTTCACAATGATCTATAAAACAATCACTACGACAACTAGGGTAAGAAACAAAATGTTTTGGATCAGCAACTTGTTCTTCTTCAATCAGCGCGCCATGAACATCATAAGCATTTCTTGTGTTGATCTTGTCCATCATCTTTTCCATGGCACTTACCAAAATGTCAAGCTTCACCTCTAAAGATGTTGATTTTTCCGGATCTATGTTTTTCATCTCTTCTTCTTTCAACCTTGCCCGTCGGATCAGCAGATGCGCCTCTACACTTACTGCACTGTTTTGCATCTCGTGAAGTGTTGCAATATCCCTTTCTCTCAGCTGAAACTCCATCTCCGGATCAAAGGCACCCGGATAGTGCAAGAGAGCAGATCTAGGAGAAGGTCTAATATCAACTGGCATCGAATAATAAACTTGGTTAAATCTGGCTGAAAACTGTTGTACTGTTTCCCCTGGCAATCTTTTCAGCTGGTTATACTCTTCTACAATCAAGAAGAGGTTCTGCCCGATCATCCACCTATCGAGAAAAACTTTGACGAACTGCTGGAAATATGAGATGCTCGCATCAGGCAGGGCTTTGAACCAACTCTTCACTTTGGCTTGCAAAGAAAGAGCAAAAAGCCTTATACTAACATCTTCATCATCAACTTCAAAAAGATCTAGATAATTCTCAAAATTCTGTACATGTTGCTCAGCGTTGACATTCTTACATTCACCATCAAACATCGGCAAGTATAGATCATAGTTTTTGGGGAAAGCATGAAGAACAAGAGGTAAAACAAGAGGTTTATACCGATCTGGAATTTTACAAGGTGTAGGGGTATGTACAGCAGGTATAGGTTCATCACAAAATTCGGAAAAAGGATCTTGATCAAGCTCAAAAGCATGCAAATCTTTGGTATTCACAGTCTTCAAAGGGAAAGAATCAACGGCAGGCTGAGGATCTTTTCTCAAGCATAATATACTTTGCAAAGCCTTCTTGACATTCTTGGGAAAAGAGAAGAAATAATTTATGACAAAGAACAAAATGTCTTGGATAAAATTCCAACTTGAATACTTGATATGTCCATGTTGTCCTTTCATGTTTCTGCTGGTCGGGATCATCCTCCAGTGGAGTCTTTGGATCTGATCTTGAAAATGATTTAGAGTCGCCAAGTGAATGATTTCAGCCTTGTCAGTGTCTGATCGTTGTCCACCATCAAAAATCAGATCTAAACTTGATACATGTACTGGGGTAAAATGCAATCGAAGTGTTGTTTTCACAAGCTCACGGAGATTGACTGAAGCAGCGTTTATCTACTAACGCTGATGCAAAGCAAAAGCATTTCGAAGGCTACCTGGCATAACTTCAGGCTCCGTCTAAGACTTATGAAATAACACGTCAATGAACAAACAATAAGTTGTTCTCCCCAGTATGGTCGCCAGTATGTTAGCACTTGAAATTTCACCTCAGGCTGAAAAGGCAAATCTCAAAGCTACATCAAACCATTCAGCCTCGTAGCTAGCCCTACGGGGCAGGAGAAGGCTCTCTCCGGTCAATCTCGGTAAATTTTCAATGGGAAGAGATGACCAATCAAGGTAACACTGATATTAGGCTAGTAAACTGATTTGAAGGTTGATTTGGGGGTTTTTGGGGTTTTTGGTGGCAAATTGAGGAACTGCAATTTAGGGTGCGGGGATTGGACACAGTTTCTGCAGGGGGGTCTTTGGGGCAAGGTAGGAACCTGTATTGATGTCTTTAGTTGAAAGGGATGATTAAGAAGAAAGATTAGAGAGCTAAAGAGAGCAAACAATGGATTTGAATTCTCTTTAGACAACAGAAAACATAGAAATTAAACAAATTTAAAAGCAGAGCATGGCTAACATGAATTCTAACTTTATCACTTCATTTGTTTAATATGCAGCAGTATAGAAAGGAAATGAATCACATAAAAAAGCTTACAATAACATGTAGAAACACACCATCAACACATGAGTCCACAAGAATCCCAAACATGACTGCAAAACCTTGGTCTTCCTTAGCAAAAAATTGCAGAGATACAGTGAAAATATACAATGATAGCTTCTCCCTCAAGAGTCCAACCTTCCAACCCCTGAAAATGATTAAGAAAATACATAATATAGGCAAGCCAACTTCTTCCCTTGCCTCTAGGGGTCGAGCTCATCCTTCTAGGAGCTGTTTCAACTAATTCTAAACTGAGCACTAAAATCTAGGCAGTCAAAACAACTTGCCTCTATAAGCTAGGAAACCAGATCATACATTCAATTTTTACCCTTTACATGAAAGAAACTTCTAGAAGAGATAAACTAGAGTAAAAGTATCCAAAAAGTGTCATAATTGCAGTCAAGAGAATCACCATCCACCTCAGAAAGTCAAACTGGAGCTAAACTGCGTTTTCTGGGCTGAACTGGTCAAATCTGGCAAAGTTCCCTCAACGGGTCGCGCACATCTTCCTCAACGGGTCGCGCACTTTGGAGCCCTTTTTGGAGGCCTTCTCGGTGTCAGAATGAGGTTTAGGATAGCTCGTTGGAAAGGTCTCTGAGTCTACTTTCCAACCCAACTAGAATTTTTGGATTTGGAGGTCATTTGCCTAGTCAAAAGTCAATTCTCCCAAGACTATTTCTGCAGCTCAAAAAAGGGGCAAAAAGTCAAAATTTGGCTGTATTTTGACCTTTTGGAGGCCCAAAACTCCATAAAAACTTAAGTCCATCCATAGGCATGTGTAAATTTGCATGAAAAATCTAAAAATGTTGAGTTTTTGCAAAATGGAGCTACGATGACAAAGGGTCTCACCGGGGGTGAGACCCGTTGAGAAGCCAAAACCTGTAAATTTCCCAAAAATACCAAAATTACCCAAAATTCTCCAAATTTTTTGGGATTTGTGCTGTAGCTGATGCTAGTGAGTGCCATGATCTTTGAGGGATGCCTCAGCCAAGATACGGAGGGGATTTGGCCTCCTTCTCCGTTTTAGTGCCTCGGTCAACCGCCTTTGAAACACTTTCATTTTCGCCTTGTAAAATCCACCCCTGCAAATCGGTCAAAGAGGTGGGCTCCTCTCGCTTATGATGACCGCCCTTTCCACCCTTATGAGGCCTCCTCTGTACCTCAAACTCTGAAGCTGATACCTGGTCATCACTTTGCTCATAGTCGGTCTCGGTTTCTGACATGGTTTTGGGAGCAAAGTGGCTGAAATGTACTGGTGTTTCTGCCTTGTAAAATGCTGATTTGTATGTTGTTTCAAGGGGGACAAGGAGTATGAAGGGAATGTTAGGGGAGGGATCTTTTAACAAGGAATGGGAATATATAAATATAACGGGGAATTTTTAAGGGAAATGTTGCAAATCATTATGCATATAGGAATACATTTTTATAATTGGGAAATCATTTGCAAAGATCATTGCATATGGGAAAAGAGATGAACATATAAGTGTGAGTGAAAGGGAAAGGAGGGAAACAAACCAAAGGGAAAAATAGCTTGAAACAACACAAACTCTAGCACAGTTTGCTCATTAACATTGCAGCCATATAATGTCTTTTCACTTGCATAATTTGAGGTTAAAATACAAGCATGAGGGCTTACATTCATCACCAACCACAAAAATGATGTGTAAAGAGCCTACCTTGAACAAATTTGATGACTTGGAGGAAGATTGGGCAATTTTTTGAAGTTTGCAGCAAGACAGCTCAACGGGTCGCGCACCTTGCCCAACGGGTCACGCACCTCTGGCTCAACGGGTCGCGCACCTTGCAGGAGGCTTTTGGAGGCCTTACCGGTGTCGTAATTGGGCGCAGAATAGCTCGTTGGAGAGGTCTTTGAGTCTAATTTCCAACCCAACTAGAATTTTTCAATTTGGAGTTGATTTGACCTGTCAAAAATCAAATATCCCAAGACTGGTCAAAAAGTGCCAAATGAGGCTGCCTCAAGGAAGAGTGCTGTTGCAGTCAACTTTTGAATGCCTTCCTCAACCGCAAATTGAGATCATGATAGCTCATTGGAAAGATATTTGTATCTAGTTATCATTTTACCCATCAAGAAAATCATTTGGCCAACCAAGCTAGGATAAAACTTGATTTTCCCAAGGTCACTCCAGAGGTGTCTTTGATTCTCCTGAGGCAACGGTATTCTTGACATTTCTCTCAAACAATGACACCTGTGAAAAAAGTGAAGGAGGTTTTTCTTACCTGGCATGTTATGGACAAAAACCTCTCTCAGTTTCCCAAAATTCATCTTTTATTGCTCTAAAACATCATTTCAGTGAAACTTGTCCCGATGTTTTAAACAAGGAATTTTGTCGAAATGAAGCAAAATGAAGGGGATAGGGGGCTTCTAAATTCTTGGGGAAATTTTTGGTAGTGGGGAGGGAGGTTAGGAAGTAGGGGAAAGTGGAATCTCAGATATTGAGTGAGGGGAAGGGGTCCAAAAGGGTGAAACACAGGCCCAACCTAGAAAATTGCCAAGTTGTAGCTAGAAACTAGGGTTTGTGCAAAAATGAGGAATTTGGCGGATTTAAGGGATGGGAAGTGTTTGATAAGGTACTTTAAGGATAGGGGAAGGTGTATGAACATCAGGATATGAGTTTTTCCGATTATTTAGCCGCCCAAGAGAAATTGGCTTCAAAACCCTAGGAGAGGGAAATGAACTTGCCAAAGCACAACTGAAGCATGAACAAGATGTAAAATGACTCATTAGACACTGACATGATAATGACAACCCTCTGAATGATGATAGGCTCAGCTGAATGATGACATGGACTGACATTTGGGCAAACCCTAGACCTAATGCCTAGTGACCAAATTTTGCTTGAAAACTCTTTGAAATGACAAAATTTGACCTTGACACTTCAAAATCACTTTGTAAGAGCATATTTGATCACTGAAGGAAGGCTGGAAAGACTGACACTAACAAGTATCATGTGGATATGAATTGATATTATGTGATTATACTATGTCTATGTTTATGTTATGGACAAGCTAATGCTGAGAGATACATCAACAAAATCAAAACAACGTGATGCACGACATGCTAGGATAAGCATGGATGGTAGAGAGACACTACAAGCAAGGTTTCTTGGTAGAGACAATATGGTTTTGGATGTGTGGTACTACTTTTGTGCATATCTTGTATATGTTGTATATGTTGTACATGTTGCATCTGTGATATTGTGCACATGCGGTGTTGTGTATATATATATTGTGTGTACATGTTTATGCAATGATATGTATAGTGTGGTACAGATAGTGTTATGTGAATATTGCATATGCAGTGTTGGGTATAGATGGTGTTGCGAAAATATTGTACTGTGTGCATAATGGATATGTGTTGTTGTGTGCATATGGTGTTGTGCACATGTTTGATATCCAACGTTGTGTACATAGTGTGCTATGCACATGTTGTATATGCAGTGCTATGTACATATGGTGTTGTGTGCATGATTGTACAAGTTGTTTTGTGAGCATGTGGTGCCATGTACTTGTTGTACATATGGTTTTGTGTGCAAGTGGTGATGTGTACATGTCGTGCATATGGTACTGTGTACATGTGGTGTCGTGTATATGTCGTGCATCTGGTGTTGACGTGTCTAGCGTTGTGTACACATTGTAGAGGTGGTACAATGTACATGTGGCATTGTGTACACATTGTACAGGTGGTGTCATGTACATGTGATGTTGTGTACACATTATGTAGGTGATGTTGTGTATAGGTGGTACCATGTACATGTTGTACATGCGGTATTGGTGTACATGTGATATTATGTGCATGTCATAAATGTTGTGTTGTGTACTTGTAGTATTATGTATGTGCATGGTGTAGACGTGGTATCATGACATGTGTATTCATTGTGTTGTACTATGTGTACATATATGTATTGTGTTGTACATCGGGTGCGTGTATTGTATTGTGGTGTACACCTGATGTAGGTGTATGTATTGTGCTGTGTTGTACACTTGGTGTAGGTGTATGTGTTGTATGTCAATTGTAGGTGCATGTACTGCATGGTGTTGTAAGTCATTTGTGGTTGTATGTGTGTGATGCACACTATGTGTATGTGCACATGGTTAAGGAGAAGGCACTGGGTGTTTGCCGGGTGTGGAAACCGATCTAGGGTGTACAAAATAAATACAAAGGTAGATGCTAAAGATTGATTAAAGGATAAGTATCCATATTTTATTTCAGTTTTATCATGCATGTGATTTATGACTCTGGTTTATGATGATTACATGTGACTTGTGATTCTGGTTTATGATGGTTACATGAGATTTATGATTTTGATCTATGATGGTTGTGTTTTGAGCTAACCTGATGTGATATGTTTATACATGATGATTTAATCAAACAATTAGTTTGACTTGTTGTGACAGGAAGCAAACAGAATTGCAAGTATACCTTGTTGTCGGGCCACCAATGAGGTATGATTTGAAGTTATTTCAATTTATATTGAATCTAATGGAAATTATGTGCTTGGTACAGGAAAGCATGAGATGCCCGGTTGGGTGGTCAAAACATGTGGTAAGAATTAGAAACAACAACAAAAGAAAATGGAACATGCAGCAATATGTTGTAAAGAACTTCAAGAGCGGGGCCATTGTGGGACACTGGTACCCATTAGCATCCATTGATTGCCATGAACATGATATGACCGGTATGATGGTTTTGAAGAAGGTATATGCCTTGGTTGTTTCAAATTCTGATACAAGGAAGCCTTGCCAAGGGATGAATTTCCTAGGATAGGGGATGTCGGGGAACTTGGAAAGTGAGTGACTACACAGAAGGGGGTAACCAAATTGCCCGAGGGGATGTGTAACATAGAAGGGAAGGTCAGGGATATATTTTTCTTGGTCATTCGCATTTCCAAATGGAATCAGATGCATATTGGGAGTGCGTCATGGAACAATGAGCTAGTAATTGTTCATTGAGAGGATAAGTGGCATGGGATTATAACATTGGACATTGGATGTAGTTTGACTTTGACTGTGGATTATGGACTTCCAGGGAAGGAGGTGAATCCTGGTACTACTTTTGAGGGTGGAGGTGTGAGCCTCTGGATTCCCTTGTTGATTTATATGGGCATCATATCCTTTTATTTTCTAGTATAGCAATTGCGCATATGTGTATATGTGGTTATTGTAAATACCATAATGAAATATGTTATAAAGCTCCAGTATGTGGTATGTTTTCATGTTGTCGTGATTTTTTTCTTTTGAGTAGGTGATTCATTGTAAAAACTAAAATGAGCTAAGTTATAAAGATCCATGGGAAGTATGTTTTCGTTTCAATGGTTTTGATGAGATCTTCGTTTGGTTTAACATTGAGGATGGTGTTCCCCAAGGGGGAGGGTTTTGTAACATCCCTAGTGAAAATTCCTTTTAATAAAAGTTAATAAAGGCAAAATAATACCACAGTTAAGGGACACATATTCCAAGCTAAATTTTGGGCAAAGATATCCTAGTGGGCATTACTGGATGTAGTTATGGCTAAAGGAAATTGGAAAAGGAAAAGGAAAAGGCATTAAAAAGGGAAAAAGGCATTTTTGGCACAATTATTTATGAAAATAAAGGAAAATAGAAGAAAAGGGAGGTGAAAGGTCACAGGTTGCATGTGAGGAGGAAATTGAAGGAGAATGATCGACAATGAAGAAAATAGAGGCCTCATTGATAAAAAGTCTTATGAGGATCAATTAGCAAGCTTTTGGTTAGTGTAAGCTTTGGTCAGTTCAGTTATGGATCTCTCTCATTATTCTCTCTCTCTCTCTCTCTCTCTCTCTCTCTCTCAGTCTTGGACACTTAGAATTTTCTTGGAGCACTCCAGCTTTGGAGCAAGCAAGCAAAGCAAGGATGAAGGAAGGAAGAGCAGGATCAAGTAGCTTTGCCAAGAATAATTGCATATAACATATTGCATGTGTGATTTCCTAGTTGGTTTTGACATGCATGGCTTTGCATGTTGGTTTATGATTCTCTTGTTATCGGTGGCATGGTTTTGATGGGTTATGAAAATGGTTTTTAGCCTAACCCTTCCTTTTCTGGATGCCATGGGGTGTTGGGATGTTTAACTTAGTTTGAGATTTGGAATTTCTAGATGTATTTTAGAATACGGGGTGGAGGTGGTCTCAATGTCCATTCCCAAAGACCTAGGAATCCCTTGACTGTTTTGGTGGGATATATAGTAAATCCTGAGGGAGGAGTCTCAATTTAGGGCCTAGTGATCCGATGTAGATTTTGGTAAAGAAGCCTATGAGGCTGGTGTCTTAGTTTAGGGACTATTGATTTGGGATTCGATTGCGGTAAATCCTTAAAGACAAGGAGGCAAAAAATTCCTCAAGGATAGTGATGGATTCCATATGGAATTACAAGTTTGGTTCGGTTTTGTTCTCGGAACACTAGTTTTGGTGTGATCATGGATTGGTGAGGATGGAGGTGGTTTAACCTCTAGATTCCCTTGGTTGTTCTTGGATTGGTTTTTCCATGAGATCCTACATTCATGCTTGGAATAGGGCATGGGGGTGACTGGCTGAAAGAAATATTTGGTTCAGCCATGTCTACAGTTAGGTGGTACGTGGAAGTCCTGAACCTGGTCGAATTTTCCTATGGTTAATAAAATCTAAGTTCTCTTTCTTTTGTACTTATTTATATGTGGATTTAATGGTTTTTATCTCAATATTATTTTCATGGTTATGTTGGTTATAAGCATGGTTAATTGACTGGTTCATGTCATGGTTACTTCATGTATTTACTTATAATGGTTAAAATGATGGATGTAAGACCTAATTGATCTCATAAAAGTTCAAAGGAGAAGGTGGTGATCCTTCTTGTCATGTTTCATAAGAATTTTCAATCATTCATGTTTGTTTTGTATCCTAGACCTGTAAATTGCAATGATGCCAAAGTGTTTGACAGAATGTCAGTCCTAGTTCGGGATGGTTAGGCCCAGTCCTAAAGTTTAGTTTTGGTTTATTAGTCTTGTCATCATGTGTTTAATGGATTCTGGAAGTTACAACAAGTTCTCGGTAGTGGATGGAATTTTGGGTTAGAAAAGTTCCTTAAATTCTGTGGACGCTGGCACAAGTCTATTGGGAAAAGTCCATGTATGAAGGCATGCAGGCTTGTGGGACCATCTAGAGATCCCTGGATGCTAGCATGCCCATAACATGAGAGCGTCCAGAGGTCAAGAGGTCTAAAAACTCAGTGGGACCAAGGGGCAAAATGCTTCAGTGGCTGGGTTTCCCCTAGGAGTGTTGTTGTTGATGTGGAAGTTATGGTTGATGTGTTTCTGTTGATTCCATTTCCTTAAAGTCACCAATGAGGTTGAATCCTATCATAGTAGCCTCTCATCACATGTTTATCCCGATTGGCCAGTTGCTTGGGTAGATGTGGGAGGAGGGTGTTACAAGAATTTAATTAGTTGCACCAGTATTAGTCAGAGTATATGTTCTACTTAGTCTTATGTTTAGTTGTGTCAATAAGTTACTTCTATTTAGTTTCATCGCACTACAACTCATTCTACTTGAGGAGGTGTCATCATGTCCAATATATCAAATCATTAATTATAAATTTGTGTCCTTTCTGTCATTAAGTCTCATATTTCTTATATTAGTTTTCCTTTGTATTTAGAAATATTTCCATATCTAATTTAGTTAATACTCTAGTCTTGTGAGTCAGTGGTTTAACTTCTCCAGGAAAGTTGAGCAATTTTATTGGTATTTGCGCATATTTTTGGATTCACACTTATTTTGTTAAGTAATACTTTATTAGGTAACAATCCAGTCTTTTTGAAGTCCTGTCATGTTTTCTATACAACCCTAGCCACTCATCATTTCTTTATTTCCACAGTTGTGTTTTCATCAATTTTCCATGTTGGCTTATGTGTCTTTTACATCTGTGTCTTCTACATCTATGTCTCCACCTCATTGTCGACCCCTGGTTCAACTCGTTTACATCTGTCATTTTTCCTCAATGGGTCGTTCTACAAAAATTGCAGTTCCCTTGTTCCCCATATCCATACCACCGATGACCTTTTGGGAAAATATCATAAAGCTTCCCTAGTCGACAATGATTTGTCTGGCCATGTTCTATTTCCGGTGATCCACTCTGATGTCTTTATGCATCCAAATTTGTGACCAAGTGCCTGAGTTTCCCACAATATTAAACAATATTTTCTCCCTTTGAAGCTATTGACCCTGATGACACTTCGAGACCTTCCTGACTTTGGTACTACTAGTGAGGTTATATGATGTGCCAAATTCTTAATCAACATACTTCATGGGGGTTCCTTATGGCTAGATAGGGAATACCTGATTCATGTTGATGATATTTACAGGCTCAGGAGATTATCACCCTATGGTAAGGATGCTTCTACAACTTTTCAGAGCATTTCAAAGTGTGGCATGAAAATAAGAGATAATAATTTGTATACAAAATATGGTACCCAACAGAAAAGGTGTGGAGAAGTGATTGATTTGATACATAATTAACTATCAATTTTTACCGCCATCTTGTTGCAGGTAAAGATATGTGGCATTACACAGAAGGGGGATGTTTATTGGATGCCATATCTTTCACAGAAGTCTATAACAATGGTGAACAACTCAATTGGTTAAGTTTCCTATTGAATGAGCTCTTTGAGGCGTGCAAGATTGTTCATAAGTGCATTACATATTTTATTTTTGGCTATTTGGTGGTCCTATTAGATATGATGAAATGGTTCCCCCTAGAATATAAATACCTTGCTGAAGTCGAAGATGGTGAGACCTACGCTTATGCATATGCTCCTTAGAGAACTGTCGTCGATTTAGCTAATAAGGACTATAATGAACAAGAATTTGTGAAATGGTGCAATAAGATGGTTGAGATCGCACGTCATATATATAGGCTGCCACTTCCTTTTCTCAAAACCTATGCTTTCCAGATATGGTTTGGTATATGCCACATCAAATCTTATGTATTCCCTCATATTTTGAATTTGAAAAGCTTCTCTATGTTGAAATTTCCCTTCTACTTGAATGACGAGGCATTCCAGAGAGGTAATTTCATGGCCAGGGGTCCAAGATATGGTGATGGATGGTGAATGCATATATTATTTTAAAGGTATAATGTCACGTGGTACTGGGGATGTCACTCTATCATCCTCCAAGCAACATGCAACATATTTTGAGCAAGACCTCTAGTTGTTGCTAAAGAAAGCCCAGGAGTTCATCTCATATGTCTATAACACCATGTTTGAGTTATGTTCTATGGTATAATCCAATACACATGTCTCTATTATTAATACCATATATTTTTCTCCCCCTACCATCATAGAAACCCTTCCCATGTCCATGTGTCTAGCTGCATTTTCCTTTGGGCTGCACCATCAAAATCCCAAGCCTAAGTCCTCTAGTGTCATTGATCTTACCGATGAAGGCACTCTTGAGACCCATCAATCCACTCCCATCATTAAGAAAAATAAAACCCCCTCTACTCCTCACTCTCATAATTATTCACCCCACACTACTTCGGAAGCAACTATCTATGACTGACTTGATCCTGATACTACCCTCGATGACATTATGGACATGGAAATTGAATCTGTTTTAGTAAAATCTATCATCTTGCCTGAATATTATGTCCTCGCACAAACCCCAGTGGAATAATTTATACCATACCCCATTTTGTCATCACATGTCCCTATGCTAGAACCTAACACAGTGCTTTATGTTGAAAAAGTTTCTACCTTTTCTAGTGACCCTGACAATTGTCACGGAGTTATTTCCTTGGTTGCCCAATGATAGGGTATTGTTCCACTACTACTGGGGCCACTTCTTTCCAAAATACGCATGGAAATTCAAAAGGAATAGAGTTACCACTAGGAATCCTCACCTCAATGCCACTTAGAAAAGTCGATTTCTAACAGACAATCTCTACAAGCTCGATTTACACCATCAGACACTCTTTTTGTTGATGATTTACATAACTGGTCGACATCCCACTTGTTTAAATTCATCCGATCTTCTGTGATTCAGTTAGAAGACCGCCTCACTACTGCTAAGTCCAGATATAATGAGCTTTCAACCACTTGTGAGTGGAAACAACAACAACTCCCTTTGGTCACAACTAAGTGAGATCAATTGCGTGAAGATAAAGAATTGTTGGAGAAACAAATTTCATATTTGGGCTCTCAGTTTCAGAAGATGTGGCCCACTAAGTTTCAGTTATATTGACCTTCTTTAACAACTCATTAGATTCTATGTGTTTTCTCTCTTTAAAGTTTTGTTATGTTCTTTTAATGCAATGTAGTCCATAGTATTAATATCTCACAGCATGTGCAAGTTCCTGGTGTAATGATTTTACCCAATGAATAAAGGATATATTATGGGAATGAGTTGTGACTTTATGGTTGATTATTATGTGTCCCCTTTAAAATTTTAATTGTCTTTGCATGATTAATTTATTGTCTTTAGTTATGAATGTTTAATCTGCATGTCAACTTTGTTGTGTTAGTTAATGGAATGATTAGAATGAATGCATAATATAATAGTTAAAAAAAATTTGCCACTATTCTAGATCCCTTATCACTCATTCTTCTGGCATGCCTTAGGTGAGACACTCCTTTTTCCCAAAAGAGGATTGAAAATTTCAGTGCTAATATTGACTACGACGATGCTTTTTGTTAGCAACCTAAGGTTGCACCATAGGTCTCTAATGTTTAAATTTTACACCAACACCATTCTCTTCTTTTAATGAAGAGAAATGGTGGATCTACTCCACCTGAGTAGTATATCCTCCTTCTTATTCCACATCATTATTGGACGAATCTTAATAACAAAATTTCTCTCCAGCTTCTCCTTTTCCCGTGTTTGGATTGTCACTTGACTGCACATGGCCAAAGAGCATTCCTCCTTTATTCTCTCTTCACCCAAATCCTCTTGCAACCTATTTTCTCCTTTTTCAAGAGAGAAGTAGTTGGGTTGTTGTTTTTTTTTCTTACCTGCAATTTACATTAAATGCAACTAATACTAATAGAGGTGTCCATCATAGGCATAAGAGGATCATGCTTCTTGTTTTACTTTTTATTTCTTTCTCCTCTTTTTTGTTCACTCCTATGGCACAAAGCACTAAGACAAACTAGTATTCCTTTGTTCTATTTTTCATTTTTGTCTTTGATGATTGGACTGCCACATTTTCATGGATATGCTTAGAGGAATAATTCATCTTCTCATATTTGCAACTTGCTATCATGTGCCAAAAATTACCACAATTATATCATTCAATATGGCTCAGGAATGGGGTGAAAGAATTGCTATATATTACAACATTATTGTCAAAGATTCTACAATTGTCAACATGCTTTTCCTTGGCCACTTTATGCATTCTTTGGTTGTTTCTACCCAAGACATTTGTTTCTTTCATACCATCTACAATCCATAACTTTATGCCAAAAATATTGCAAGAAAAACAATAGCCATAAAAGGGCTTTTGATAATAGAAGATACATTTTCTTTGAAGGCTTTGTCCTTGAGGGAGAAAGGACCTCTTTTACATCTTCATGTGCCCTCCATGGCTGTCTGAATTGATTCCTAGCATTCTTCCTTGATGTTTCTTACATTTCTTCTATTGCTCTCCTCGTTGTTGCTACTTAGCATTTTGCTGCTACCTTTTCTTGTCTTGTTTCTTATGACTTCCTGACTAATATTGTTTTCTAGAAAATATTTTTTCCTTTTTGTTTTTAGAACCTCCAACTAAATTTACATGGGAAGTTGACCCTTTAGCCTTTGTTTCCTTGGATATTGATTCTTCTTTGAGATCCAAACCAACCTTGATGAGAGGGGATCTTTGCTTATATGGAATCTCATTCAATATCTTTCTGCTCTCCTTAGGATTATGATACTAAGATAACTCTTTTCTTTCCCTTTCCAGGTCATGTCTCAATGAGACAACTTCATCTTGTAGTCTTTCACATTGAGCTTCTCTTTCATTTAGCTGAGTGGTCCGCATTCGATTTAGTCTACTAGCCTCTTCTTATTGAGTATTTAGTTCAATAATTGTTTTACTCAACTTATGATTCTCAATATCATATTCCTTCAACTGCTCCTTTTGTTTGAGATTAGCCTCTGATAGATCCTTGATCTCTTTTAGGTCAGAGATCAACTTCCTCCTAAAATAGATCCTTTCAGCTAGATCCTTTTATTCACTATCAGAGGTGCTAATTGAGCCACCAAAAATATCTAAATTCCTCTGATCCAGATTTAAACAGGAACACAACAAATTATAGATATAGCCATACATATAGAGATGCAGCAGAAATAATACTTCATTTCATTACTGTAAAATATTGAGAGATGCTTACAAACAGAAATGGAAATAAACTAGCTAGGGCAATGGTAGCTTATCTCTGAGAAGAGATGTGACGGCTACATGCCTATGAATTGTGTTACAATGAGGCTTGAAGGTCTATTTATTGTTGAGAAACAATGGAAAAGCCTAAACATAAAAAAACCTAACCCTAGAAGATGAAACGTCAAACTGTCGGCCCCGTTTGGGTAAATTGGTACATCAAATTCCCGGGGTCGTAACTTTGGCATACGATCTCTGTTTGACGTGCACAGTATCTCGTTAGAAATATCTATCCGAGAACTACAACTTTGGGAAGAGAAATATCAGTCCATGGACCCATGTTGCTCCCAGATTTCCCAAAAACCGTTGTTTAGGGCCTCAAAACGGCTCCGAAAGTTCAGGACCCGAAAAACTGCTAAAAATAGTAAACTATGCTACAATTAAGGAAATTGAAAAGCTAAAAGAAACAATGGTGGGGGTCCAAGTGGACTTGGTGGATAGCCACCAATATCCACCTAGATCATTCCTCCCCACTTAGGAAGCAATGGTCCCCATTGTGTTGAGTTTCTCCATGAGATGAGGAAACTTCTGTTGAACTTGGTCCCTGGTGAGCCACTTGCCTTGGTGAAGGAGTTGGCTTGCTTTGACAACAAGATATAGTTGGATATTTTGCTGGAAAGTGTGCTTGATCTGTGTGTCCATGCAATCTAGATTTAACTCTATGGGTGTGAGTTGTTTTGCAATGTCAGATGTGTCTAGTAATGGTGGAAAGTATGGCCGAATGTGGTCCACATTGAACACTGGGTGCAGGCTAAGGAATGGAAGAATGCTGAGCTCAAATGCATTATCTCCCATAGCCTTGGTAATGGTGTAAGGACCATATCAGAGTGGTCTGAGTTTCCGATAGGCTCCAGTAAGGCATTCCTTTTGCAAATGAAACCAAACTTTTTCGCCCACCTGAAAATTGTGTAGCACTCCATGTTGATCATGTCACTTCCTGTACTTGGCATTTGATTTCTCCAGAATGTCGTGGACCTGCTGGTGAATCTGTTAGATGTGCTCAATGAAGTTGTTTTCCTTATCTGTTGAGATTCATACCAAAAGAATTTAGCTTTCGCTCATCCCTTGGTGACTTGACTCAAGGGCCAAGTGATATGAGAAAATCCCAACACGAACATGCGGTACAAGTTAGAAAGACCTAGAAAGTTGTGGAGCTCTGTCAGAGTGGTTGGAGATGGCCAATCCCGAATGACTTGGATCTTGGCTAGATCCACATGCACCCCCCGTTCATCAATAATGTATCCCAGATATTGAACCTGGGTCATGCCAAAAGTGAATTTCTCCAAATTGGCACATAACTTGTGTTGCCGCAGTGTTTGGAGAACCTGTCGGATGTGGTGGAGGTGCTCTTCCCAACTCTGGTTGAAGATCAGGATGTCATCCAAGTATACCACTATAAATGAGTTGGTGAATGGCCACAAGATGTCATCCATTAGCCTCATGAAGGTTGCAGGAGCATTCATCAATCCGAAAGGCATAACCAACCATTTGAAAAGGCCCTCCTTGGCTTTGAAGGAAGTCTTCCCCATATCGGTGGGTTTGATTGTTACCTGCTGATATCCTGACTTCAAATAAATCTTGCTAAAATATTTTCCCCCTTCATTTGGTCCGAGAGGTCATCAATCTATGGGATCGGGTACCTATTACAGATAGTGATATTGTTTAGTGCCCAATAGTTAATACAGAGTCTCCAAGTCCCATCCTTCTTCTATACCAACACGATTGGGCTCCCACAAGGTGATGAACTTGGACGAATGTGACATTTCTGCAACAGCTCCTCAAACTTTCTCTTGATTTCATCATTCTCAAGAATGGAGCACGGATAGATTGGTCCATTGGGAAGCAACACACCTGGGGTTAGATCGATGGAGTGCTTGACATGACCGTGCAGAGGAACCCTTGCGGCAGAGGTGAAGATGTCCTCGTACTCCTCCACGACCTTGTCCATCTGTAGTTGTCATGCGGAGGGGCCCTGTCTGGAGGTCGCGGCCACCATCTTCTTCTTTCCTTGAGGGCGTATCATCAAGAAAACAAATTTCCCGGTTTTGGAAAGGAGCTTACTACATTGTTCTGCAGTAACCAAAGAGATGGCAGTAGGTGTTGCTACCTTCGATATCCTGTACAACTTATTTCCCAAAGTAACAATAACAGCACGGGGCCTTGATTCATACATAGCATGTCGTTTCCACAAGTATGGTTTTCCTAATAATGCATCACAAACATCAAGGGGAGCAACGTCACACAATACCTCATCCATGAAGGGCTTGATGTTGTATGGAAGGCGACACTGTTGGCTCACGCGAAGATCATGTCAATGGTGAAGCCACCCAATGGTGTACGGTTGTGGATGTGTTGTGGTTGGTAAGCCCAACTGCTTCAAAACCTCTGCCAAAATGAGTTTCTTTTGGCTCCCGCTGTCAACATTGAACTGTAGCAGGGAGCCCTTTACCCACATCTGGGAGTTGGAGAGACGCTCCTCCTCCTCTGGATCTTTGAGTTCCTCCTTCTGGATCTTAGTGGTGGCAACAATGGTGTTGGGCTCCGCATCGATAATCTGCTTCCCTTTGTCATTCCCCTTGTCAAGTTCTGACTTAGAGTTGGAACATGCATCTGATTCTAAAACCTTTAGCTTGGCCACAAGTGACTGCTTAGCCCGACACTCACTTATGTTGTGAGTGGAGCTCTTATGGAACTCACACCACTTTCCCATGTCCCTTTTCGGATTCACGGCGTTGTTCGTTGCTTGCAGCTTTGGTAGGTTATCTTGGGTCGCCTCGCCTTGGCTTTGTCCTTTGTTCTGCGATTTGGGGGCACCTTTCCCTTGCTTCAAATTTATAGATCCAAAGTCTCGCTTCTTCTGTTTAAACTTTTGCTTGATCTTGATGGCATATTGGTATGTCGTGCCGAGCAAGGAGATGTTCAGGAATTCTATTTCTTCCTGGATGTACATGTGCAGGCAGCCGCGGTATTTGAGTAGAAAATGTTGCTCTAAATAATCAATATGAACTTTGTGCGAAGGGTATGGAAAATATTGGTAAACTCTGGCACGTCTTGGTCCCTTCCCTACTACAGCGTGGTCCACTTTATGTGTTGATCCTTATAGCTTCTGATAGGGTAGTATTGCTCCTTGATGGCAGTCCAGAATGAATTCCAAGTGGGTGCAGCTGAAAATAATGAGGCAGTACTTTCATCCTTCTACTCGCAGTAGGTTTCCCACTAGTCCTTGATGTGGGGGGCAGCTTTGAGAAGAGCGAAAGTAATCTTTTCCCAGCCGAAAAAATCATGAACATAAAAATACCCTTCTAGTAGATTTAACCATTTATCTACAACGTTTGCATCTATCTGACCCTCAAATATGGGAATGGAAAAGTTAACTTGTACCTTAAAGGGTGTCACACTTCCAAAGTAGATGCTGGAAGGAGACGTGTCACCCCTGGGTAGCCACTGAAGGATCTGGGCAAAGTTGTCCATCATCGTGTTCCTTTGTCACTCGCGGGCCTCTTCAAGCAAGATTTTGATAGGATCTCCTGCCCCTCGTCTTTTTTTCATCCACCATGGGAGACCGTCAGGATTTGCGAGGCTGGTCTTGCAAAGGTTCGACCAGTTCAAGCCCTAACTCCTTATATCCCGACCTCGTTGGGGACATGCAATGGTAGATAGAGAAAGAGAAAATCGCTTTGATACCACTAATCCAGATTTAAACAGGAACGGAAAAAATTATAGATATAACCATACATATAGAGATGTAGCAAAAATAATCCTTCATTTCATTACTATAAAATACTGAAATATGCTTACAAACAGAAATGGAAATAAACTAGCTAGGGCAATGATAACTTATCTCTGAGAAGAGATGTGGCAGCTACATGCCTTTGAACTGTGTTACAATGAGGCTTGAAGGCCTATTTATTGTTGAGAAACAATGGAAAACCCTAAACATCCAGAAACCTAACCTTAGAAGATGAAACGCCAAACGGTGGGCCCCATTTGGGTAAACTAGTACATTAACTTCTCGAGGTCATAAATTTGGCATACGATTTCCATTTGACGCGCACAATATCTCGTCAGTAAGATCTATCCAAGAACTAAAACTTCGGGAAGAGAAACTTCGGTCTATGTTCCCATATTGCTCCCAGTTTTCGCAAGAAAACATCGTTTAGGACCTCAAAACAGCTCCAAAAGTTTAGGACCTGAAAAACTGCTAAAAATAGTAAACTGTGCTACAATTAAGGAAACTGGAAAGCTGAAAGAAACAATGGTGGGGATCCAAGTGGACTTGGCGGGTGGCTAGAAATATCCACCTGGATCATTCCTCCTCCCTTAGGAAGCAATGGTCCCCATTGCATTGAGTTCCTCCATGAGATGAGGAAACTTCTGCTGAACTTGGCCCCTAGTGAGCCACTTGCCCTAGTGAAGGAGTTGGCATGCTTTGACAAATCGATACAATTGGATATTCTTTTGGTGAGCATGATTTATCTATGTATCCATGATTTGATCAGTTATAGCTTGTTCCATGCAATCTGGATTTAACTTTGTGGGTGTGAGTTGTTCTGCAATGTCGGATGTGTCTAGTAATGGTGGAAAGTATGGCCAAAGGCAGTCCACATTGAACACTGGGTATAGGCCAAGGAATAGGGGAATTATGAGCTCAAATGAATTGTCTCCCATAGCCTTGGTAATGGTGTAAGGACCATATCAGAGTGGTCTGAGTTTCCAATCGGCTCCAGTAAGGCGTTCCTTTCACAAATGCAACCATACTTTGTTGCCCACCTGAAACTTCTGTGGCACCTGATGTTGATCATGTCACTGCTTTTACTTGGAATTTGATTTCTCTAGAATGTCATGGACCTATTGGAGAATATGTTGGATGTGCTCACTAAAGTTGTTTGCCTTATCTGTTGAGATTTAGACCAAAATAATTTTACTTTCGCTCCTCCCTTGGTGACTTGACTCAAGGGCCAAGTGATATGAGAAAATCCAAGCACGAACCTGCAGTAGAAGTTGGGAAGACCTAGAAAGTTGTGGAGTTCTATCAGAGTGGTTGGAGATGGCCAATCCCGAATGACTTGGATCTTGGCTAGATCCACATGCACCCCCCATTCATCAATAATGTATCCCAGATACTGAACCTGGGTCATGCCAAAAGTGAATTTCTCCAAATTGGCACATAACTTATGTTGCCAGTGTTTGGAGAACCTGCCTGATGTGATGGAGGTGCTCTTCCCAACTCTCGCTGAAGATCAGGATGTCATCCAAGTATACCACTACAAATGAGTTCGTGAATGGCCACAAGATGTAATCCATTAGCCTCATGAAGGTTGCAGGAGCATTCATCAATCCAAAAGGCATAACCAACCATTCGAAAAGGCCCTCCTTGGCTTTGAAGGCAGTCTTCCACACATCGAAGGGTTTGATTGGTACCTGGTGATATACTGACTTCAAATCAATCTTGCTGAAATATTTTTCCCCTTCAGTTGGTCCAGGAGGTCATCAATCCGTGGGATCGGGTACCTATTACAGACAGTGATCTTGTTCAGCACCCGATAGTTAATACAGAGTCTCCAAGTCCCATCCTTCTTCTGTACCAACACGATCGGGCTCCCATAGGGCGATGAACTCGGACGAATGTGACCTTTCTGCAGTAGCTCCTGAATCTGCCTCTTGATTTCATCGTTCTCCAGAACGAATTGCCAATAGATTGTTCCATTGGGTAGCGGCGCACATGGGGTCAGATCGATGGAGTGCTTGACCTGACAATGCAGAGGAACCCTTGCGGGGGATGTGAAGATGTCCTTGTACTCCTCCAAAACCTTTTCCATCTGTATTTTTCATGCAGAGGGTCTTTATCTTGAGGGCGTGGCCATCATCTTCTTGTTTCCTTGAGTGCGTATCATCAGGAAAATAAATTCCCCAGTTTTGGAAATGAGCTTACTGCATTGTTTTGTAGTAACCAAAGAGATGGCAGTAGGCGGTGCTACCTCCGATATCCTGTACAACTTATTTCCCAAGGTAACAATAAAAGCACGGGGCCTTGATTCATACACAACATGTTGCTTCCACAAGTATGGTTGTCCTGATAATACATCACAAACATCAAGGGGAGCAACGTCACACAATACCTCATCCGTGAAGGACTTGATGTTGTATGGAATGCGACACTGCTGGGTCATGCGAAGATCTCATCCTTGGTGAAGCCACATGATGGTGTATGGTTGTGGATGTGTTGTGGTCGGTAAGCCCAGTCGCTTCACGACCTCTACCGAAATGAGGTTCTTTTGGCTCCTGCCATCGACAATGAACTATAGTGGGGAGCCCTTTACCCACATCTGGAAGTGGAAGAGATGCTCCTCCTCCTCTAGATCTTTGGGTTCCTCCTTCTAGATCTTCATGGTGGAAATGGTGGCATTGGGCTCTGCATCGATAATCTGCTTCCCTCTATCATTCCCCTTGTTGAGTTCTCACTCAGAGTCGGAACATGTATCTGATTCTGAAACCTTTAGCTCAGCCACTAGTGACTGCTTGGCCCGACACTCAATTGTGTTGTGAGTGGAGCTCTTATGGAACTCACACCACTTTCCTGTGTCCTTTCTTTTCTTCGCGGCACTATTCTTTTCTTGCAGCTTTGGCGGGCTGTCTTGGGCCGCCCCACCTTGGCTTTGTCCTTTTTTCTGTGGTTTGGGGGCACCTTTCCCTTGCTTCGGATTCGTAGATCCAAAGTATTTCTTTTTCTGTTTAAACTTTTGCTTGATCTTGACGGCATATCGGTATGTTGTGCTGAGCGAGGAGATGTTTAGGAATTCTATTTCTTCCTGGATGTACCTGTGTAGGCAGTCGTGGTATTTGAGTGCCAAATGCTGCTCTAAATCCTTGATAGCCAACTTTATTTGAAGGGTACGGAAAATATTGGTAAACTTTGGCACATATTGGTCCCTTCCCTATCACAGCGTGGTCCACTTTATGTATGGATCCTCATAGCTTCCGACAGGGTAGTACTGCTCCTTGATGGCAATCTGAAATGAATTCCAAGTGGGTGCGGTTGAAAATAGTGAGGTCGTACTTTCACCCTTCTGCTCGCAATAGGTTTCCCACCAGTCCTTGACGTGGGGGGCAGCTTTGAGAAGAGCGAAAGTAATCTTTTCCTAGCCAGAAAAATCATGAACAGAAAAATACCCTTCTAGCAGATTTAACCATTTATTTGCGGCGTCTACATCTATCTGACCCTCAAATATGGGAATTTCAAAGTTAACTTGTACCTTAAAGGGTGTGGCACTTCCAGAGCAGCTGTTGGAAGGAGATGTGTTGCCCTTGGGTAGCCGCTGAAGGATCTGGGAAAAGTTGTCCATCATCGCGTTCCTTTGTCGCTGGAGGGCCTCTTCAAGTAAGATTTTGATAGGATCTCCTGGCCCCTCATCTTTCTTTCCATTTTCCATGGGATGCCATCGGGATTTGCAAGGATGGTCTTGCAAATGTTCGACCAGTTCAAGCCCTAACTCCTTATATCCCAACCTTGTTGGGGACATGAAAAGATAGACAGAGAAAGAGAAGCCTGCTCTAATATCACTGATCTAGATTTAAACAGGAACAAAACAAATTATAGATATAACCATACATATAGAGATGCAACAAGAATAATACTTCGTTTCATTACTGTAAAATACTGAAACATGCTTACAAACAGAAATGGAAATAAACTAGCTAGGGCGATGGTAGCTTATCTCTAAGAAGAGATGTGGCAGCTACAGGCCTTTGAATTGTGTTACAATGAGGCTCAAAGTCCTATTTATTGTTGAGAAACAATGCAAAACTCTAAACATCCAAAAACCTAACCCTAGAAGATGAAATGCCAAACTGTGGGCACCGTTTGGGTAAATTGGTACATCAACTTCCCGGGGTCATAACTTTGGCATACGATATTCGTTTGACACACACAATATCTCGTTAGAAAGATATATACGAGAAATACAACTTTGGGAAGAGATTTCCCAAAAAAAAGTCGTTTAGGGCCTCAAAATGGCTCCAGAAGTTCAGGACTCAAAATACTGCTAAAAATAGTAAACTGTGCTACAATTAAGGAAACTAAAAAGTTGAAGGAAATAATGGTGGGGGTCCAAGTGGACTTGGCGGGTGGCCACCAATATCCACCTGGTTCATCCTCTTTATTTCAATGGAATCTTTCAAAGTTTTGAGGAGTATTCCATCTTCATCACTACTAGGGCTACTCCTATTCTTTACATGGGATATACTCTCTTCTTCTTCTGAGGATCCCTCATTTTCTATTTCTAGTAAGGTAGGTCTATCTACATCACTACTAGATGCATTTCTATCTTCAGAACCTTCACATGAACATCTAGAAGATAAATGACCTATCTTTTTACGTTTATCACAATGTAATAACATACCTCCTGAGTAGCATGGCTTTCTTATAATTCTTCGTCATCATGAACTTGAGAGTGATAAGCAACAACTTCGTCAATGGGAGAAATATATTCTATCTTTTGAGCATCTTTCCTCTAAGATGCCTTTATCCTTTTATTCTTTCTTATTTTCTTCTCATTAGTAGAAGCCTTCACAAATTCGAGTTCACTTCTTGAGCAATAAGGTTCATCAACCTCCTCTATCGTTGTGTATATTTCTCCTCCATACATACATTGCAATTTGTTTGATATTTCCTTTGTTGTCTCATAGTGCCTCACTTTGTCGACATCTAGCTTTGATAGCCCTTTCATGATAACATCCTTGGCTTTTGCATCAGACTCATTATTCTCTCCATATCCTATAGACAACCAAATATCTTCATTGATGACCTTTAAACAACCTCTCATTCTAATCCTCTAGAGCTCATATTTTGATCCATTCAAAATGGAACTCCATATGGTGTTAGCCAAACTTGATTAGGCATTGTTTCCCTTTGATCTACCTTTGAGCTATTAAGATGTTCCTAAAGGAACTTTGCTCTGATACCAATTGTTGGAAACAATGTTTAAATATTGAGAGGGGAGGGTGAATTATTATTTATTCTAACTTTAACTTTTATGCCAATTTATATTATCATTCAAACTTTACATTCATAATGTGAGGAACCATTGTCATAGCATGTGCAACAAATGAATGAATCAACACATAAACACACACACTAAGAGCATCATACACATAATACAATGGGGTTTAACATGGAAACCTTTATGGGAGAGAAACCACCAATTATTGTTTCTATTATGATGTAAATATGAGCTCCTACTCTATTACATCAATATTTGTTTGTGAGCCACCACTCACAGGAAGCACCAACTCCCCTTCCTTTGTAAACACCTGATCTGCTTATCGGAAGCACCAACTAAAGCACCACCTTCTTAGATTTTTTGCAAGCACCAACTTGAAGGTTCTTCGATTTATGCAAGAACCAACTTGTAGGAGGCACCAACCCCCAAGCTCTATTAAGACATCCACTCATATGGAAGCACCAACTCCTTGTTTTGCAGGTTCCAACCCATGCTCAATAAGGAAACTACTACTCACTGTTCTTGGCACTCACTCTACCTTGTTTTAGCTCTTTTTTCTCATCCACTTGGCCCTTTGGTATCCTATGGATTTAACCCTCTATTATGATCCACAACCTTCACTCATATTTTTGGTGCGCACAACCCAACTTGGCCTAGTTTTTGGCAAAGGCTCTGCATTTTATGGAGCAGAGGGCGTAGTAGAGTGTGAAGTGGACCACGCAATGAAGAATTTGGAATA
Source organism: Pinus tabuliformis (assembly GCA_031772625.1). Taxonomy (NCBI): domain Eukaryota; kingdom Viridiplantae; phylum Streptophyta; class Pinopsida; order Pinales; family Pinaceae; genus Pinus; species Pinus tabuliformis. Next base: position 127,703,996 of record CM062807.1, read on the forward strand.
TACTGCATGATATATTCCAATTTCTTAGTTGCGAGTTCCATTTCACACTACATTACACGCTCCTCTCCACAAAATGCGGAGTATTTGCCAAAAACTAGGCCATGTTGGGCTGCGCCCAACAATTTTTCCCACAAAACACTATAATTTCTACTCTCTCTGCTCACACTGCAGCAACAATCATATCATCGCAACTCTTGACCCCATATATCATCCCTGAGTCTCCAATATTTCTATAGCATACTCTCCACACTTTTCTCTACTCTAAGCCTTCTTTTATTCTGTAAGAACTCTCAGCCTCTCATAGTAGAAAAACCACTCTCATACTCACGGAGCTCTCCACACAACTCTCTCAACAATGATGCATTCCCCCACTCATACAATTTCACTCCTGTGTTTTTTTCTTCTATAACACATGGAATGACATTGACTATCCTATCATCTACATTGCCCAAGAGTGTACTCAAACATATGGTTGCCCATTTTTATGTTACATCAAACTACTTGGTCACTGCAACCTCATTAAACACTATGAATGGGCTACTCAATGTTTCTCCATTCTTAGAATTAATTCTTAGTAAAACCGCAAGCTACAATAAGGCTCTTCATTCTTTTTAATTGCTTCACAGAGATCAACATGTACCTTAGGAATGGCTATCCTAGTCTGTGATCATATCTTCTGCACTTAGCATTATTTTCAATTGAATTATTCATGTAATGTAGGGAAGATCAGAGGTGGCTTGTTATTGTGTGAGTCAAGATTCACTAATTCAATCTGTTAACCGTGGTCCTCACCCTCTCAATCTATAACTCTCAATATTCACTACTGATTCAAATAAAAGTTTCAACTACTAACCCATTCAAGCCTTCAAACTTGTGCCAACAATCCTTCAAGAATTGTTGTCGACTCATCCAAAAGTGTGGTGCAAAACCACATATGGAAAACCTTCCAAATATGGAGGATTCCTACCAAAGTAGTTGCCAACCCATTCAAACTCTGCAACATTCAAACCATTTCTAATATGTACAGAACACTTTATATATATAGCTTAGAGGCCCTTAAAAAAATTTCCCACTATATATTTTCCATTGAAAACATTGCAAAGGCCTTGGGTCACATTAACACGTGAGACCACTTCAAAACAACTCTTGGTTCCCTCTTTGAAATTAGCTATGAGAGCTTAATCACCACACATTAACTTTCTGCGCCCTTGGTCTTATTACCACAATGGAACCATGTCTTAGTGCTTTAATTTAGCCCCTGATGCATTTATCATGGTTCTTTCTTTATTTTAGCCCGTAGGCCCATGGTCGTCCAATAGATGAAACCTTCGCAAAACCAAGCCCTTTGTGCGCCTACCATAATTTGATGAAATTTGCAAATGTTGATGAGATCTCCATCTCCCTGCTATGTTATCCTGGTGTTGTTTCCTGATGATTTTTTGTTTCCTCAAGGGTAATCCTTATGGGATGTCGTGTCCTATGGGACCATTTTGCACCTCCTCCCATTGATTTCTTAACTGTGCATTGTCTCTCTAGCATGTCTTGACACTTGTATCTCAGCCAAAACTCAATGTGGCCTCATATTTCCTATGAGAAGAGTCATGCAGCCGTACATGTCCAATGGGTTTCCCCGATGCATTTTTCATTGGCCGAGTTCTCTGACACAATTTCCACTCCATCCCGATGCCTAATCATCTCGATGCTTATTCTATGTGCCCTTTATAATCCATTGGGGTCTTCCTTACGGGATGAGCTGTCCCGGTGGGGTTTGCCCGACACTCAAATGAACCAATCAACCACCTACTAGGTTGATTTGTCTCTGATAACTTCCCTGTCATCACAATGCCCATTCAACTCATCAGTTCCTTTATGGCTCACTCCAAAACCTTATGGGATCATTCCAACAAGACGATGTCATGCTGATGTCACGAGTGCCACATGGTGCCCCCGAAGTGGTGACACTTGTCAACTAGATTTTTCCCATTAGGCCACCCAAAAATGACAAATCTTCATGCCATGTGTCCCTTTATATCGACGTCATGTTGAACTTGCCTCAACCAATCCAATGCTACCATGTGCCTCGATACTTGATGTCATTTTGACATCATCTACCACCTATACTACCAGAGAGGAGAGAGAAAGGGGTCCAGGACTTTGTATTATGCATTCATTTCCTTTATTAAAAATAAAGAGTATTGGCCACATCTTTAATACTGTGCCACTCTACCACATCCACTCGACCATACATCATCTTGAGCCTTTACTCTTGCATGATATTTGAACCAACTAGTGTAAACCTACCAAGTTGAGCTGTGAAGTGGGACCTCCATGCTCTACAGACTCTACCAATCAACACCCTTGTTGTCTACTCGACTAATCTATGGAATGTCTAGGTAATCCAACTCCTTCCATCCTAGGCCTTGCCATTGTGCCTTATTTGAACCAACTAGGGAAAACCCATTGGGATGAGTTGTGAGGTGGGACCTCCTGCTGGCCAACAAAAAATATCTCTCTCATATTTTTGTCTACCTGCATCCACCTGACTTCCCTTTGTTAGCTCTACTAATAGATCCACCAGCTTTGGCCACACCACTAAGCTTAAACTTTCCCTAAAGGGTCTTCCAGCCACTTTTGTCTCTACCCATTTTACTTTTAGGGCACCTAATATTTGACTAGAAATAAATGTTGGAAATATTGAGAGGGGCGGTGAATAAATATTCCTTAGAAATTAGCACTTTTAAATATTTTCAGAGCATTAGTTAATCTTCAATTATTATTATTGTTTATCCAGTAACAACAATAAACAATAAAACACAATAGGCATAATAATTTTAGGTGGAAAACCCCCTCCGGGTCAAAAACCACCAAACGCTTTTCTAATAAATTATTTTAATCTTTAGCCCCAATTGAAATGAAAGTTACAACTTCCTAGAATTCTAGAAAATCATTCTTCTCCAGCTCCCACTGGAAGGATGCCCCAACACCCTGGTTTTCTTCAGTAGTCAACTGAATGGATGCCCCAACATCCTAGACCAACCTACCACCCTGAAGTGTTCACAGGCTCCAACCTATAGGAGACTTCATGCACCAGCCTAGCACCTCCCTACCACCCTATAATGATCAGAAGTGAGACAAGAGTGTGGACTCCCATACCAGGGACAATGATCCATGATACAATATGATTTACAATGATTTTCTTGTACTTGACCGAACACCCAATCACACTATGACCTGCAACCCAACCATGACATCATCCCAACAGTGACTCCTATACCTCCCAACAATGCCTCTTTGACTCTAGGAATATTGACTCTTTTACAATAATGACTCTTTCAATGATGACTCTTTTATAAATTTACAATGATGACTCCTTTATATCACTGAATTTTTTACCAAACCTAACACTTGACTCGACATTGCTTCTTGGATCACTTGCAGCTACTGAGGTACTATTGTGCTTGCTTCAAGTAATGGTACTTTGGCATTGCATGTCCTTCTAGTATGTGTCTGAGTTGTTATAAAGTGTCATCCTTCCTGCACATGCATTAACAAGAAAGACCCAAACAAATTCAAAGCAATATACTTACATTGTCCTCAAAAAACATATGTCAGATATGATACTCAAAATTCAAATGCAAACACTAATCATACATACCTTGTTGTAGCAGACTTACCCTTAACTGTTGATGTGTGGTCCTTACTGCAGTGATCCTTGAATGCATATTTTTTCTTGCCTTCTAGGAGCTCGATATTGAATATATTGTATCTATGTAATTTCAGATCTCCAAGGTTTTAAATTTTGTCCTGCGGTATTTCTCTGATGCCTATTTCCAACCCCACATGTATTATTGAGATTGGATTCTTCAAAAAAGAGTTGTGCCCAATCGCAGACGATGACCTGATTATAGACTAGTTCAGTAGTGCTAACTTGTACGAAGTTCCATGTGTCACTTTTTCGACCTTCAGCCCTAAAAATGATACCCAACAAGCTACAATTTGTTCTCTTTCTCGCGATGTTTATGAACTTTGAATCCAATGCTTAGAGAGAAAGTTATAATGATTTTCCCGAGGTACCCAATTTGACATGGAATTTGGGAGCCTGCAAAAACACTAACTTCCTCAGATCATATCTCCAAAAATATAAAGAACCAAGATCTGAAATTGGGTCATGAGGTTCATCACGATTTTTGGGTCAAATGGGTGTTAATTTCAGCTTCTTAAGCTTCATAGAAAAATAATTATAGTGAAAATGACATGATGACTTGTTTGAAGCAGCAAAATCCTAGAATCCAAGGTTCTAAACTTGCTTCAAAACATACCTTCAAACTTGGTCCTAATTTTGTGCCCTAACCAAAACTCAATGAAACCTTAAACTACCTACAATAGATCTTGTGTTAGAATCTCATGAAGGCTGAAAAATTATAGAGGTCTTCTCACAAGGTAGTTCGTTTAAAAGTTTTTGCTAGAGGAGGATATGAGGGTCATTATATATGGAAATGTCTTGAGTTGAGGGGGTCCTCAACAAGTTAACGTTGGAGGGATTTTAGGAGCATAAACATTTATTAATTATTGATTATTCAATGACCACAACCAATAATGAGTGTCATGCCACAACCCCATTGGGTTTCAGCCCACTAACTGGGGTTACTAACTTCAAACACGAATAACTCTCAAACCGTGAAGAACTACCTGGCGTGCCATATATCAATGGAAACATCTCGACAAGTAAAATCCATAAATAATATCCTTAACTTAGTATAATATTATTTGTCAAGTAAAAATTCCCATGCAATATCGGGGTAGCCCCTGGTGCTGCTTGGGTTGACATCAATGACAACCACTGATCAACAATAACTCCTAATCAAGGAGTCCATTTGCAGACTTCAACATACTGTTGGAAAGTTCTTTCTGAGCACAGTCCAACTACACCACTTCCAAGAGAATCCGAGCTAAAATATAGAGGAAAAAATTTCTTCAAATCCTGGGAGTCCCTAATTATCATAGTCATCATATTATGGCTTCTCCAATTAGCCTATTGCGATGATGATTCTCTATAAGATATTGTAGTAACCATCGAACTCCCCCTGACCCCCCCTAAGTTTGACACACCATGCATGCCAATGCTAGCCCTAGTTTCCATCACATTTAGCATAGTGGATATCAATTTCAACACATCTACTACCACCAACATTTATGATCATTTGGTTGACAGCAATGCCAACACACTTGCTTCCACTAGCGATGTAGACAATTCCGACTATCCAACAAGCACTTTGATCTTTCAAAGTAACCACTAGCATGTTGATATTGTTAAAATTCGATAGAAACAAAACAAACGTACAAATTTTACGAGTCATTTCTTTAGTTAGTGCTCTCATATTGAGAGAAAGACATGAATTCGTAGTGCAATTATCTCTTATTATTTCATTTCAAGCTCTTTTCCACAATTCTTTTTTACAAATTTAATCATGCAAGACAACAATTGAATGTGCAAAGGATGGAATATGTGCATGAGAATGACGGTGTAAAGGAAACTTTAGTTTACAAACATGAAATTAATTTAACTAGGAACACAAACATTAATAAACATTAAATAAGAAACATTAATTTACAACAACAAGTTTACTAGAATGTATTAATCACTAATATTAAAAAACATCCTTTTTTATATTCTTCAAAACTTTTGATTAAGAATAAAGTTTCAATTTCATAAAGCTCACATTCATTCAATCAACATGATGGAATATCTAAAAAGAAAACATGGAAAAGGGTTTTTTCTTTGAAATCAGAGTTTGTATAGAATAATAAATTTAAAACATATGGAGTCTTGGATAGTTGATGAAACTATTCATTTTCTCAATTATAATGTTCTATCCAAGAATATGAGCATATGGTATCACCATTAACAAAAAACAGCTAGAGTCTTTGATCATTAACCAAAGTGTTCATTTTCTCATCCAACAAGATTTCTCTTGCTTTCACAACACACCATATGCCCATAGTCCTAGCACATAACATTATAATCGAATTAACTAAGTCCTATGTTTGTCGCTGAGCTTTGCCTACTTAGTGTTTCTCTTCCTTCTCTTTTTCTTGGTAGGATTTGGCATGACCCCGACCTCTTTACCTCCTTCATGATGTCCAGATGGTTAGTGTAAAGATCGATCTTATCTACCCACCAATGCGGGGGCTCTTGATTGACACTCCTCATTCCACCCATGTATACATGAGGATCAAACCTTGATCCAGTGCTTCAACCCCTATTGCAGGGACTTCCCAAGATTGCAGGGCCTTCCCATAATCATAGGGCTTTTACATAACTATTGTTGGGTTAACTTAACTGGTGCAACTATGACCTATTGTGTAACCCATCCTCTTGAGCGAAAGGAGCCCTTTGTTTTCAAGGACTCTTGGTGCGATTGGATCATACTAGACTGGTAAATAATATAGGCTCTTTCTTGTTTCACGCTCTTTATTGTTTTCATTCCTTTAACTTCTCTTTGTATTAAAAACATAGCTTTATCTATTCCTCACATAATTTTTGTGCTATTTTTCATGACACAATTGCAAATTGTTCTACTCTGTTGAACTCTCATGGAATCTGAAAGTTTCTCTATTGTTTCTTCTGCTAGGTTTGCTCCCTTACTGGTGTTTTATAACTCTGGCATACTTGCAACATTTTATCTTTATGATAGACGATCATTACATTGGCTTCATCATTAGCACTTGCAAATCCAAATTGATACACATTTGTGTGGAATGTGTGTGAAATATTTTTCAATTTAGTTTGAAAAGGATGGAATATAAGTGCCATGTCTCAAATAGATGCCAATTCCTATTAGCATAATGGTTTTTCAACCGTATCATCCAGATACCCAATGAGTCAAATGGCCATCCGTGTGCTCTTTTTTGTTGTTAGCATGTGATTCAAAGATAATATCAGTTTCTTTATTTCAATTCAATTATCATTACCATAGCAATTATGCTAATTCCTTCGTGTTCATACATGGCTTCCGTTGCATTATTTACTATCACCCAGGCCCTTGCCTATGCTTTTTGTTGAAAAAAACTATTATACGTAATCAATATTGCATCCAAGGCACTGGGAAGATAAAAAATATAGATGAAATTCTATCTATCTATGATATATGATCTATTTCGGGATGTGTTGTAAATTTGTCATTTTGTTTCCTTTCCTATTAATGGATCAGCTCCACACTCCACACTCCTGACATGTCGGTCACCCTTCCTTCTCGTCCTACATTGTGCCCCCATTATTCTACATATACCATTTGATCTCACATCCTTCATTCTACATAGGTTCACAACTCTATGAAATTGTTGTCCCCCATAGCTAAATCTATAAAAGTTTTAAACGGAAAAGAGATTAAAATGAAACAATGAAAAATAAATGCATTAGAAATATGTGTCCCTTTTGCACCTCTTTTCTCCCACGCATATTTTTTGTACACACATCCTTCATTACGGACATTGAAAATTTCTTCCTTATCTCTGTATTCCAACCCTGGTTTTCCCACACATACCCCATCCTCTGCACATCGTTCTTTCCATGCATATTCACAACTCTATGCAACTACACTTCCACACAACTATTAACAAATGCTTACGGGGGGAGTTTCCACTATGCAGAGATATTTTATTATGAGAGCATAACCTTTGATCAGTTAAATATATTTATGCAACTTCTCTCCCGCATAACTAAATCTGTAAAATTTCTAGATGGAAAAGAGATTAAAATGAAATAATGAAAAATAAATGCACTAGAAATACATGTCAGAGCACTAACCAAATAAATTCCCTCCCCACCCCGTAAAGGACCTACACCCCTGTACAACTATTAAAAAATTCTTTTGCAAATAATTTTTACTCTACGAAGAGAAAAAACCGTGATTGTTCATGCATCGAATGTCTTTCAGATTCATGATTTCTTGCAAAATAAATCATCGATTTCGAATTGATCTTGAACAACATCTCCAACATGTATTAGCTATCGATAATAAGGAACATCATACTACATTGCCTTTTGGTAAACATTTTGTACTTTTCATTTGATATTTAGAGATGTTATTCAGGCCCAACTGAAAGCCGAAGATGCGATCTTATGCAATGCCAACTTTGGAGATAAAAGTAACACATTTTGCTAATTAACATTTTAGTCTCGCGAAAATGGTTAGAATTTTCCAATATGATACAATTAATTATATTGAAATTGTTCCCTAATTTATGTTAAATAAACTACATGAAAAAATAAAATTTCTACTAACAAGATAGGGCTCTTTGCCATATATAATTCATGTTTTTCCACAACACATTCACAAAATTTCACAGAAACATTGGCAATAACTCATGATTAAATTTAACTTGGATTAATTCCATTGTGTGGAGGAAGATTTCATGCTTTATTTTTTTAGTTCTCCACACTCCACACAATCTAACATAATAATATTAATTGCAAATTATTTCAGCACGCTGCTCGCCCCCTCCCTCCTTACAAATGTTTTGTAATCAGTTCAAAAAAATAGAAGAAAAGATAGATCAACGACTTGAAAATAAGCCTCTTCATGGGGGCAACCTCCTTTCACATTAGATAAATGAATAATTCTTGGATTATTCAATTTACAAGACCTACTTGGTATATATAGTAGCCGAAAGGGTCAAAATAGAATTAGGGCATACATAACAATAATAATGTAATGACTCAAAAATAACAATAATGGGTTTCTAAGGGAAGCAACATTAAAAATATGGGGGTTCTATGGTGCACATTAATAACAATATGGGGGATACACTAGTATTATAGGGTCCTCACATGCCCCTCTCCATCAAAAAAATGGTTTCCTCAATGATTGAGTAGTTATGGATGCTTCTATATAAAATACTCATCCTCCCATGTGGAATATTCAATAGGTAAGCTCTTCCACTTAATGAGATACTCTGAAATTGATTGATTTTGTAGCTATCAAATTGTTGTTTTCGTGATTCATTCAGTTTTGAATATGATTTGTTTTTCCTCATCAAGTTTTGGCAATATAGTTTGAACTAGGAGCTTGTCACCTATAACATTCTTTAGGCATGAAACATGGAAAACTAGCTATACATGCGACGATGCATGCAACTCCAATTTGTAGGCCATATTACCAATCCTTTGCAATACCTTGTAAGGACCATAGTACTTGGGTGATAATTTATTATCCTTCTTGGCTTTCTTGAGGGAATGTTTTTGTATGGTTGTAGCCATAAAAATACCCAATCACCCACATCAAAACTTCTTTCACTATAATTGTGATCTACCTGTTGCTTCATTCGATTTTGCACCAGTTTTAGGTTGTCATTTAAGAGTTGGAGAACTTGTTGTTGATTCTTAATGTGATCTACCACTACTTGAACCTTATAATTACCTCTTAAAGATCATGTGATTGATGATGGATGATATCCATAAAGCAACATAAATGAAATAAGTTTTGTTGCAGTATGGAAGGAAGTGCTATACTACTATTCCGCCAGAGGTAAACCCTTGCCCCATTGTTTTTGTTTATCAAATACAAAGCAACGAAGATATCCTTCCAAAAAAAATTCACTATCTCAGTTTTCCCATCAGATTGAGGATGACATGATAAGATATGAGCTAATTGGGTACCAAGACAAGAAAATAATTATGTCCAAAAACTTCTAGTGAAAATGGGATCTCTATCGCTTACAATTATCTTTGGATTTCCATGTAGCTTTTGAACTATTTCCACAAATGCAATAGTGACTATATTGGCTTTGAAAGGATGAGATAGTGCACAAAAGTGTGCATACTTGGTAATTCTATCAAAGACCACCATGATGACACTCTTTCCTTCAGACTTGGATAAACCAATGATAAAATCCATTGAGACTTCCTCCCAATGCTAACTTGGAATGGATAATGGGTGTAAAATGTTTGGGGTCTTGGTTGTCTCAAATTTATTTTGTTGGAAAAATAAACATTTTTCAACAAACTCTCGAGTATCGTATTTAAGGCCATCCCAAAAAAATCCTTCTTGACCCTATGGTAAGCTTTTAAAAATCTTGAGTGCCCTCCTATAGGATAGGTATGCAATTCCAAAAGAATGTTTTGTTTGAGTTGGGAGTTCTTACATAGATATAAGATGATCTTTGTACTAGAGTGAATCATTTTTCCAGATAAATGTATCAAATGCATTGGGATCTTGTTGCAACTTTTGAATGAGTATCCATACATTTTTTTCATTCTTAAATTCATCCCTTGCTTCAATTATCCAATTAGGTTGGATAACAGAAATGGCATAGAGAAATGCTTCCACATCCTCGTCTATTCTTGAGAGTGCATCTACAACAACATTTTTCTTCCCTTATCTCTAGATGATTTCAAAGTCATAACCCAACATCTTTGTGACCCATATTTTCTACTCTTATAAAGATAATATTTTTTCCAAGAAGTATTTAATACTATCATGATCAATTTTTACCTTGAAGTATCTTCCCATTAGGTAAGGGTGCCATTTCTTCATAGTATGTAGTATTGCCAACATTTTCTTCTCATAAATAGGTTTCTGTATGTACTTTCCCTTGATTGGACAACTTTCAAAAGTAATGGGTCTTCCTTCTTGCATTAAAACATCACCAATGCATTTTCCCGAGGCATCACATTCCAAAATAATGTTTTTTTTAAGTTTGGTGTAGATAAGATCATAATTCTACACATTTCCTCTTTAAGATGTTCAAAGGCCTTAGTTGCTTCTAAAGTCCAAAAAAATGCATCTTTCTTTAGTAATGTTGTTAGTGGTGCTACTACTTTCCCATAATTATTAACAAGCTTGTGATAATACCTTGTCAACCCAAAAAATCCTCAAAGATGCCTTAAGATTGTGGGTATTTTCCATTCCTTTATGGCTTTAATTTTGTTAGAGTCTACCTTAATACCTTCATGAGTTACAATATAACCCATATATTCCACTTCCTATGCCCAAAAGAAACATTTGGAGGGTTTTTCATACAATTATTTCTCGCCCAATAGTTTGAAAACCCTTTCAACATGTTGAACATGATATTTCCAAGACTTGTTGTACAACAATATATCATCAAAAAATACTATTTTTTTTTTCTAAGGGTTTGAAAATGGAATTCATCAAACCTTGAAGTATGGAAGGTGAATTAGTAAGACTAAAAGAGATGACCAAAAATTCATAATGAACTTCATGAGTTCTGAATGTTGTTTGCACAATGTCTTTTATCTTCATTCTAATTTGATGATATCCGGAATGAATATCTAGCTTGGTTAAGTAAATTACTCCATGTAGTTCATCCAATAATTCATGAATGACATGAATGAGAAATTTATCTTTAAAAGTGAGTTTGTTGAGCTCTCTATAATATGGACACATATACCACAATCCATCCTTCTTGTCCACCAATACTACTGGAGAAGAGATAAAACTTTGGCTAGGTTGAATTATACATGCTTCTAGAATTTTTTCAACCATATGTTCAATTTCACTCTTCTGGGCATAAGGATATCTGAAAGGTCTGATGTTTGGAAGAACACTTCTAGGAATCAGGTGAATAGCATGATCAAGATCATGAATAGGTGGGATACCTTTGGGAGTATCTAATACCTTAGAATGATTATTAATGACTCTTTGGAGATTTGGAGAAATGGATCACTTAGATTCTTGAACATGTAGTGAGAATAATTGTGCAATTACCCCACGTTGTTCCTTCTTCAAAATATTTCTCATATTGTTAGAGCTAATTATCTTCCTAGGTTTCCATGGGGTATTCAATTTCCTTTCCTTCCCAAAAAAATTTCAAGAAAAGTTCATGAAAATTAAAAGATATCATCTACAAAGATTGTAATCATTGGACTCCTAATACAACATCAACACCACCCATTGGAATGGAAAGAATTGGAATATCGAATACATATTACCCCATTGTTAGATTGATATTATGGCACTTCCCGAGCAATTTATAGTTCCTCCATTTGCAGACATCACTTGACACTTTGGTGTTGGATATAGAAAGAAATTAAAATCCTTGGTTATCTTACAATGAATAAAATTATGGGTACTACATGAATCAATCAATACTATTATCTTTTTATTCTTGATATATCCTTCTATATTGAGAGTTTTAGGAGTAGTAACTCCCGCCAATGCATTACAAGATATGGTTAGATTCATTTCATATTTTTCAAACCCTAGGGTTGCTTCCTAGTGTATTTTTTCTTCTTTTGGTGTTTCTTGTTCCTTCTCTTCCTTCTCTTCACAATCTATGTAAAATAATTTATTCTCGGCACACTTGTGACCTTTAGTATAATTTTTATTACAACTATAACAAATCCCTTTTTCTCTTTTTTCCTCCAGTTTTGTGGTGTTAACCTTGTAGGTTGTGGGAGGCTAGGAGTGGAAACACTTCCATCTTTATAGTTGTGAATGTTATACCTCCTTGTTGCCATAATTTTTCTTTCAACTTTTCTTGCCACCCTGAATGCATTCTCCAATGACTTAGGTTCCCAAATGCGAGCCTCATGTTGGATGTTATCCTTTAAATTCCCTAGCAAAACATCAATTAAATTCTCCTTTGGAATATCAATTACCTTGATATTCAATGTTTGGAAATCCTCAATGTGCTACCCAACTGAATCCTTTTGTTTGAGATTTATCAATTGGCTAAAGAAGGTATTGCCCTTTGTATTCTCATAATGTGATATCAGTTGTTCCATAGGATATTGGAAATATGTTGTCATTGATGTGAACAGATGGTAACAGGTGGGATAGGTGTCAAAGAGAGGCCTCAGAAGAATAGGTTTTAGGCACAAGAGGAAGAAGCAAGAGAAACATGGATGAGTATGGTGCAGAGATTTTGGATCCAGTTTTGGAGTATCAGATCACCTCAAATGTAGATGTAACCCACCTTGATGGAAATAGCTCGGAAAAATAATTCCAATAATATGTGGAAGTTTGAAAATGGCTTCTTGGTTTAATAAATAAAGCCAGTCAAAGTTGAAGGACCCCAAGTCAAAATTAGCATAGTTAGAATTTGGGTGGAGGTATTTTGGTGCATGGTTAAGTTTGGCATATAACCAAACTTAATGGAGAAGGATAGCAGAGTGGACATGAAAAGGACTGGGTGTATGTGGCATGGAAAAGAAAGCAATGGAGGATGGTCATTAGCAGAAGGCAGATTCCATCTCACAGCTCAGCTTGGTGGAGATAGCCCGGTGGGTATACCCTAGAGAAATATTGAGGACCACTTAAGGGATAAGCGGGATGACATAAGGTACAATTTAAATGATGTTAAAGTTTGGAGGCGGATTGGGCACCACGCATCCCCCACTGATGCATTGGAGAAATTGCACAGAGGTCCACGAGTTGATAGTTAACAAGAAAGGGGGGGGGGTTGTGCAATGGGGGGTTTTCTCTAGACTTCCAATCAAACATCAATGGCAGAGGTTAACTATGCACCCCCCTGAAAACCACAAAGAACCTAAGGGGGTTCGCATAAAGCAAAGGAAGTTTTTCAACTGACCGAGTAATGAGGCAGCAGGAGACAAGATGGGACCCTCAGAATATTTAAAAAAGGAAATCAGTGAAAAAAATGCCTCAAGATCCCTTCTCTCTCCTTTGACAAGAGGACACATGGTAGCATTCGGTTAGATATTAGAGTTTATGGTGGATGACGATGTCAACATGACGTGGCCCAATCAAAGTATGACATGTGTCAGGAAGATTTGATGTTTTTGGGTACCTGAATGACCCATTTTTTATTGACACATCCACAAATCAGAGGTCAACACATGGCACAGGTGATGTCAGCATGAAATCATCCCACAAGTCAGAGCCCAAAAGGATTAACTGGTGTAAGATAAGAAATAAATGGGTTGGCTAGGCATCAGGATGACATGGGGATGTCAAAGCTAACTCAGCCTAGGAGTAATTCTATTGTCTCATAATTGAAGCAGGCATACCCCACTAGACAAATCATCCCACAGGAATAAATCCATAGAATTGAATGAGCACAAAAATGAAAGAAGCTGGGAGGAGAGTGTTGAGAGACATCGACACTGACAGTAGTAGTCGATAGCTATTGAGAAAGGTATTGTGAGGACCCCGTAGGATAGCTAAGTTGGTAAGGCCCATACCAGGGGTTTATAAAGGGTGCAACTAAGGAAAGCATTGGGATTAAAGGGCTATAGGCTAAGCGTTGGCATGAGGTTTAATGCAGAAAAACAAGACCAAGGGCATGGAGGATTATAAAGGAAAATATGCCCCCTCAGGCCCAAATAGGCTAACTACTTGAAGGCTTAAGTGAAGGTCACGAGACTTGGTTATATGGTTCAAAAAATAGTCAGTGCCAGCATGAAAGGGGATAAAGGCCAAATTTGATGGAATTGGTAGATTTGGTAGCAATTCTCTTTAATAAAACAAAATGATCATGAGACTATTTGGCAATAATGATATATTAAAAAGGCTTTGGGTCATAACCACAAGCATGGATGAATGAGTCAACAACTATTTTGGAAGTTTTTTTAATACAGCCTTTGGGCTTTGGTGGAATGAATTAGGCTAGCATGAAAGTGACAGTTTAGTGTCACAAATAGCAATTAAGCCACAATTAACTACAATTAAAAATAGAAAAACTACAACTAAATTCTTTAAAAGACTAGATTGGCCAAAATAAGTAGAAAAACTCAGTTTACCTTACATAAAAGGTTGGTTGAAGTTTGATAACTTGGTGAATAGGTCCAAAAGACTGAAATGAATAAGAAGAAGACAAAAAACAAGGATTCATGCAACAATACAAGAAAATAAAAAGGATAAAAATATCAAGCCAAAATTCTTTATAAGCAGGCTTGAGAAAATAAGATAAGTGAAGAGTGCTAGTGAGTGAAGTGAGGTGAAGTTGTTGGTGTTATCAGTAATAAGAGATTGTTGAAGGTATTGGTAATCAAGGAAAAAATTATTTTATTTGTAAGCAGAGGTGGCAGTCATGGATCTAGTATGAAAATGGATGCTATATGAACCAATGAGTGTCAATAAAGTTGTAGCTTGCAAATCAGGGGTTGGTACTCCTTCCAGTGGGTGTTGGTAAATAGATTGGGCTTGTAGCTCCTTTTAGTTGTAGCTAAAAAAATAGGGAGTTGAAGCTTCTTTCTAGTTGTAGCGAGATAATTGTAACAACAAGTTGTAGCTTGTGTTGTGAAGAAATTAAGGAGTCGTTTTTAAGAATTTGTTTGTTCCATTGTGATTGCTAACATTTTTTATTGTCATGATCATTTAAGTTAATTGTGAAAGTACTTTTTGGTGTCCTATTGTTCTAACACAAGTAAAAGAAAGTTTTAAAGTGATAAATTTCCCACAACGCTAATTCACCCCTCCTCTCAGTATTGTCCTAGTTTCCAACAACTCGTATCAGAGCCAAGTTACTTTAGACCATTTTAGCAACTAAAAGAAAGATTAAGGACTATGGAAAACTAGGAAGGAGGATTTACCAACATGGAACCTATGTTCAATGGAACAAACTATGTTTTGGAAAGTGAGGGTGAAAACCTACATTCAATACTTGAGCCTAATGTGTGGAATTTTGTGGAAGAAGAATATCAAAAGCCTCCAACAATGATTATGAAATATCAAAAGATGTAGTTCACATGCAATGATAAAGCCATGAATTCCCTATTTGCTGGCCTAAATAAATTAGAGCTTGTCAAAGTAATGCATTGCACATCTTCCAAACCTATTTGGGATAAGATGAGCAGCTACTATGAAGGAGATAACAAGATAAATAAAGCTAAACTCCAAAGGTATCGGATGCAATTTGAGTCTTTGAGTATTCATGAGATGAAGATATTGTAAAGTAATTTTTAAGAGTTGATGAATTTATGACCACCATAAGAGGGATTGATGAGAAGCTAGATGAAGCTATAGTATTTCAAAAGGTGTTAATAAAACTTCCAGAAAGGTTTAATCCCAAGGTGTCATCCATTAAATAAATGGCTAATCTGAACTCTCTCACTCTAGACCAATTACTTGGTATACTCACTTCCTATGAGATGAGGATTTTTAAAGGCAAGTTTGTAGCCAAAGAATCAACCTTCAAAGCGGAAAAGAAGTGAAAATATGAGCATGGTGAATCTTGTTGTGAAATAGATGACGAAGAAACCAACTTTATGAGGAAGATCAAGCGAGGATTAGGAAAATATAAAGGTAAGCTACCTTTCAAGTGTTTTAATTGTGGAAAAGATGGTCACTATGCATAAAAATGTCCTAAAAAGAAGAAGAAATATTATTATCCTAAATAAATATTCAAGAAAGTTCAAAAGGAGAGAAAGAAGGCTATTAAGAGGGGTTTTTATGTTCAAGAAGAGAGCTCCTCATGAATTGAACCTATCCAGTCCTCAGATGAGTACAGAGATGACGAGAGCCCTAAAGAATTTATGTTGATGGCCAAAGAAAATATGCAAGTTGAGGCTATTAATTTTGATGATGAAGAGGGAGAAGTAGATCTTGAAGGAGAGCTGGTAAGTGCACTTGAAGAAACAGAAAGGCCAAGGAGTAAAAATAAGTCTCTGAAGGAGCCTTTGATAAAAGAAAAAATTGAAGGTGTTGATGCATTGCTCTTGCAAGTATAAGAGGGTAAGAAGATTCAAGAATCCCTGAAATATCAACTGAATGAAAAAGTTCAATCATGTGAAAGGTTGGAAGGAGAAATTGTGCTACTAAAGAAGGAGTTGGAGAAGGCCAAAACATAGTTGAGTTTCAACCAAAAGTTTAATAAAGAGTCTGAAAATTTAAATGAAATATTGTTTGCACAACGAGTCTCCTCGGATTGGAATGGTCTAGGCTTTGAAGCCAAATCCAATGCCACAACATAAATAAAAGGAAAGAAACAAATTACCGTTGTTCTAGCAGTGAATGAAGGGATTGTGCATCAACAAGAGGGAGACATGAAACCCAAAAATCAGACCCATAAAAATCAGTAGCATCAAGAGAAAAATGTTTTGCAAGCAAATTGAATTGCTCAAAATTTAGCCCAACATAGAAGGAAGCCTTCCTAGTACAAGGATATCTTCCAAGGGTATTGTTTCACATGCACAAACTATGGCCATAGAGAAATAAATTGTAGACTCAACCTATCTTACAGGCATCTTAGATCTAGAAGAATATTTCAACAGAGGAAAAGAAAACCCAAGTATTATAATTCTTTTTCTCCTTTGAACTATATGGTGCAATTTTTTAAATGTCAAAATTTTGGGCATATAACATTCAATTGCAAAATTAAGGAGCAGAAGTCAGAACTAGTTACTGAGAAAATTGAACAGAATCCCAAAGTCTCGAAAGAAAAGGGGAAATTAGATCAATGTGATATTTCTTTGTATGCTTAGAATGAAGGTAGCCATTGGTATGTGGACAATTGTTCCAAGCACATGTCAGGAGGTAGAAGAAAGTTTTTGACATGGAAACCATTTCACAAAGGTAAAGTGACTTTTTTCAACAATGCTCTAAGAAAAATTAATGTAAAAGGAGTGGTTAATCTATCGAATGCAAAAGGTAAAGCCAAGAATGTTCTATATGTTGATGCGCTAAAACATACCTGCTTAGTGTATCTCAGATTTGTGATCAAGGCTATGATGTGATATTTAAACCCAAAAATTATCAAATCAAGTCTAACAGCAAATGTGAAATAGTTATTGAAGTTGTGAGAATAGATAATGATGTCTATGTGCTCAAAGAGAAGAAAAAGAGGTGTTGCTTATCAGATATTGATGAAAATTGGTTGTGGCATATGAGACTTGGACATCTAAACTTTGATTATATATTTAAGTTGAGTAAGAGAAATGATATTAAGGATTTACCCAGGCTTTCAAAACTAGAGAAGACCATTAGAAAATCCTAGCAATTATTGGGCAAGAAAACTTGTGTTCCATTCAAGGCAAAGGAGAATTCATCATCAAAGCCATTACATTTGGTGCATATGGAACTGTGCAGACCATCCAAAACATAGTCACACATAGGTAAATTATATTTCAAGCTAATAATTGATGATTTTAACATGATGATGTGGGTTTCCTTCCTCGGGGAGAAATCTGAAGCTTTTGAGAAGTTTAAAGAGTTCAAGGATATGGATGAGAATTAATCTGATTGAAAAATCAAAATAATAAGGTATGACAATGGAGGTGATTTCACTTCAAAATAATTTGATGAATTTTGCAAGAAGAATGGCATCAAAAGGCAGTTTACAATAATAGAGACTCCCCAACAAAATGGTGTAGCAAAAAGGGAAAACAGATCAATGAAGAAATTATCCATAGCCATGATGGATGAAAGGAATATACAAAAAAGGTTTTGGGAAGAAGTTATCAATATAGCAGTGGTTATCCCTAAGAAATCTCATTTTATTATAAACATTGAAAAAATTCCCTATGAATTGTGGCATGACAAACTTGTGATAGTTAAGAACTTCAGAGTTTTTGGTAGATGTTATATCAAGTGAAATGATGAGAAACTTGGAAAGTTATATACAAGAGTAGATGAAGGAATGTTATATGGATATTAATACAACAACAAAGGGTACAAATGCTATAACAAGAAAATCAATGGGATTGTTGGATGTATTAATGCCAAGGTGGATGAATACATTGAGCATGAAGAGAAACAACCGGTAAAATGTAAGACTAATGAACCAATCATCACTGGAGAGGAGTATGTTGAGCCACTAGCAAAAGAATATCAAATTGTTGGAGAATTAAATTCTAGTGTGCAGATAAGAAGTTGCTTAATCCCCCTACACAAGAAAATGTTGCCCTACTATCCATGGAGGAACAAAAGGATGTTATACAAGCTAGTCAAGATCAACGTTAGTTAAAAGAAATGCATGAAGAATTGGGCCAAATAGAGAAAAATAACACTTTGGAACTTGTTCCAAGAATTGCTAATAAGAATGTCCTAATTTGGAATAAAGTGGGTTTTCATAAATAAATTGAATGATCGTGGAGAAGTGGTAATAAACTAAACTAGATTGTTATGCAAAGGTTATGCTCGAATAGAAGGACTAGAATTTGATGAAACATTTTCTCCAGTTGCTAAACTGGAAGCAATACTAATGTTTTTCACATTTTCTATCAAATGGATGTCAAATATGCCTTTCCCAATGGAGAACTATTGGAGGAAGTGTATAGAGAGAAACCTGAAGGTTTTTAGTTGACAAAGAAACCAAATTTTATTTGTAGACTCAAGAAGGCCTTGTATGGTCTTAAGCAAGCCCCTAGAGCTTGATATTCCAAGATAGACAACTACCTGCTCAAGTGTGGATTCAAAAGAGGTGTAGCTGACAAAACATTATGTGTCAAATCAAAGGATGATAAAATCTTAGTGTCTATCAAATGGATGTTAAATATACCTTTCTCAATGGAGAACTATTGGAGGAAGTGTATATAGAGAAACCTGAAGCTTTTTAGCTGACAACTAAACCAAATTTTGTTTGTTGAGTCAAGAAGGCCTTGTATGGTCTTAAGCAGGCCCCTAGGGCTTGATATTCCAAGATAAACAACTAACTTCTCAAGTGTGGATTCAAAAGAGGTGTAGCTGACAAAAAATTATGTGTCAAATCAAAGGATGACAAAATCATAGTGTCTGTAGGTTTTAACCCTGTACAGAAATTACCTATAGATGAATTCAAAAAACAAAAAATAAACAATGACTAGAATATAAAACAAATATGCCCTCGCTGTGACCTGTCCATGCGTGTGACTAGTCGTCAAAATAATATAATACATGCCCAACAACGTCGATTGTGTATGTTGATGGCATTATCTTTTATAGTGATTCATATTTTCTCACCAGTGAATTATCAGCTGATATGAAGGTTGAGTTCAAGATGTCCATGTTTGGAGAGCTATCGTATTTCCTTGGACTGCAAATTGCACAAACCCCCAAAGGTATTTTTATTTCTCAAAAAAAATATCTCAAAGAAGTGCGAAAGAAATTTGGCATGGAAGAATTCTCTTTAGTATGCACTCCCTATTGACAGGTTGTAAGCTTAGTAAGACCAGAAGTGGATGAGAATTTATATAAGTATATCATTGGCAACCTCTTATATTTGATAGATTCAAGACCAAACATTATGCATGCCATTGCTATAGTTGGATGATTCCAAGAAACTCCTAGAAGAAGCCATTTACTAACATCCAAGAGGATTCATAGATATCTCCGAGCAACAATGGATTATGGACTATGGTACCCCAAAGGTAAAGACTTTTCCTTAACTATTTATATTGATGGTGATTGGGTAGGTGATATGAATGATTGAAAAAGCACAAGTGGTGGTGCTTTCTTTCCTAGAGAATGTCTAGTTTCATGGTAAAGAAAGAAGAAAGCATCAAATTCCTTATCTACAATTGAAGTAGAGTACATTGCACCAGCCTCTTGTTTCACTCAACTATTATGGATGAACCATACCTTGAAAGATGTAAAAGTGTTCTATGATCAACCTATTCCCATTATTTGTGACAGCACAAGTACAATAAGCATGTCAAAGAATCCAAATTTTCACTCCAATACAAAGCATATTCCATTCAAGTATCATTTATTGAGAGAGAAAGTTACCAATCAAAATGTGAAGCTTGAGTATGTCCCTACAAAAGAGAAAGGTGTTGATATTTTCACCAAGCCACTTCCTAGAGAATAGTTAGAGTATTTGAGGCAAAGATTAGGATTTGTTCCTCTTTCCTACCTAAACTAACTCTTCCTTGAAGAGGAAGAAAGGCAACTATTGTAGTTTCAAGATAAAAATATGAATATGCGAGGTCCACAGGATCAATATGATAGAGAAATATTGTTGATAGGAGGAGCATGGGTACAGGGGGAGCATGTTGGTGTCTTTTCCATTAATGCCAAAGGGGGAGAGATACATAGTGATTAAAAAAAAATGGATTGGAGACTCTACTTGGTGAAGGGGAGGTGTTAGTGATCAAAGAACAACAAAAATTGTAGCACCACAATATCAAGAAAAACTAAGAGAAGTGCATCTAATGGGGAGAAACACTCAAAGGAAACAATTAACATTGAAATGTTTTTCTAAGGATGTTTTGTTTGATTGTGGTGTTCCCGTCAATGCCAAAGGGGGAGAATGTTGTAAATATGTTGTCATTGATGTCAAAATATGGAAACAGTTGCATAGGTGTGAAAGAGATGCCTCAAAAGAAAATTTTCGAGGCACAAGAAGAAAAAGTAAAAGCAGCATGGATGAGTATGGTGAAGATACTTTGGAGCCAATTCTATTGCAACATATCACCTCAAATTAAGATGAAACCCACCTGGATGGAAAGACCTCATAAAAATATTTCCAATAATATGTGGAAGTTTGAAGATGGCCTCCTAGTTTGATATATAGAGTTAGTCAAAGTTGAAGGGACCAATGTCAAAATTAGCAGAGTAAGAAGTTGGTTGGAGGCGCTTTGGTGCATGGTTAAGTTTGAAATATAACCAAACTTGGTGGATAAGGCTAGTGCAGTGGACATAAGAAGGATCATCCATATGTGGCATGGACAACAAAGTAGTGGAGAATGGTCATTGGCCAAAGGTGGAGCCCACCTCATCGTTTAACCCGATGAAGATAGCTTGACGATTATACCCCGGAGAAATTTTGAGGAATGCTTAAGGGATAAGTAGGATGACATAAGCCATAAGTTAAATGATGTACAAGTTTGGAGGCAGATTGGTTGTTGCGTGTCCCCCACTAGCACATCGAAGGAATTGTACAAAGGTCCATAGGTTGAATGTTAACTGGAAGGGGGGTCACATAATGAGTGGTTTTCCCCAAACTACCAATTGGAGATCAACGGTGCAGGTTAATTTCACACCCCCCCATGCCTATAAAACCACAAACAACCTAAGGGGGCTCACATAAAGCACATGCAATTTTTCAACTGGATGAGAAACATGGTAGCAGGAGACAGGTTGGGACCCTCAATAATATTTAATAAAGTAAATTAGTGAAAACCCAGCCTCAGGAACCCTTCTCTCAACTCTGACATGAGGACACATGGCAGCATTTGATTAGCTCTTAAAGATGATTGTGGCTGATAACATCAGCATGAAGTGGTCCAATGAGAGCAGGACACATGGCAAGCATATTCAGCATTTTTGGGTACCCGAATGGCCCATTTATATTTGACACGTGGACTAATCATAGGTCAACATGTGGCATAGGTTACATTAGCATGACATCATCCCACAAGTAATATCCCAAAAGGATTAAATGATACATGCTAAGAAATAAGAAATCTATTTGGGCATCAGGATGATGTGGGCATGTCAGGGTTGATTCAGCTTGGGAGTAATGCTATTGGCCCACGATTGAAGGGGGAAGACACGACAAGACAACTCATACCACAGAAACAAACCTGGAGAATTAAATGAGTGCAAAGATGAAAGGGGTTGGGAGGAGAGTACTGGGACACATCAACGCTGACAACAATAGTTAAGAACCAATGAGAAAGGTGCCAAGAGGACCACGCAAGACAACTAAGCTTGCAAGACCCAACTTGGCAGTTTATAAGGGGTGTAGCTAAGGAAAGCATCGAGAAAGAAGGGCTGCATGCTAAGAGCTAACATAAGGTTTCATGAAAAAAATGAAGACCAAGGGCATGGAGAATTATAAAGGAAAATAATCCCTTGCAGGCCCAAATAGGCTAACTGCCTAAAGGCTTAAGCAGAGGTCACAGGACCTGGTTATATGGTGGAAAAATAGTCAGCGCCAACGTGAAAGGGGCTAAAGGCCAAATTTGATGGAATTGGTAGATTTGGTAGAAATTTTCTTTAATAAAACAAAAAGGTTGTGAGACTATTTGGTAGCAGTGACATATTAAAAAGGATTTGGTCCATAACCACAGGCATGGATGAATGAGTTGATAGCTATTTTGGCAGTATTTTTAATAAAGAATTTGGGCTTTGATGAAACAAGTTGGGATAACATCAAAGTGATAGTTTAGCGGCATAAATAGAAATTAAACCATAGTTAACTATAGATAAAAATAGAAAGGCTATAGCTAATTTATTAAAAAAGACCAGATTAACCGAAATAAGCAGAAAAACTCAATTTAACTTGTAGAAAAGGTTGGTTGAAGTATGAGAAGTTAGTGAAAAGGTCTAGAAAGTTGAAATAAATAAGACAAAGGAAAAGAATAAGGATTCATACAACAATACAAGAAAATCAAAGAGGCCAAAAACATCAAACCAAAATTATTTATAAGCAGGCTTAAGTAAACAAGATAAGTGAAGAGTGTTGGTGAGCAAAGTGACATGATGAAACTAGTGTTATCAGTAATCAGAGATTGCAGAAGGTATTGGTGATCAGGGAGAAAATTGTTTTATTTTTAAGAAGAGGTGTCATTCAATGCTCTAGTATGAAAATGGATGAAAGATGAACCAATGAGTGTCAAGCAAGTTGTAGCTTGCAAATCAGGGGTTGGTGCTCCTTCCAGTGGGTGTTGGTAAATAGTCAGGGGTTGTAGCTCCTTTCAGTTGTAGTTGATAAATCAGGGAGTTGAAGGTTCCTATTGGTTGTAGTTAGATAATTGTAACAACAAGTTGTAGCTTGCCTTGTGAAGCAATTAAAGAGAATTTTTGAAGAATTTGTGTGTTCCATTGTAATTCTTGATATTGTTTCTTCTCGTGATTATTTCATTTAATTGCGAAAGCACTCTATGGTGTCTTAGTGTTCTAAAAGAGTAAAAGAAAGTTTTAAAGTGGTAAAATTCCCAGAATACTGATTCACCCACCCTTTAGTATTTTCCTAGCTACGAACATAAAAATTCTCCAAGCGAGTAGTTCTTTACAAGAAAAAATCCATGTATACCATACAAATTTATTGGGTTCTAAATGTAAATATTCAATGTGTGACTTTTGTGTGTGTTGCACGTCATCTAGATCAAATAATTGCTCCATCTGTAGTATTTATCTTACTAGATCCTTGCAGTCAAACTTCCTCGTATCGATCTTTGGAATGTGGTTGGTCTTAAACCCAAATTTAGAGTCTCCAAAATCATGATTCACATTCCTTTTGTTCT
This sequence comes from Pinus tabuliformis, assembly GCA_031772625.1. Taxonomy (NCBI): domain Eukaryota; kingdom Viridiplantae; phylum Streptophyta; class Pinopsida; order Pinales; family Pinaceae; genus Pinus; species Pinus tabuliformis. Next base: position 127,728,087 of record CM062807.1, read on the forward strand.
CGTCATGAGTTTCATGGAATACCTTGTCACCATTAGGAAGAACTTATTGTAGAAACTTTGTTAAACCTTCCTTCAAACCATCCATTTCTTCTTCGAAACAATCCTTAAAACCTCCCATGTCTCTTTGTATACTATCCACATCCCATATTAAACCATGCATCTTAATATTCATCATCGCTTCCAATTCATTTTTCGTTACTCTTTGTGAGAACGGAATTTGTTGCACTTGGTCTCATAATTTTGATATATCATGTTGCATTTCTTCCTCTTCTCCATGCGTCATACTATAGATTTTTGTTGGCTTACTGGGTGTATCCATATTTTTGTTTCGAGGAATTTTGGAACCAAGTAACGATATCTATGCTTCATTATGCCATTTGAGTCACTTCAAACTGACTTTTCAAATAAACGTTAAGAAAATTTAAAAAATACACACTATTTTCTTTCTTTTAGGAGCTTGATCTTGAAACTATTGTATCCCTATAATTTTGGCTCTCCAAGGTCTAAAATTTTGTCCTCGGATAGCAACCTGGGTCTTCTTTTCAACGTCACAAGCAAGAACAATATTTGATTCTTCAAGGCAAAGTTACACCAAATCTGCCATGATGACTCTATTATGGACTAATTCAGTAGAGAAAACTTGTAAGAGATGCCAAATGTCCCTATTTCAACCTCCATTCTTGAAAATTATACAAAAAAAAAACTACAGTCTATGCAATTTTAGACGCTTTTTATCAAATTCAATTTGGATGCTCGAAACGATAGTTATGACAATTTTCTCTGAGACACCTGTTTGAGATAAAATTCTGGAGCATACAAAAATTGTAAATCTATTGAGCCATATGTTTCAGAATATATCGAACCAATATCAGAAATTTTTATATGATGTTCATTAAGATTTCGGCTCGATGTGGTAAAAATTTCAGCTTTTGAAACCATGCATCAAAAAATTTATAGAGAAAATTCCAAGATAACCTATTTGTAGCATCGAAACCCTAAAATCCAAAGCTATGATACCAAATGTTATGTAATAGGATCACGAAAACATAATAAAAGATAGATCAATGAATTGAAAATAAGCCTCTTCGAGGGGGAAACCTCATTTTCCATCACATAAATGAACAATTATTCGATGATTCAAATGAAAATACCTCCTTGGTATATGTAGGAGTCTAAAAGGTCGAAATATAATTAGGGCCCACATAACAGTAATAATATAAGGGCTCAAAAATAACAATAACAGGTTTCTAAGGGGCGTAAAAATAACAATATGGGGGTTTTATGGGCACAATAATAACAATATAGGGGCTACACTACTATTATAGGGACTTAATAGCAAAGGACAATTATTTTTGGAATAAAGTCATCTCTGCATCCTCGTCCTTTGCACATCCTTAATTTCACATAGATTCAAAACTCTATACTATTTGTTGTGGGGAAAAGTATCCGATGCGGATGACCCTATCCCTACTCTAAAGGTGACAGTCTTTAGCAACAACTGAAAGTAAAGCTTTGATGATTTCCTTTATGAAAGTACAGAGAGAATGAAAAGAAGGCCAACCAACCTGGTGTCTTTCGCTTAGTCGATCCTTGTCCTCTCTCTTTGTCTCTTGTTCCCAGCTCCTTGCTCTCTTTGCCGGTCCAGTTACACACAGATCCTGCACAAAACAAGAGAGGAAACTACAAGATACATGTACTCATAACTGATGCATGGATTAGAGTGAATCAAATATACAAGTAAATACAATACATCAATGCAATACAAGTATATAGGAGAACATGCAAAACTTTATTGATAGAAGTAACAGGGTTCTGAGAAGGTTACAACCAATGATGGCTCCAATCCAGCAGCACCTCCCCAGCAGCAAGAACTCTCCTCTTCACCTCTAGTAAAACAATCACCCAATAACTCTAACTGTAAACCAACAGCACCTCCTTGCTTTACACAAAATTCCAGCCTCCTTAGACCTCATAGAAGAGCTCTATATATAGGAGAGAAGAAGAAAGGATGAGTCAGCTTGAGACTGACATGAAGCTGCCTTGTGTCCTCTCCCTCTTCAGTTAATCTTCAGTTCTTGAGTCCACTTGGAGATCCTTGCTTACACATGGTGATCAAGTACCTCTTACTCATCACAGGGCGAATCTCATGAACCAAGTGTCAGTTTGGAAGCTTCCTGGGCAGTTGACACCTTGCAGAATGACTGTGCCACTTGGCCAATCTCGCCCAGCGCAGGTAGCCTTCATTAGATTTGACTTCCAGCGTAGGTACAAGGAGGAGCAGTTGCATTCCAGCGCAGATGCTCAGTGGAGCAGCTGACATGATCCAAAATTAGCCTGTTTTGAAGTGTTTTCAGGTGGAGAACTGATTGGAAGTGCTGTTGTTTGATGACCTTGTTCTTTTAGGGGTAAGAACAACATGTTTAGGGACTGAGGATCCCTGTAATTATTGACATTTCATGCTCCATGTCGCGAGGCACAAAAATGTCTATAACAGTTGCCCCCTAAAGTATGAGGCCGTTTATCGGGTGAAATGCTTTATCTAGAGGGTCCGAAGTTCATTCCAGTGCTGAGGAGGCGCCCTGTAATACAATACAATACAATACATTATTTTTCATTCTATTTTCATGATCTAGCTGAGGCGGGCATTCCCATGCTCAGCTTTTATAAATACATTTTGGTACATATGACAGACGATCGTCTGAAGGTAGACTGATAATTTTCTGCTGAAATTATCATCCTTTGAATAGGATGATCATCTGCTGCAATGATGTACATGGCAAATGCTTTTATATTTCCTGAATATATATCGCAGCCCGGATGGATGAAACTAGATCCGGGGTCTTCAAACTCGTTCGATCTTCACTCTAAGTACAAGTCGATCCATGTGAGAATTTCGCTGAAGTCGAACATGGAAAGACATCGCTTGATTACCGGTCAATAATGAAAACCGTTAACAAGCGCGAGAGGAATCACCAATAATGACGATGACCCTCAAGGTACTGCAGTACAATTCACGTGGCGTGAATAAAGGACTTGGCGTCGAACGCCACGCAAAATCTTCTGGTCGAAGGTCATTGATGTATACCTGTCGCCGGAAGTGAGAAACTTGCCATTGAGGCATGCAAGCTTCAAAGTACTGATGGGGGTTGTTCCTAGATCAACTTCTTGGATAATGAGCTGAAGTCGACAAGAAGCGATCCGTCAAAGGAGGGCCTTAATGAATCCCACATCAATGACACGGAACGGAGCTAATGATTTTAGTGGAGGTGAAAACAAACTGTGACATATGATTCAGGGTGGCGATCATGAATGGATGAAGGATAATGTATGGCAGTGGATGGGACACGGTTGACACTTTCAGAATGACCCCTCTTGAACATATAACGACACTGATGTGATGGATCGGTAGCATTACCCCAAATGTGGATGGTTTGGCGAGGACCATGGTGATGAGACCGGTGAATGAAACAACCCAACCCGATGTGGTACGGAGGAAAAGTGTCATGTTCAAGAGTGACTTGCTACCATTAAACTTTGATGTTCTCCCAATTTTTCCCCAGTCATTTCTGACCAGTACCTCTTTATTTTTGTCAAGCTTGAGGAGGATAACATATGCTTGTTCTATAACCTGCCCTTCGGGCAAGCCCATCGCTATGATTTAACGAGCTTAGCGATAGGGAAACTCGTTCTCGTCTAAAGACAAGTTTGTCGCTATTTAATCATTTTAACGAGTCTAACGACAAAGAAAACTCGGTCCTTTTCATCTTTAGAGAGTCTGAAAAGGTACAGAAAGTTAACTCCATAATTCCTTTTTCGTCAGCTAATCCCTTAAGTCCGAAAAAGTATAAAACAATACAGAAGGGATGGCTGTTCGGTACTTTTAACGAGCCGAACAAGACAAGCGCTCGATCCTTTTGTGCAATAATCCCTCAGGTCCAAAAAGATTAAAATTTAGAGGAGGGATAGCGTTCCGGTCATTTAACGAGCTGGAAGGCCAAAACTCGGCAAACTTTTCATATTTTACGAGTCAGTGAAAAGAGCTCAAATAAGACTCGTCTTTTGAGAAACGAGTGATAAACAGGGATAGCAGCAGATTCTAGGTATAGGTTGGAATTTTCCAATCACGGCAGTGTCACGAGGATGGCTAGGTGAAATCACTCTTCGCAGCTGTTTCTCAAAAGAGGTAAACACACAAATGGAAGTGAATGATCGGCCAAATGAACAGTGGAGGTGATGGATGAAAACACGATCAAGGTTCTTATGGCTGATGAATTTACAATCTCAAAAGGTTATTTACCAGGATAGGTTCATTTTTTCCATGAGCTTGAACTCTGGGGGAAACTTTTGCTCACACTTTTCTATTTTTTAACGAGCATAAATTCAGTCATAAAACTGCTCGACTTTTGCGTTTATTTTTTAACGAGCATGAACTATATGCTAAAACTGCTCGATATACCAGTCATAAAAAGAACGCCTCCCGTAAGGACCAATTTTTATAGAGCTTATGCCTTACCACAGCTATGCTCACTTTTGGCAAATTTTACTTTTGCCCCACAGGCTTCTTTCATGCAAGTTTGGAAACGGCTAATCTTAAAACCAGATAAATAACCGCCCCTAGCTTGCACTCCAGAAGGTTTGCATGCCCCCAGGTATAGGATAGAATTTCGAGGCTGCCCCTCCTCTCCCCTACCTCTGCTTTTCTTTGGGTGCTCACAGTTACTTGTCATCTTGCCAATCTAATGTTAACGATACTTGTCTTCTCGTTATTCTAAGGGGTCTTACGCAGTACTCAGGCTTCCCGTCGGCCCACTTTTAACAAACAGCTATTTGTGACAATGGCAGAACACTACTCAAAGACAAAAACATTGGTATTATTGAGGGAGGCTTGCCTCTTTCTTATTATTCCAAAGACGGTTCGATTTGCTGCCGCAAATCAATCTCTTTCTTCGGCGGTGTCTATCATTGGGTTGTCCAAAGATGGTTACCTTCTGTCAAAACAATATAGTCCCCTTCCTTGTAGGCTGCCCCTGCTTATCCTTCAAAACATATGTTTCGATGGGCGAGGCTTGAATTCAAGGATGTTTACTATCTGTTGCAATAAGGAAATTCCCACTTGGGCATTGCCCACTTTTTAGACAAAGGTGAATGACTCTTTGGTCAAACACATAACTTTAACAAAAGATTATTATTCCAGAACAACCCCACTTCCTACGGACGGGGTACGGACTAGTCATATTCTTCTGCGGAAATTCTTCCTTATACCCGGAGTTTCTTCTGCCCGAAGCAGACCAGGGTGCATGCCCCCTGGGTCCTAGTCTTTCTTTCCGAATTACTCGCGCTCATCGGGAAGGAGGACCGGGGGTGGAGGCGTATCTTGAGTGAACAGACCATTTAGGATTGGTATTTGACTATTTGCGATGCGAGATCCCGGAAATGAAAGTTGGTCTACGAGCTTGACCATCCTTCCTTCGTGTGGAAAACACATTACTCTAAAGAGTGAGGAGATTATCGCTCCCATGCAATAAATATAGTCGTGTCCAAGGAGTAGGTTATAATCCAAGGGTCCTTGGACGACCAACACGTTCATCTCGACGGTCTTCCCTTTCAATGTAACAGGTGCATTGGGGAGGATTCCTAATGGTCGACTGGTTCCTTTATCGAAACCTGAGAGATTTCTCAACTCAGGTAAAAGCGCTGGGGAACCCAGTGATTTCCAAGCAACAGAGGAAAGGATACTCACAGACGCCCCTTCATCAATGATAGTACCAGCCATAATCATTCTATAGATCTGGACAATGATTCTGAATGGTGTACTGGCTGGTAACCGGGGTCTGCCTAGTTGATTCCAATCAAAGGATACAACCAGGTTGCTTGGTGGTGGGACCGAATATACGGCCGGATATGACCCTGATGATGTTCCTTCCTGCGATAAAGGAATGGGCGCATTGCCCTGACGCTCATCAGAGTCGGTGCTGATGAAAAGAACCTGGATGGTGTCATCCTTATTCTCTTCAGTGAGGGTGTCGCATGAAGACGACTCTTCGGCGACGGTGTCATTTGAAGACGGGTCTTCAATGACGGAGTCATTGGACGATAGAACCTCTGAAGGAAGAACCGGGTCAACTGCCGTTTCGACCTTTAGACTTTCGTCTGGTCTGGATTCAGTAGGTTCATTCTCAATGACCGACACTTCAGCTGACCACTTGAGCGGGCCAGCTGTATTTTCAACTATCGAGGGATTAGGCACGAGTTTTTGGTATCCAGGAGGAAGTCGCAACGGTGAAACCGGGCGATCTTCCAAAACTCTCTTTGCCTCATCTAAGAATGGACATTTGTGGATGGCATGATTGCCTTCACACAATAGACAGGGTGATCTTGGTCCCCTTCTTCGTCCTTCACTCTCATTAGTCGACGGATTGCAATCAACATGACAACCAGAGGTTGATGCTACCGGATTGTGCAACCTTGGGGACCAGTCCCTTAGTATCTGGGGAATACAAGGACAATCACGATGGAAGTGGATCCCTTTGCAAATGACACATGGAGATTTAGGCCCGGTCGGTGCAGTGTGTGGGTTTTTGTCAGCTTTCTTCTGCTTGCCCCCAGTCGCCTTCGCCATAGGCTCCTTCTGCTTCTTTTCTCTCTTCTTCTTTTCCTTCTTCTCCTTGGGAGGCTGGCTTTTGCCAGCTCTACCTTGCGAAGATGAAGGATCAGAGGAAGTATCATAAGAAGTGGAAGGCTGGTGGGTAGTTCTAGATTGTTCTGACTGTTGATTCGACTGCTCAGGATTAGTGGCGATCTGGACTACATTAGTTGAAAAGAGCCATACAGGGAGGCCGATTGTCAACCCTGGAAGTGACAATGTAGCCATATGAGGCGCACCAACATCTCCCCAAGAGGAGAAGGGATTTGGACTTCCGCCAAGGTTACCTCCTTGGTTGGTGGGCTCCATACTTTTCAACTGAAAGATCAACGTGGGAATAACAGGTGATTATGTTCCGCTTAAAATAAATTTTATTAATGACGCTTTTAGACACAGACTTGCTTTTTCATGTTTTAAGAGTCGAGAAAAAGCTAAAGATGACTCTAGTCGCCTTCGATGTTTTAACGAGCCCGAAGTGACAAATGCTCGGTTGGACTTTTTCAGTTATAGAGTTTGAAAAAGGCCAAAAGAAACTGCTCTGGAGATCTAGGCAGAGGGTGTGCCAAACCTTTCGCGAAACCACAGAATACGTTTTACGGTACGGGTGGTCGATCTTCGTGAATGCTGTGTTCACTGCATCGCGATCAGTAGGGCGGCCGACACGGTTTCCTAAGGATAAAGGATAAAAGCCTATAGGGGTCTCCCAATATACGCGACGGTACGCGGGAGCTCAAGTCCGTGTTAGTGCCACCGACTCTCAGGAGGAATCACCCACCTTCATAGAGATCGACAGTCACTATGTTTAACGACGCCGGAACACGTCTCTACCTAGACCTCTAGATGTTTGCGTTAAATTCCAAAGCGTTGTTATGTAAATTGAGTTTATTTTAATGTTGATCTTTCTTAACAGTTTGCCTTTCAGGTTCGCCACGAGATGTATATATACAACTTCCTATATGCAATCTAAGAATGAGAAGCAAATATTTTCAATCTTTCAACTTTGAAAACCTTAATCTACTTGAGGGAAAAGAAAGACACAACTTTTTCCACAGATCAAAGAACACACACTAAAATGCACATCTTCCTAAATCGTCAAGCATACAGTCAAATGCAAAATGCACAATGCATGTATTTCTTTTCGTTATCCTTAATGTTGATGTAAGACAAAAAGGAAACTGTTGTATAATTTTGAATCTAATTTCAAGTAGAAATAAACAAGCTTGTCCAATAATAAAAAAGACACCTTAAGATCGACTTGTTTAAACACAGGAAATGTATAGATTCAAACCATGAAATGAAGAGCAAACAAACTTAAACAGCCATGAACAGTAATAAAACTAACTCATAAGATCACAAAGACACTTTTACAGTTCAGGATCTAAGAGGCCACAGCTATACCGGTTTGATTTTCACAATGGGAGACTGTAACTGAAACAAGAAATACTGAAAGAACAATCACAGTTTCATCACACAACTGAGGCGGAATAATGTCAAGGAGAAGTGGTTTACAGCAAGTACAATGACCAGCAAGCAATCAGCAAAAAATCAGTGAAAACAGGGCTCAGACACAATGGGAAAACTGAGCAAGACAATGGCTAACTGGACCAGCGCAGGCTCTGGTCTATCAGTTTGACTCTCAGCGCAGTTCCCGAAGGGAGCACCTGCGCTGTAATGCAGACTGCCTGTGGACAGCCTGCTCTGGGACACGAGAGTTGCGTCTACAAAGTTTTCCGGGTCATAAAAAGCTCAAAAATGCACTGTTTTTGCTGAAATAAAAAACTATAGGTCAAGTACAGGCTAAGGGATGATCAAGAGGATGAAGATCTATCACAAAGAGTAAAGAGTCTTTTGTAGATAAGCTCTTTAAATCTTGAATTTGCTCAGCAAATGAGCAAGAGTAGCAGACCCTCTACTTCGCTTTTGATATAGTCAAAAGCTTTTCGATTTGGTACTCTTTTCTTCAAGAAATGAATAGCAAAATACTACAAACACCAACAAGATACTAGGCTCCCCAGTGGAGTCGCCATTTTGTTGTGGGGAAAAGTATCCGATGCGGATGACCCTATCCCTACTCTAAAGGTGACAGTCTTTAGCAACAACTGAAAGTAAAGCTTTGATGATTTCCTTTATGAAAGTACAGAGAGAATGAAAAGAAGGCCAACCAACCTGGTGTCTTTCGCTTAGTCGATCCTTGTCCTCTCTCTTTGTCTCTTGTTCCCAGCTCCTTGCTCTCTTTGCCAGTCCAGTTACACACAGATCCTGCACAAAACAAGAGAGGAAACTACAAGATACATGTACTCATAACTGATGCATGGATTAGAGTGAATCAAATATACAAGTAAATACAATACATCAATGCAATACAAGTATATAGGAGAACATGCAAAACTTTATTGATAGAAGTAACAGGGTTCTGAGAAGGTTACAACCAATGATGGCTCCAATCCAGCAGCACCTCCCCAGCAGCAAGAACTCTCCTCTTCACCTCTAGTAAGACAATCACCCAATAACTCTAACTGTAAACCAACAGCACCTCCTTGCTTTACACAAAATTCCAGCCTCCTTAGACCTCATAGAAGAGCTCTATATATAGGAGAGAAGAAGAAAGGATGAGTCAGCTTGAGACTGACATGAAGCTGCCTTGTGTCCTCTCCCTCTTCAGTTAATCTTCAGTTCTTGAGTCCACTTGGAGATCCTTGCTTACACATGGTGATCAAGTACCTCTTACTCATCACAGGGCGAATCTCATGAACCAAGTGTCAGTTTGGAAGCTTCCTGGGCAGTTGACACCTTGCAGAATGACTGTGCCACTTGGCCAATCTCGCCCAGCGCAGGTAGCCTTCATTAGATTTGACTTCCAGCGCAGGTACAAGGAGGAGCAGTTGCATTCCAGCGCAGATGCTCAGTGGAGCAGCTGACATGATCCAAAATTAGCCTGTTTTGAAGTGTTTTCAGGTGGAGAACTGATTGGAAGTGCTGTTGTTTGATGACCTTGTTCTTTTAGGGGTAAGAACAACATGTTTAGGGACTGAGGATCCCTGTAATTATTGACATTTCATGCTCCATGTCGCGAGGCACAAAAATGTCTATAACACTATTGCTCTCCCACACAACTAAATCTGTAAAAAAAAAAAAAATGGAAAAGAGCTTAAAATGAAATCATGAAAACTAAACACATTAGCAATACGTGTTAGAGCAATAATCAAATAAAGTCCTCCCTACCTCATAAAGTACTTGTGGTTGCGTACAACTATTAAGGACTAACAAATGCTTGTGTCCATAGCTTTCACTATGCGGAAAGGGAAAAATATGACCATTGAAGCATTCACTATTTTTCACATTCATGATTTCATGAAAAATACATCCTCTATTTCCAATTGATCCTGAACAACATCTCCAACCTGTATTAGCTATCGATTACAAGGAACATCATACTACATCACTTTATGGTCAAAATTACGTAATTTTCATGTCATATTTAGAGATGCCATTAAGGCCTAGTTGAAAGTCAATGATGTGATATTATGCAATGCCAACTTTGGAGATAAAAGTTTACATAAGGAAGAAAAAGCTTGAACAATACTCCCAACTTCTAAATGCATTTTGTAAAGAGAAAATTGCTAGCCATTGTTTCTTTGTACCTAAAATATTTGCTTAATTTCTCAATGTTGTTTAACTCTAGATTTCTCATTTCCTTATATAATCACCATGTGTAACTATTTTGTGCATGAGACATGTTACACACGACACATGATATCCACATATTTACCCTAAGTCACATAAACATATGAAATGAAATAAATATGAAATATTTGTATTAGAGATCAAGTTGGTCCGCACATACCCGATCCTCCATACAAGAAAACATAAGAATATTAATTACAAAATTGTTCAACATCAAAATGTGTTCCAGAGAATTGGGTAGAGGGATAGTGGATGTGAAGGTGCAGAACTTTGTGACAAAAGTATTGTGTTTGTTATTGCACATACTTCTTCTCCAACACAAATCACAAATCAAAAGGTCTAAGTTTTATGAATCTTTTGTAACGTAATTTTAACAAGTAACGTGTCTGTAGTTGCATTGGACAGGTTTCCATCATACATTCTTTTTTGACATGCATGTTACCAATGCATATTGTACTAGTTCTCTAGGGGGCTTATTACAAAAGGTTTTTCCCAAAGTTCTCAGAATCGATAGTCTATTCTGAGTACTTTGTGTTTCACTTGTTAGTGTAATAATCTGGAACATAAGATTTTTTTGAAAACAAGTTCATATTTTACAATATCTGTATCAAGTATGTTGTGTTTAACTTGTTTTCTGATTCTATATCTCGTTTGTAGAGAAACATTTTATGCAAATCAATGTGGATATGCATATTCTATTAATGTGTGTAGTTTTTGCTATGTTATGGCTTTATTATGTGTATCTATATCATCTTGTTTTCTTTCCTGCACATTGTTTATATTATGGTTATTATGGAGCAATAGCTTGTAGTGAATTTAGAAAAAATTTGAAGCGTAATTTCTAAAGCATCAATGGAAAAGCATGTTTGAAGAATAATTTCGAAAGCATCAATGGATAAGTGTTTTTTTACTATGAAAATACATCATACAATTGAAATTCTAAGGAAACATAATCTATTTCGTTTAAACAAATTTTCATTTGTTGTAGGAGATTGCATGTTCGATACTATACAAACTCTATTCCATTTTAGATATACATCAACAAAGTTACATGAACGAATGATAGAAAATTTCAAGAATAATTTACATGAATGAAACATTAAATAAATATTAGCTTATGAGCATGAATTGAATATAGATGCATTGATACAAATGCATGGTATAAATAGCCTAGTTGTTTACTTGGAAAGGGGGAAAAAATCAACTTCAAATTCTATCGCTATAGAAGAATGAGGATTTTGGGGGCACATATTTTGTATACATTAGTTATCAATTTGGATAAAAAATCTGATAAGGCTTTGGTCAAAGACAACAATGAAAATTTATTTTCATTTTAATTCAAATTTATGCAAAGAAAGCTATAGAATATTGTTCCATGATAAAAATCTAATTGTTGGACAATTCGAATCACTTTTGTGCAAGAAAAAATGTTCAATAAGAACTGATCATGAACTTGTAATAAATATAACAACGCATGGACAAATAGAACATAGATGGATGCATATATAAGAAAGCATGATTAGACATATGTTTAGGAGATTTTCTAGGTTCAAGAGTATTTACATTGAAAGTCGTTTTGAAACAATATGCCAATTAATGGAGAATGAATATGATGTTCCCTGTTTATTATGCATAATTACACAAACGTTTTGTAATGCAATCATTTATAATGATTTTTTTGCATTAAATTGCATAGAAAAATACATGAACGAACATGCAATTATGCAATTTCCTGGAATAGTAGATTGGTAAGGATACATTGTACAATTAGCAATGCCATATGGAAAATGGAAGATAGATGGTGGAATTTTTGTTTATGATTGGATACATCATATCTTGAATATAAATGTATGCATATGGTTTGTTGATACTCTAGCTATTGTAGCTAAATTTCATGGGTTTGAAAAAGATGCAATGATATTCCATGTTATGCAGTTTGGAACAAGTGTAGGTCATTTGCGTTATGAACCTCTGAAAGAGATAGTATAAGAGGAAAATATTTCACGTCTTGTTGGAGTAGTTAACAAAGAAAAATATATAGAACAACCCACTAAAAAACATAGTGAGATTAATGCAGGTGACATTGAAAACATGAACATAAATGAAAATGTAATAGAACTTGACATAAAACTTATCAATGCAAATAAGAGATCACGACTTTCATTGCATGAACTCAAAAAACATATAAGAAGCAAGGAAATTTTTTAAGCAAGTGTTCTTACAAAGTTATGCAAGAAATTAAATTCTAGCTCTAAGAACATCAACATTGATGAAGATATTATGGAACTTAAAATAAAGCCTGTCAATGCAAGCAGGAGACCACGTTGTTTTTTACATGAGCTCAAAAAATACATGAGAAACAATAATTTTATTGAAACAAATCTTATAACAAGAAGATCGAAGAGGGAAAAGTCAATACAAAATACCTTATTTCCTAATAAACATAAGGAATCATTATCGATATTCGATTATACATTTGAAAAAATGGATGAAAAACAATATTTTAAGAAAATACAAGATGTTCTTATTTATGATTGTGCAATATGCAATCAAACTTGGTTTAAAATAGATGTCATAGAAAAGAAATTCAGCAATGTGTCCAAAGTTAAATGTATATGCCAAAAATGCAGAAAAGCATTAGACAATGACAAAATATCAAATTTGCAGTTCGAAAGTGAATTAGGTGTAATAGAAAATTTTCCAGTGATAGAAATTTATGAGTTGGAGGAAAAACTATTATCATTAAGATTATCGTTTTTACAAATACAATACATGGACATTTTTTTAGAAAACTACATCCGGCATTGATTGGTGAACTAATAAATGCACCTAGTGACACATTTCGATTCAAATTGCACTTCCTCGTGACATAAATCAATCTAGTGCAATGGTTGTGAAATTAAAATACGTTTAGTGTTTAAAAGCATATTTTCTATTGAGAAAATACATGTTCATAAATTCATGAAGGAATTGAGACGATTGTGTAAAACTCCACTTTATAGACTAGAGAATGTCCAAATAAATGAAAATTGGAAACAAGTCTTTGATAAAAAAAAGTGATGCATATGCATGTGATAGAGATACATAAAGTGATGATGATAATAATTACTATGATCAAGAGCCAGTAAAGAAAATTCTATTACATAGATTCAACAATTTATATAGTATTTATGATCTTCATAATTATCAAATAAACATTTATTTGGGTGAAGGCTATAGGATTTTGGGCATATTCAGAGGTAGGTATTCAGAGGAGATGAGATTTCCCACACCTTTTTATGGGAAAAAATAATTATATATTGTTAGGAGAAACTTTACGTATCACAATATTGCTTGATGCAAATTTTTTCATCAAGATCATGATTTTGTATATCATATAATGAACTTATTTTACAAAACAACATGAATTATCCTCAGTCAAGTATTAAGTTGTATTTGGATTCGTATAATAAAGGTATAGTTAAAAGGAAAAAAAAAAACAACTAGAGACATTAAAACAATGGAAAATTTGGAAACAATTATGGCATTGAACATTGCGTATATGGATCTCAGATGAATACAAACATTGACATACTATTTTTCACATTTGCACAAGAATTTATAAGTGATAAATTAACAGTTGGGTCCATTGACTTTTTTTGTTTCGTTTAGAATTGTTGAACATACATGGGAGCCTCTAATAAATCCTTTGTAGCAAATACATCGAGAGGAAAAAACGTCAACTGAAAATGTGGTAGAGGAAGTTGATATTGATACCTTGATAAGAAATGACCCCATTTGTTATGAAACCAGCTCAAGAAAAGATAGAAAAGATAAATCCACGCCTTAGAATTCAGCCTCTTCGAGGGGGCAACCTCCTTTACATTACATAAATGAACAATTCTTGGATGATACAAATGACAAAACCTCCTTTCTATATATAGGAGTCTAAGGAGTCACAATATAATCCAGCCGACCTAACAATATAATATAAAGCCACAAAAATAACAATAGAGGGATTCTATGGGGCACAGAAATAACAATATGGGGGTAATAGGGGCACAACAATATAAATAGGGGGTATAACTACAATAGTAATGGGGTAATCACTAGTATTATAGGGACCCAACATGCCCCTCTCCTTCAAAAAAGTGTTGTCCTCAACGCTTGAGTAGTTCTGGATACTTCTGCATAAAATTCTCATCCTCCCATGTGGAATCTTCAGCGGATAAGTTCTTCCACTTGATAAGATACTCTGAAATTGATCGATTTCGTAGCTGTCGAGTTCTTGTTTCTGTGATTGCTTCCGGTTCCAATATAATTTTTCCTTCCTCGTCAAGTTCTGGCAATATTGTTTGAATTGGGAGCTTGTCACCTATAACCTTCTTTAAACATGAAACATGGAAAACTGGGTGCAATCGAGAAGCTGCAGGAAGCTCCAATTTGTATGCCATAGTACCAATCTTTTCCAACACCTTGTACGGACCATAATACTTTGGTGATAATTTATTATCCTTCTTAGCTTGCTTTAGGGACATTTGCTTATATGGTTGTAGCCGTAGGAATACCCAATCACCTACATCAAAACTTCTTTCACTGCGATGTTGATCTGCCTGTTGTTTCATTCTATTTTGTGCCAACACGAGGTTATCCTTTAAGAGTTGGAGGACTTGTTGTTGATGTTCGATGTGATGTTCCACTGCCTGAACCTTAGAATTTTCTCTTAAATATGATGTGATGGATGGTGGTTGATACCCATAAAGTGCCATAAATGGGGTCATTTTTGTTGCTGTATGGAAGGAAGTGTTATACCACCATTCAGCTAGAGGCAACCATTTGACCCATTGTGTCTGTTTATCAGATACAAAGCAACGAAGATATCCTTCCAAACATTTGTTTACTATCTCAGTTTGCCCATCAGATTGAGGATGATAAGATGAGCTATGAGCTAACTGAGTACCAAGACAAGAAAATAATTCTGTCCAAAAATTTCCAGTGAAAATGGGATCTCTGTCACTTACAATAATCTTTGGGTTTCCATGTAGCTTTTGAACTGTTTCCATAAATGCAGTAGAAACTGTACTGGCTTTAAATGGATGTGATAATGCACAAAAGTGTGCATACTTGGTAAGTCTGTCAACTACCACCATGATGACACTCTTTCCCTCAGACTTGGGTAAACCTGTGATAAAATCCATTGAAACCTCCTCCCAACGTTGGCTTGGAATGGATAAAGGTTGTAATAGACCTGGTGTCTTAATTGTTTCAACTTTATTTTGCTGGCAAACCAAACATTCCGCCACAAACTTTTGAATATCTGATTTAAGGCCATCCCAAAAAAATTCCTTCTTAACCCTGTGGTAAGTTTTTAAAAATCCTGAGTGCCCTCCTAAGGGAGAAGTGTGCAATTCCATAAGAATCTTTTGTTTTAGCTGGGAATTCTTACAGAGGTATAAGCGATCTTTGTACCATAACGAATCATTTTGCCAGCTAAATGTATCAGAAGTACTGGAATCTTGTTGTAGCTTTGAATAAGTGCCCACACTTCTTCGTCATTCTTCCATTCCTCCCTTGCTTCGTTTATCCAATCTGGTTGGATAATAGAAATGGCACACAACAATGCTTCCACATCCTCATCCTTTCTTGAGAGTGCATCTGCCACCACATTTTGCTTCCCTTTTTTGTAGATGATTTCAAAGTCATAACCCAACATCTTTGTGACCCACTTTTGTTGCTCTTCAGAGGATAATCTTTGTTCTAAAAAGTATTTAAGGCTATCATGATCCGTTTTTACCTTGAAGTGTCTTCCCATTAGGTAGGGTCGCCATTTCTTAAGTGCATGGAGTATTGCCAACATTTCCTTCTCATAAATAGCTTTGCTTAAAAACTTTCCCTTGATTGGACGACTTTCAAAAGCAATGGGTCTTTCATCTTGCATTAGAACAACACCAATTCCATTTCCTGAAGCATCACATTCCACAATAAAGGTTTTTGTGAAGTCCGGTGTAGCTAAGACCGGTGCTTGGCACATTGCCTCTTTAAGATGTTCAAAGGCCTTTGTTGCTTCCGAAGTCCATGAAAATGAATCTTTCTTCAATAATGTTGTTAGAGGTGCTGCTATTCTCCCATAATTCTTAACAAACTTGCGATAATACCCTGTCAACCCAAGAAATCCTCGCAGATGCTTTATGGATGTGGGGATTTTCCATTCCTTAATGGCTTTAATTTTGCTAGGGTCTACCTTAACTCCTTCATGAGATACAATATGACCCAAATATTCCACCTCCTGGACTCCAAAGAAACATTTGGATCTTTTTGCATATAATTGTTTCTCCTCCAATAGTTGTAGCACCCTGTCAACATGTTCAACATGATCCTTCCAAGACTTGCTGTAGATTAGTATATCATCAAAAAATACTAACACAAATTTTCTAAGGAATGGTTTGAAAATTGAATTCATCAAACCTTGAAATGTTGAAGGTGCATTGGTAAGGCCAAAAGGCATGACCAAAAATTCATAATGACCCTCATGAGTTCTAAATGCTATTTTCGGAATGTCTTCAATCTTCATTCTGATTTGATGATATCCCGAACGAAGATCCAACTTGGTGAAGTAAATTGATCCATGCAATTCATCCAGTAATTCATCAATGACAGGAATGGGGAACTTATCTTTAATAGTGAGCTTGTTGAGCTCCCTATAATCTGGACACATGCGCCATGATCCATCCTTCTTGTGCACCAATACTACTGGAGCTGAGAAAGAACTTTGACTCGGTTGAATTATACCAGCCTCTAGCATTTCTGCAACCATACGTTCAATTTCACTTTTTTGGACATATGGATATCTGTACGGCCTGATGTTTGGAGGAACACTTCCTGGAATCAGATGAATAGCATGATCATGATCACGCATAGGTGGGAGACCTTTGGGAGTCTCAAATACCTTGGAATGATTGTCCAGGACTTTTTGGAGATCTGGAGAAATAGATGATTCCAATGTGGAAACATCTAGCGAACATAATTGTGCAATTACACCTCTTTGCTCCTTTTTTAGAAGCTTTGTCATGCCATTAGAGCTGATTATCTTTCCTGGTTTCCCTGCAATACCCCTTAATTCAACTTCCTTTCCTTCCACAGAAAATTTCATGAAAAGTTCTTGAAAATTAAAAGCTATTGTACCCAAGGATTGTAGCCATTGGACTCCTAGTACAACATCAGCACCTCCCATTGGAATGGAAAGCATTGGGCTAGTCAATACATATTCTCCCATGGATAGCTTGATATTATGGCACTTTCCAGAACAATTTATTGTTCCTCCATTTGCAATCATCACTTGACACTCTGGTGCTGGATATAGGAAGCAATTCAATTCTTTTGCTACCCTACAATGAATAAAATTGTGGGTGCTTCCTGAATCAATCAACACTATTACCTTTTTCTTCTTGATTTGTCCTTCTATCTTGATGGTTTGAGGAGTGGTAATTCCCGCCAATGCATTACAAGATATGGTCGGATTTATTTGTTCTTCATCTAGGCTTTGTTCCTGGAATATATCCTCTTCTTTTGACCTTTCTTGCTCCTTTTCTTCTTCCTCTTCACAATCTATGTAGAATAATTTCTTCTCAGCACACTTATGACCTTTTGTGTATTTGCTATCACAATTGTAACAAAGCCCTTTTGCTCTTTTTTCTTCCAATTGTTGTGGTGTCAACCTTGTAGGTTGTGGAAGACTATGGGCAACAACACTTCCGTCTTTATAGTTGTGAACGGTATGCTTCCTAGTTGCCATAATTTTGCTTTCCATTTTTCTTGCTAACCTGAATGCCTTCTCTAATGAATCAGGTTCCCAAAGGCGCACATCATGTTGGATATTATCCTTTAAAGACCCTATGAACACATCAATCCTATGCTCCTCTGGAATATCTTTTACCCTTATGTTCAATTTTTGGAACTCCTCAATGTGCTCCATTATTGAACCCTTTTGTTTGAGACTTATCAATTGGCTAAAAAAAGTGTTGCTTTTTGTATCCTCATAATGTGCTATCAATTCTTCCGTAAAAATTGCCCAAGTGATAAATTGTTTACGAGAACAAAGCCATTGATACCATACAAACTGATTTGGTTCCAAATATAAAGTTGCCATACGTACCTTTTGTGTGTTTTGCACATTATTGAGATCGAAGAATTGCTCCATCTGTAATATCCATGTGGCGGGATCCTTGCCATCAAACTTCCTCATATCGATTTTTGGAACATGGTGAGTCTTCGATCCAACATTAGAGTCTATGGAATCATGATTAACATTTCTTTTGTTCTCATCATGAGTTTCCTTTACTACCTTTTCACCATTAGTGACCTTTTCTTGTAGCAACTTCTTCAATTCATCCATCTTATCATCCATGCCATCAATTTTAGCGTCCATGCCATTCACCTTAGCTTCCATGCCATCCATCTTAGCTTCCATGCCCTTTATCTTAGATTCCACACCATTTACCTTAGATTCCACGCCACTTATCTTAGCTTCTGTTAGCTTTTGTGAGCGTGACATTTGTTGCACTTGTTCTTGTAATTTTGATATATCATGTAGCATTTCTTCCTCTTCTTCATGAGTCATGCTAGAGCTTTCAGGTTCCTTACTAGGTGTTTGCATTTTCGTTTTTCACTTTATAGAAGCCTGATATTGAATCTGATGTATCTCTGTAATTTCGGATCATCCAATTCTGAAATTGCTACCTGCTGTAGCCTTCTGCGTCCTCTTTCCAATGCCACAAGTCTGAGCCAAATTGGATTCTCCAAGGAAGAGTTATGTGAAATCTCCCACAGTGACTTGCTTTTAGACTGGTTCAGTAGAGCGAACTTGTACGACGTGCCACGAGTCACTGTTTCAGCCTTTGAATCTGAAACACACATACAAGAAACTACAATCCATCCTCTTTCTGTACCTTTTTACGAAATTTCAATCCGATCCTCAGAGAGAGAGTTATGACGATTTTCCCCAGGTCACCTGTTTTGAATGTAATTCAGGAGTCTGCAAAAATGCCAACTTCCTCAGATCATATCTCCGAAAATATCACGCAAAAAGCTCTGAAATTTGGACCCAAGGTTTAACGCCAATTTTTTTCAAATGGGTTTTTTTTGCGACTTCTGAAACGTCACAGAAAAAAAGTTATAGCGAAAATGCCACGATGACCTGTTTGGAGCAGCGAAACCCTAGAATCCAAAGCTCTGATACCAAATGTTATGAAACCAGCTCAAGAAAAGATAGAAAAGATAAATCCACGCCTTAGAATTCAGCCTCTTCAAGGGGGAAACCTCCTTTACATTACATAAATGAACAATTCTTGGATGATACAAATGACAAAACCTCCTTTCTATATATAGGAGTCTAAGGAGTCACAATATAATCCAGCCGACCTAACAATAATAATATAAAGCCACAAAAATAACAATAGAGGGATTCTATGGGGCACAGAAATAACAATATGGGGGTAATAGGGGCACAACAATATAAATAAGGGGTATAACTACAATAGTAATGGGGTAATCACTAGTATTATAGGGACCCAACACCATTACTTGTGTACGATCTTACAGAAGTAGAATGAATGCTCTATGCCAGTTAATTAAACATGAGTCCAAATACTTTGGTGATGTTGTTGACTATTTCTTTGTAACATAATTCCAAAATAGAGGAAGTCAGCATCAACATGGATTGTTATGGATAAAAGATGTTCTTATTTGTGGAACAAGTACAAATATTGAAAATGAAAGCTTCATTGACAAGTATTTTTACTGTGATTCAACTAAACTACTTGCAAATATGAAAACTATTCAATATCACCGTCATACAAACACTTGTAGGAAAGGAAAACATATGCATTACAGGTTCAATTTTCCAATTCTACCAATGTTAAAGACACAAATACTTGAACCTATGGAATTCGATAATGCAAAAACAAAATCAAATGCAAGAACGATATTTGATGTACTAGAGAATATGTAACATGATCAGGCATATACAACTAATATTTTTCTTGAGAAAATAGGTATAATAAAATTTGATTATATCCATGCAATTCAATGTACGTTGAAATGAAGAACGATTCTTTTGAAAAGAGAACTAGCAGACATATGGACTAATAGCTTCACTCAACATAATATGTTAATCTGCGGTGTCAATACTGATGCCTAAATTGTACTTGACTCATATGCTACAACTACTTATGGTAGTTCATATATGACAAAGCTACATAAAACAGTGATATTGGTGTTTAAACATGTACAAATTTAATGTCAAAAAGATGATGGTGATATCATAGAAACAATTGCAAGACTTGGAAAAGCTTTATTGAACTTACAACAAATATTTGCACAACAAGTTGTATATATAGTGTTGTCAATGCCACTGAATACTAGTTCAAGAAAATGTATATTTATTAATACTTCAGCAATAGATGATCAAACATTTTTACTAAAGAAACAAAAATACCTATAGCATGAACTAAATGGTTCAGACATAGCATGTTTATCAATTATTGACCGCTATGTGCAATGGCTAGAAATTATTGAACATGTATGCTTCACAGAATTTGCATCATGCTATACACTGCAAGGAAAGAGAAGAGGAGGCGGTGAAAGACTACACTTTATAATATACATAAAGTATAATAAACATATTGATCCTAATAACTATTAAAAAGAACAATTAATGTTGTATTTCCCATATTGTATTGACGAAAATAGTTTTAAGGAACAATATTCAAATTGGGAGAATGCATATTTATTATTTGAAAAATTCATAAAATGCAATGAACCAAAATTCATGAATGAAGCAATCACAACGTGGATTGATATTGATAGCATAACAGTTGAGCTTGAAAATAAAGAGAACCAACTGTTTGAAAGAGATGTACCTACATATGAAGAGATAAACATCAGAAAACGTTATCAAGAATACGATTTTCAATCAAATATTCGATATTTGCAAAAGGATAGAAATGCAAAATCAATTATTGAGAGACCTTACCAACTTGTAAAATAGTCACAAGTACTATAAGAAACCAACTTCGATCAAATCATTAGAACCCTCAACCCAGAACACATAAAAATAATGAAAGAAATAGTGACTAAGAAAACAAAAATCTAGATCAACCCTTTTATGTACTTGTAATAGGTGGTGCGAGCATTGGAAAAACATTTACTGTTATAAAAATATTCCAATCTATAATTCGCTTGTACAAAAAAATGTTCGGATATGACCTAAATCAACTAAAATGATTCGTAATAACATTTCATTCTACATTCCATTTACCATTTAAAAAATTGGAATATCTTTCGCTTAAAGGTGAAAAAATAGACACATTGACAAAACCTTGCGAATAACTTCATGCTACGGTGATTGATGAGGTGTCTTTGATAGGTTCAACATTATTATACCAAGTTGACAAATGTATATGGGAAATCAATCATACATCATTGGCTTATGTTGGAAATACTGTTGTAGTATTTTTAGGTGACTTTTTCCAAGCACAACCGATTAAAGATTTTGTAATTTTTGAGCAACCAATTTTAGTAGGGGAAGAACCAATATACGATTTATGGAAGGAAAAAGTGAAATTCTATGAATTTCATACCATAGTGCGTAAAAAATATAACAAATTCGTTGAGATCCTTAACAAAATGTGAGTGAATCAACAATATGATGAATACATAAAATTTATAAGCGATAAGTGATATATACTTGATTCGCTAGATCAATTGTTTCCATACTTATTTTACAGGAACAAGGATGTACAAAAGCATAACAAAAATATGTTGGCATATGTAAATGAAGAGTTAATAGGTCTTGATGCGATTGGCAAATCTCACAATAAGGAAATAATTTATGTAGCATATGAGAAAACAATGAGATTACCGTAGAAAACCCTTATCAAAATGCAATGTTATTGTTGAGCTATATGTAAGGAACTATAGAATATGGCCTTGTTAATAGCATTGATGGAATATGTATAAAATATATGAAAAATACCAAGAATGTTGATGTGTTATGGATAGATTTTGTAAATCTAGAAATTGGTAAATTCCAAAGGAACAACTATCATGAACTATATGAAAAAAACATTTCACCTAAATGGACTCTAATATTACGTGTTACAAAACCATTGACATGTCATAGAAAGAGCTTTAGAACTATAATGCAGAAACAATTTTTGATACAACTAGCTTGTGATAGAACAATTAATCGATCATAAGTTTTAGCATTGAATGGACTTGCATTTGATCCAAGTGGAATATTGACACATGGAGTAGTTTACACAACATTGTCACGCGTTAGAACAATGGAATCATTGTATCTTCTTCAAAAACTAACACAAATCAATTTTTTTGTGAATAAGAAAGTGCTATGAGAAACAAAATTCTTAAGAACTCAAGCATCGTGGAAATAAGGATACATAGAGAAGTCGATAGCAAGTGCAAGTAATTTAACAAATGCGAGTTTGAATACGCAAAGTCTACGTGCTCATGTGAATCACAATATGCGCGATGAATAACTAGTGAATTCTATGATTCTCTATATCCAGGAAACACATCTAAAATTTCTGCCATCAAATACTAAATTTTGAAAATTCAATTTCAACCTATCAAATTGTCTTCATGGAGTACTTACTTGAATACAAGAAAACATAGATATCATATCAAAATAAAACATTTGCAATAATATAATCAAACTTAATTTTTCAGAAATATATTTCCAATGAAAAATATGATTAATAATTGTATATGTTGCCCCACTTGTATTTGTCTTAGCAATCATTGAAGCGATAACAATAGAAAGGGCATGATTCACACATAGTTATTACAATTTTATGCTTGTTGGAGATTTCAATATTGACATCAATTCAAATAGAAAACGAAGTAAATAGTTATTAGAGAACATGTGGTACGAACAATTACAATAAGTAACAACGAATTTTATTTCAGGGAATAAGACAATTATTGATCACATTTAGACAAATTTTCCTCTTCAACAATGTCATATTCATATTTCACATTCATACTGGAGTGACCATGATTCAATTCATGCTTTGCTACACTTTGTGTGATTCTAACCTTGCATAAGCTATACATTTTTTTTCTTTGAAGAAGTAAAGTTCATCAGCAATTATAAATGCAATAAAACATTTTTTTGTAAATCTTAGCTATTTCGTATAAGTTGTAATGATACATTTGTTTGTTCATTCTCATGCGAAGTCCATAATGGATAAGTAATTATTTTAATTGTTCTAAGGTGATAAAAATAATAGATTATATGAATTGTATATACTTTTGAGGTATGGGTATTCATAAATCTTCAAGTATTTGTTTTTTTTTGTCATTTGCTTCTTTCAATATTTTATAGTTCAAATTTGTTAATTGGATTATCATAAATTAAGCTTCTCACTTATTGTACAATCATAGAAGATACGAAAGATGCAGAAGTATTGTCCAGAATGTGTGAAAGAGTTGTTGTATTTTTTGCATGTTCCTTTCCCCATACATACTCACCGCTTTTCACATTTTATTTGCATATTTTCATCTTGCATGACACTTTTTCTATACGTTCATGAAAATTTTTAAGTTATGATTACTTTTTGAAATAAACTTTATTTATGGAACAAATAACGTCTTTGCAAGGAAAAATGAGACATGGTTAACAAATAAGAGAGCAAAGTAATTTGCAATGATTGGCCAAACTGCATGCATCTCTGAGCTTTTTCAAATCCACATGGACAATAAGGCTATGATAATGGAAACAAACAAGGAGAAATATACTTTATCCTCCAATGGCTTCTCTAGGAATGAATTGATATATGCTCTGGCTCGCTTCCCCTTTCATGCTCTCGACATTGATGAGGTTCTAAAGTATCTAGGATTTAGACTCAAGCCAAATGACTACAAAAACAATATTGGATGTGGCCTTTGGAAAAAATTGAAATGAGGATAAATGTTTGGTGTCAACTTAGGTTATCACGTGAACATAGACTTGTTCTCATCAAGTCTGTTATGGAGGCCATCCCCATGTACTCGATGTCATTATCATGGATACCAAAGGGAATCCTTCACAAAATTCAATGAATTTGAAGCAGTTTCTTATGACGAGGCAAGAAGGAAGGCCAAAACATTACCTGGGTAAGATGGGATCGAATATCACTCCCCAAGAAATGGGGAGGACGGGGTATGAAACACTTTTATCATTTTTCTCAATATTTTGCTTCTAAAGTAGGATGGTGTTTGATTTGTTCATAAAGTCTAATGTTATAAGTTTTTACAAGAAATTATATTGACCCTCTCTCTTTGGAAGATTGGATTCAGATTTCAAATGAGAGAAAATCAAACACCTCGATAGTTTGGAGGGATGTTCTAAATTCCTTTCGGTATATCAGCTCTAGATTAGCCTAGTGTGTGGGATCGAGTGTGAAGGTTCAGATCATGATTGATCCTTGGTTTGGTAGTGGAATTTCACACCTCCTTCTGGCCGAATTAATTGAAATTCTATCAAACATGGTAAAAAAGACATTAAATAAGATTGTCGATCAGGAGAATTCATTTATTTGGGGACAAAAATGGTTATGGTCTCATGAGTTATATCTTCTAGTATAATGACATCATAGGTGTTATCAATTCATAAATTCTTTGTTGGCATCACATATTAGAATTATTGATCGTGATGATGAACTCATTTAGATCCATTATCTCTGTCGAAGGTATACTCCTAAAGAAGCATATCTATTTATTTATGTTGATCATGAAAATGAAGCGCTATCCTAACGGTGGAGAAATTATGGAAACTAAAAATCCCAGCTAAATCTAGATTTTTTATGTGATGTCTATTAGAAAACAAAGCACCTACAAGGGACAATCTGAGATGGACATCTTTTCAGGGCCCATCAAGGTGTGCGATGTTCCATAATAGTGAGGAGACTCAACCATTTATTTTGACACTATGCTTATGCTTTGAAAATTTGGAACTTGATTTATCAAGCTTTGGCAGTTCGTGTAAGATGGAAGGTGGGTAATGTAAATAAAGCTTCGATGTCATGGTGGGAAGCGGCTCAACCTATCAAACTTAGAAATATTCCTCTCTTAGCCTACTGGGGGATATGGCTGGGTAGGAATCAGAAAATCTTCCATGATAAAATCAAATAGTTGGATTTTATAAGAGCCCAGATTATTGCAATTTACAACTTGATACCTAACGATGAACATCATCAAAACCCACAGAACATCATTGTTGAGACTATCGATTGTTCAATTCCATGGGTATATTTTGACGAATCATCTCAACAAGGAATATGTGCATGTGTTGCGGCCCTTTATCTAAATGATAACCATTATTTCAAAGTAAAAATGGGATTGGCATCGATATAAATAATTTTGGAGAACTCAATAGTCTTAGACTTCTGCTCCTCTTTGTCATTGAAAAAGGGTGTCAATAGCTATAGATATTCTGATATTCTAGAATTAACATTAATTGGTTCAGTCAACGGTCATAATGTCATGTGCACACACTCTAAAATCTATTGGAAGAAGTTATTTTATTAGCAAAAAAATTTGATCATTTTTCCTGTCATCGCATTTAAAGGAAAAGGAATGCTCTTTTTGATAGTTTATCCAAGGAATTCGCGCAATAGGAGTTTGGTACTTGGTTAATTTCATAATAGAGTTGTCCGGACCAGTACTAGTATTATCACAGGCCTTTTATTGACCACTCTCCAAAAGATGGAGCACTTGATTGACATCTTTATGATATTATATGCTTTTTGGACAATTATTTTTTTTGCACTGTATATATAAGATGATAGGTATATAGGTAATGGATATGTTTTTTAAAACGTCTACAAATGACTTCCAAACTTCATTCGTGACATTTAAAATAGGGTATATTTTGCTGAGCAGTCAACATAGATCATTATTTTTGGATATGCTTATAAAACATCTACAACATGTAATTTTCAATATTTTATATAATGAAAGTTACGATTTTTATTTGGGGAAAAAAACATAACTACATAGTTCATAACATAATTATATAACTAGATATATAATTTAACTATTATAGCTATAACATCATATAGCTATATATATATATATATAACATAACATAACATAACATAGTGTAACATGTATTGTGCATAACTATAACATAATATAACTATAACATTTAACATAGCATAATTATTTAATATATATATATATATATAAGTTCATGTTTCAACAATGCATCATTGATAGATATATTAAATCCATCATGAAAAGTGCATTTGGTCTAGTGAATAAAAACATTTAGACTCTTTTCTAATTTGTACCATATTGTTTCATTATGTAGTGTGTTGTACAAGAAACATTGTCTTCATGTGCTTGCACCTAGTACATGTCATGTGTCAAAGTCAAACATTAAGAACTTAAGGCCTATTGGAGTATTTGGTTTGCATGAAATTTTATTAGTTTATAAATAGGTTTATTTCAATTTTTTTTATATATATTTACATATTTATGCGCTATGAATATTTAGAAACGAGGAAAAGCGTGAAGGTAGATTTGATCACTTATTTCGATTTTGTTTACATGAAACTCAATGCTTTGGTTGATAAATTATCAAAAAATGAAATCTAAAGTTTAGGACTTTAGGCTAGATTATTCTGCTTGAGTTTAGAAATGGTTTTTTGTCAACATTTTTTTCTTGGATTAGTTTATATGTATTATATGCAATATGTCGAGGCATCTCATATACATGCCCCAACTACAGGCCATTGCAGTGCAAGAGGTTCTATTATACATGGTTGGGCTCATGATAGATCACGTAGCCCACCAAGAGTTCATGTTCCACCAATAGATCCTTCCTACGATGCCAGTCAGAGTGTCAGAGATAGTTTTTGTCTCTATTGATGATCATGCTACCTATAGTGGACCTTCTTCACCTATTTTAGTTACACCTCATACATTTTTAAATCCTCTTTAAACTTTATGCATTTATGTATTGAAATTATCTTTAATTTTTAATTTTTCTTCAACTCATGTGTTTGAATTTAATGTATATTTTATTATGCTTCTAGTTTGTTAATTATATATGTTAAATTATGTTTATCATCTGTAGGTCCTCAATATGCCGAAGTTTAGGATCAGAGTGCAACATCAATCCCTTCATGGGATGATGCTACAACTCATATCACATTGGAGGATGTTATGACCCATCATAGCCACCTCCGAGTCCATACGGAGGATTAGGAGGCATGAGGTTAGAGGCCCAAATACTTTGGAGGTGATGAAATATGCACCAACGACATTGTTGTTCATAGGGAGTTGTTTGACATCCTTCGGATCACCCTACTAGACATAGAGGTATGATTCCACTGAAATACTTTAGGAATGTTGATGCAACCATTTTTTGTATGATAGATTCAATGGAGCTTGGGGTCAGTTCCACCACCATTACGAGGTTGCCATTAATTTTTCCAAGCATTTATATGCAAATTTTGTGTTACATATGAAGTCAAATTACATTGATATTGGAGCTTGTTCCTATGGACCAGGCTTTGGATGTACTTATGAGTGTGAAGGGGCTCTTAGGAACCTTGGGCATATACCACCACCTCCGAGATTCTTTCCATTACCATCTCGTGCTTGGTATTACCGACAGAGCTAGAGGAGTAATCACAGCTCAATGATGAGACCAAGGAGACTATTGTAGATAGCATGTGAACGTCATTGGCCAGTGTGCATGTTGCAATGGATAGAGAGATTAGAGACCACCACCATTTCCTTGTGAGCCACTAGAGCCTTTTTATGATGATGCATTTATCGTGAGTTTATCGTTTGACTATCTTTTGACATATACATGTATATATCATGATGTCATTTGTGAGACTTGGAGGGTGCACATCATACGTGACACAGAGAAAACACACACACACACACACACACACATATATATATGAAACTTTTTACTCTTATTGTCAAATTATGAATAATTATTTATATTAATTTCTAGTACTTATTAGATTTCATTTATATTAATAAGTTCATTATAACATGTACACACATCCTAGCTACATGGATGAGCTTATGAGGTCATCCAAGGGAGCAGTTTATTAGTTAGGCCATCCTCAACGAGAGCATGTTTTCATGGATTCTCCTCCACCTCGACCTCCATCTCATATGTTCACTAATGTGGAGGAGACTCACTTTGTACAACCACGTGGACCAACTATTGAGGTAAACTCTTTTATTCCAAAAATTTCAACATTTTTTCTTTTAAAGTTACACATATATGCTAATTAATTTATATACTAACTATAATTTTTCCTTGCCATTGTGAACACGAGCCATATGCAGAGTTCCATTGATGTCACTGTTATGTGGAGACATGAGTGGGATGTTGTGTTTAGAGGCACTAATGATGCAGGTTCGTTGATGTAGACCCCAATCATTGAGCCACAGGCAGGGGAGCACCAAACCCAGATTCATCAGAACCCCATCCTATCTGACTTGGTTTTGGACTTAACTGAGGTTAGTAGATTCATGTATATGTAATAAAAATGCGGTTCAAAATCATTTATTTCCATATTGTTTGTTTTGTACAAATAATGATCTAATTAGTTTGAATTTGAATCTGTTATATTGCAGTACCAACTTATGGACACTTACTTTGTAAGATGGAACTCACATACGAGTTCTGGTGGTAGTAAGAGTGTCATAGATTGTATATTTTCAAGCTCATTTCATAGGGCACATTCACATGTCATACAAACTTTGTATATTTTCATACATAGATAGTTTATGGATGTACATCATGGACATTATTTTATTTTATGGATGCTTGTTATTTCAGTTTATTGATGTTCAGGTGATATTTGTAATTTGTATATATTTGCATATGGATAGTTTATTGAAACATGTATTCATTATTTCAGTTTATGGATTTGTATTAATCTTGTTTATGAATGCTCATTAATTTTTTAAGCTTATGGGTCTAATAAAATATTTCAAGCCCATGTGTTATACAACAAATTGACCTCCTCATCAACTCAGAGGGGAAAGACATGATAGCTGAAGCAAAGACCACAATCACAGGCCTTGATTCCACACTAACGCTAGCTATGCACTGACAACCTGCTTTATAAAGCTTGTTTGCAAGCCTAAGGGTGCGTTAGTGACCCTACTAACTCAAGTTTCTAGTATGGGAACAGCGTTAGTGAAACTTGGTGAAGTTCTAAGGGTCAAAGGAACAAATTGACTCATAAATATCTAGATATTTGTTCCTAAAATTACTCAAGAAAAGCAAGGAAACATCAAAAATCGACCTATTTGGAGGATTTCTAATCCAAAAGAAGGAGGCAAATGGGAAAGAGCTGAAAAGCATGGAAACTTCATTGCTTTTACCCTAGGGAACTCAAGGAGGAACTTGGCAACCCTAACTCAATTGCTACATAAGCAAAGCTAGGGCTATGGTGATAGAGGTCAGAGCATTTGAAAGGATAGCATACTTGATTGTTGAGCATTGTCTCAAATCATAAGAAGTTGGCAAGAAGGGAGAGAGAGAGAGAAGTTGGAGGGGTAAGGGAAGGCTGATGCAACAGATGGTTGTAATCACTCTTCCAACATTAATATAGAACTGCAGTTGTACTGTCTACTCCGTGGTGTTGGTACTATCATTCATTTAGTTGTTTGTCCAATACCTTTTAGCATGAGTAGCTTAGTTATATGTAACTAGATGTTCTTTTATGTATTCATGTATTAGTTATCAGAGTTGTATGCTGTGATTATGCTTGTCTCTTCTATGTGCAGGACTTGATCTAGAGCCGGTTCAGGGGGCTTCCACCTAACTGCATTGTGCTCTCTAGAAAATCTACACAGAGGCTTGAGTTAATCTACTTCTCTTACTTTGATAATTATTTATTGTTTATGAATATGCATGTAACTTTATGATGGTTACAGATAATCTTACAGTTTGCCAAAAGTCCTGGGAAGGCCTTTGAGGGTATCTTCATTCTCCATACACTGTGCATTTTATCCTATAGCACCATGTTAACCATGTATATGGCTTGATAAAGGGTTTACAAAACCCTCAATCGAGTTATTTGAAATTGAAATTTAAACGCTTGATTGAGTGCTTTAAGGGCTCAAACGAGCCTCTGAAGTCCTAAAATACACAATTTTAGCACTCCTTGTGTAAAATTTCCTGGAACACCATTTTGTACCCTAGTGGACTTGGGGAAAAAATTGTCCTTAGGTGGTGGAGTTGATCATGTTGGATTCATGAAGAAATCCTTTATCCAATGGCATATGATTTTGAAATTTTCGAAGTCATATGATATTTTTCATCTAATTTATTTTAAACATAATGCTTGAAATTTTTTGAATAGTTTTAAAGAGGTTGAATAAAAAATCAATATCATAAAATAAACACAATGAATTTTTTCAAAAATACCACTATCTTCATTGATGAGTCCTCTTAAAAGGTTAGTCTTGGGTTTTCAATTTATTTAAATTGTTGAAAAAAACCCTATGTGAACACGTGTCTACAAAATACAATTGAAATATTACTTTACCAACTTCAAAAAATTAAAAAATATATATATATTTTTTAATAAAAAATATTTTTTTAATATGAAAAATCAGCGCTCTCCATAGAGATCATATATATATATATATATATATATATATATATATATATATATATATATATATATATATATATATATATATATATATATGTATATATATATGTATATATATATATATATGTATATGTATATGTATATATATATGTATGTATATATATGTATATGTGTATGTATATATATATATGTATGTATGTATATATGTGTATGTATATGTGTATGTATATATATATATATGTTAGGATATTCTGACACATAGGAAATAGTTAAGTATAACTTGGTCTAGTGTAGAGTTAGGTAAATTGTGTTTCTTTACTATGTACTTTTGCAACTTACAATCTGACGGTCACGATTGTTTTAAACATGAAGTGATCCGACAGTTCATTCTCTCATCGGTATTACCGACACTTGATCCGTGGCTTAACACCTGATTGGTCCATGATCTCTATTTAAAGAGCATGGAGGGTCATTTGTAGGGTAACCGTTCATGAGAGAAGCTTATGTAAAATTTCATTCTTTTATTAATAAATTGCCTAAAGTGGTCGCATTGGCTCAGGCCATGGACTATTTCCCTCTTTGAGGGTTTTAACCACGTCAAGAATACTGGTGTATTAATCTATGATCTATTTGTGAGTGGTGTCCTTTGGTGTTCTGTCTGAGTAACTTACCCTGTAAATTCCTACATGGTATCAGAGCTATTTAAGGGTTGCATCCATTGGTGATCCAAATCTAAAGTTGGTACAACTGCATCCGACTTCCGTTTCCTAGATCTACTATTTTTTACAGCTTTCGGGTCAAGATGACTACTCTATTGGATTAGGAGCATCTGTTCCAGTGAGGAACCCCTTTCATTTCATGTGAAAAGGTTTCCGGTAAAAGGTTTTCGGTAGCCCTAGCTACGTCATTTTTAAGATATGGAGGTATACAGTCTTTATTTGCAGTTCCAGCTATTCATCTCTCTCTTTATTTCGGTTTATTTAGCTCTTTGTTTTTTATTACCGGATCTATACCTTTAATTTTTGCGTATGCTCTTTACCCCGTGACTTTGTGTGATCTTGGCAAATCAGAAATAGAAAGGAAGGATTTTTCCCATGTGTATGCTCTTTTCCGCCGCGCTTTAGTGTGATCTCAGAAAATCATAAACATTGAGGAAAATATGTAGTTTCCGGCTAAATCTAACTTCAAGCCACAAGGATTTTTTTTGTATGTCTGTGTTGGGCTTTGTGGTTTTTTGTTTTGTAGGAAAAAAGAGCTTTTTCAGGAAACGGACCCCAAAGCTTCCCCAAAGCTTCAGTGACTAAAAAAAAAAACCTTTCTCTTTTCCAAAAATTACTAACCTTTTAAACTAGCTCACCTGGTCCAAAGTTACTTTATGAGAATAGAGGTCTTGAGTTCAAGTCTTTCTTTTTGTTGAGTTACTTTTTCAAAAAGCACATGTAACTTATGTTTTAAAGTTACTTTATGTAAAAGTGTTTTCACTCATTATAAAAAGTGAGTCACTTATAATTCTAAAGTCTCTTTATCTTTTATTTAAGTTACAATTTAGTGGGTAGCTCATAAAGTACCATTGTAAAAGTGACTTTCACTTATTTACAGAAGTGAGTCACATAATTTTTTTTAAAGTGAGCTAATTCGATTAAGTTTGGAAAGGGGGTAGATTTTTTTTAAATATAACATTATCATTCATTTCCGCACATTCATGCACTTCGTCGGCATCTTCAACAACTTTTCTTCAAAAGTCCATAACTTCTTCATCCAGAAGCCATTTTCAGAGCCGTTTCTCTTTTAATCAGCCTAATTTTTTGAGATATTTCCATTGGAACACTTCGTTTCAGCATCTACAATTTCAGTTTCTTTTAAAATGGAAAGTCCATCCCAAGTTATTCTTGACATCACCAACTACTTCCAATGGTGGTCCTACATTGTGGATTTACTTAGAAATAAAGGTCTTTACAGAATAGCCTCAGGCCAACAAACTGTTGGAAATAATACTGAGAGGGGGGGTGAATCAGTATTATCAAATCAGATACTTTTCATTTTTCATACTCAGATTTATATACGTGGCTTCAGTTCATTATATCCGTGTATATACGCGACTATGTTAAATGCAACTGGCGTACATACAATAATCTTATGATTCAGTTAGCTTATCTTCAGTAATTGCATCAGAACATTATTAACCATATTAACAATAAACAGGTGCAGTAAAAAAGAACAGATCATCACACATAAGAAGCCCACATGAACACCATGATATAAGGTGGAAACCCAATGTGGGTGAAAACCACCTGCTGCAATTCATCTCTTTCTTCCTTTAATAAGAAACTTATTTTACAATGTATTGGTGCAGTCCTTTGCCAGTACGCAGGCTGCAACCTGCAGAGGGCTACAACCCTCTCTCGTTTTCTAGCTTCTTCTAGAAGGGAGCTACAAGCCCCTTAACTCTTGCACTAGCTAAGATACTAGTATGTAGGTGCTGACCTACAGAAGGCTACAACCTTATTTTCTTCCAGGGACCACATCTCATACATTTTCAGATTGGATCCATAAGTACAAAACAATCACTGTTCCAATACAATCATCAACTTATACTTGCGTCATAAATCTCTAAATCACCCAATACTGAATCACTGAAACCTTGTCATAAAAAACACAGAACAAAAACCAGAGCCTAGAACTCTGCAACAACCACTAGAATCAACAGCAACCTGAAACACCAAATCTCATAATGCATACGCTACTTGACTATATAAGAACTGCATGTATATGCGCTTTCACCAGAGACAACCCGTGTAAAGATCTAAAGATAATTACTTATACCTTCGCTATCATATCCAACCTGTGCCCAGCATCACAAACCCATAACCAGCAATACTAGATCTTCCCACTTCGTCAGATATCCATTCCTTGCATACCATTTTGCCTAATGATCTTCTCCTTATATAGGTTAGGCTTCTCTCAATATCATGGTCCAAAACCATGTAGAAATAATACCATGGACCTAATACTTGGGATCAACACTTCTGACAAGATACCATGGTCCAAACCATATGTTCAAGTACCGAGGACTAAATACCATGGACCAAAACATAAGTTCTCCCATATGTACGTGCTTTTCCTTGCGTGAAAGTGCGTGTATACGCATAATCGTCTTCGGAACGTATAACCCACGTGTATACACGACTTTGTCACAATGAACCTACGTATATCTCTCTCTTGACCTGTTGTACTAAGATCTGTCCTCTGATGAAGTTGCCATTACTTGTATCAACCTTTGAGTGAGTTGCCATCAAGGACAACACTTGTATCATAATGCCAACAATCTCCCCCTTTGGACTTGATGGCAACCACCACACCAAGTCACTCTCCCCCTTTGACATCAAGGGCAAAGGGCAGACCAAGAAGTTCTTTCCCTCTGCTGTTCATACTCCCCCTGAGTACCTGTTGAAATCTCTGATTGGGCTCCCCTTTGTATATGCCAAGTTGTATCAATCCATCCATGCTCCCCCTGAGCAGATGCAAGTTCTAAGACCAGCAATCCATTCAAGACCATGATAGCCATTAGCCACCTGATCCAGGTGGATGTTGGTGGCCACCCACCTATCCCATTTGGACCCCCACAACTGTCTCTTTCAGCTTTTTCAGTTTCCTAAATTGTAGCACAGTTTACTATTTTTAGCAGTTTTTCGGGTCCTGAACTTCCGGAGCCGTTTTGAGGCCCTAAACGACGTTTTTTGGGAAATCTGGGGCAACATGGGTCCATGGACAAATGTTGCCCTTCCCAAAGTGGTAGTACTCGGATAGATCTTTCTAACAAGCTATCGTACGCGTCAAACGGAGATCGTATGCCAAAGTTACGACCCCGGGAAATTGATGTACCAATTTACCCAAACGGGGCCCACAATTTGGCGTTTCATCTTCTAGGGTTAGGTTTCGGGATGTAAAGGGTTTTTCATTGTTTCTCAACAATAAATAGGCCTTCGAGCCTCATTGTAATACAGTTCGGAACAGTTCAGAGGCATGTAGTCGCACATCTCTTCTCAGAGATAAGCTACCATCGCCCTAGCTGGCTTCTGTCCATTTCTGTTTGTAAGCATATTTCAGTATTTTCCATTAATGAAATGAGGCATTATTTCTGCTGCATCTCTGTTTTTATGGTTATCGCATCTCTGTATTTATGGTTATCTCTGTAATCTATTGCGTTCCTGTTTAAATCCGGATCAGTGGTATCAGAGCGGTCTGCTTTTTCTCTGTTTTTTCTTTGCATGTCCCCAACGAGGTCGGGATATAAGGAGTTAGGGCTTGAACTGGTCGAACCTTTGCAAGACCAGCCTCGCAAATCCCGACGGCCTCCCATGGCGGATCAGA
Organism: Pinus tabuliformis; assembly: GCA_031772625.1. Lineage (NCBI taxonomy): Eukaryota > Viridiplantae > Streptophyta > Pinopsida > Pinales > Pinaceae > Pinus > Pinus tabuliformis. The sequence continues at coordinate 127,763,424 of CM062807.1, forward strand.
AGAAAGACGAGGGGGCAGGAGATCCTATCAAAATCTTGCTCGAAGAAGCACTCGAGCGGCAAAGGAACGCGATGATGGATAGCTTTGCGCAGATCCTTCAGCGACTACCCAGAGGCGACGCATCGACTTCCAACAGCGACTCTGGAAATGCCACACCCTTCAAGGTACAAGTTAATTTTGAAATCCCCATCTTCGAGGGTCAAATAGACGCAGATGCCGTAGATAAATGGTTAAATCTGCTAGATGGGTATTTTTCTGTTCATGAATTTTCAAGTCGGGAAAAGATTGTTTTCGCTCTTCTCAAAGTAGCCCCCCACGTCAAGGACTGGTGGGAAACCTACTGCGAGCAGAAGGATGAAAGTACAGGCTCACTATTTTCAGCCGCACCCACTTGGAATGACTTTCGAGATGCCATCAAGGAGCAGTATTACCCTGTCGGAAGCTATGAGGACAAATACATCAAATGGACCACACTGCGGCAGGGACGAGACCAAGATGTGCTGGAGTTCACAAACATTTTTCATACCCTTCGCACACAGTTGGGTATTAAAGATTCTGAGCTACATCTGGTACTCAAATACTGCGGCTGCCTCCACAGATACATCCAGGAAGAAATGGTGTTTTTGAACATCCCCTCACTCGGCACAGCATACCGATACGCTGTCAAAATCGAGCAAAAGTTCAAACAGAAGAAGCGAGACTTTGGATCTGCAAATCCGAAGCCCAAAGGACAAAGCCAAGGCGGGGTGACCCAAGACAACCCGTCGAAGCCGCAAGAAAAGAACAACACCATGAAGCCGAAGAAGGACACAGGAAAGTGGTGTGAGTTCCACAAAAGTCCCACTCATAACACAAGTGAGTGTCGGACCAAGCAGTCGCTGGTGGCCGAGTTGAAGGCTTCCGAATCAGATGCATGTTCCGACCCTAAGCCAGAACACGACAAGGGGAATGGCAAAGGGAAGCAGATCATTGATGCGGATCCCAGCGCCATTGTTGCCACCGCCAAGATCCAAAAAGATGAACCTGCAGATCCAGAAGAGGGGGAGCGTCTTTTCCACTCACAGATGTGGGTGAAGGGTTCGCCGCTGCAATTCATTGTCGACAGTGGCAGCCAAAAGAACCTCATTTCAGCAGAGGTCGTGAAGCGGTTGGGCTTACCGACTACACCACACCCGCAGCCATACAGTATCGGGTGGCTTCATGAAGGAAGAGATCTCAAAGTTCGCCAGCAGTGCTGCCTTCCTTACAGCATCAAGCCCTTCACAGACGAGGTATTGTGTGATGTTACACCTCTGGATGTTTGTGATGTATTATTAGGCCAACCATACTTGTGGAGGCGACATGCTGTGTATGAGTCCAGGCCTCGTGCTGTCATTATTTCTTTGAATAATTCATTATACAGGATACCGGAGGTAGCCCCACCTACCGCCACATCTTTGATCACTACCAAGAAAGGCAGCAAGCTCATATCACAGACCAGGAAATTCATCTGTCTGGTTCACTCCCAAAGTAAGGGGAAGATCGTTGCTACATCCATGACCCCTGCAAAGGGTTCCTCTACGCAGCAGCAGCAACAAAGGAATACGGTCATGACAGAACACAGGAACAACTTCTCCTCATCCACAGGGATACCACACAAGCTTCAAGTGGGCAACAAAGTCTGGTTACATCTGCAGAGAGAACGCCTTACCAGAACCCATCACAAAATCAGACCACTCCGACATGGTCCTTACACCAGTACCAAGGCTGTGGGGAACAATGCTTTGGAGCACATCATTCCTCCATTCCTTTGCCTGCACCAAGTGTTCAATATGGACCATCGTCGACCATGCTTCCCACCATTACTGGACACATCAGAGATTGCAGGACAAGTTCAACAGATGGAGGAACTCAACGCAATGGGGACCATTGCTTCCTAAGGGGGGAGGAATGATCCAGGTGGATGTTGGTGGCCACCCACCTATCCCATTTGGACCCCCACAACTATCTCTTTCAGCTTTTTCAGTTTCCTAAATTGTAGCACAGTTTACTATTTTTAGCAGTTTTTCGGGTCCTGAACTTCCGGAGCCGTTTTGAGGCCCTAAACGACGTTTTTTGGGAAATCTGGGGGCAACATGGGTCCATGGACAAATGTTTCCCTTCCCAAAGTGGTAGTACTCGGATAGATCTTTCTAACGAGCTATCGTACGCGTCAAACGGAGATCGTATGCCAAAGTTACGACCCCGGGAAATTGATGTACCAATTTACCCAAACGGGGCCCACAATTTGGCGTTTCATCTTCTAGGGTTAGGTTTCGGGATGTGAAGGGTTTTTCATTGTTTCTCAACAATAAATAGGCCTTCGAGCCTCATTGTAATACAGTTCGGAACAGTTCAGAGGCATGTAGTCGCACATCTCTTCTCAGAGATAAGCTACCATCGCCCTAGCTGGCTTCTGTCCATTTCTGTTTGTAAGCATATTTCAGTATTTTCCATTAATGAAATGAGGCATTATTTCCGCTGCATCTCTGTTTTTATGGTTATCGCATCTCTGTATTTATGGTTATCTCTGTAATCTATTGCGTTCCTGTTTAAATCCGGATCACCACCTATCATAAATCATATATGATTTGCACCATAAGCATCAGCATCCGAACCTACAATACCATTCCTTTGATCAAACAGCAAGATGTATCATTAAACTTCATCAACAACTTCTAACCATAATGCCAACAACGCATTATTTTAAGTATATGCTCCCCCTGAGCCTGTGCCAACCATTACATATCATGACCGAATCATTTCCTGAGTCTGTTCTGTTGCCTTTTCTTCTGATCTCCATATACACGACTATGCATCCTGTAAGTTGCGTATATACATGACTTATCTTCATTATATCAGCGTATGCAAGATGGAATACTGAATTTCTTCACTTTCAGTTTCCCCTGTGTTTGTTATGTCAGCTAACTGAGTTACGTCACACCTTTCTTTCTCTAATTTTGTCTTCTTCAATTCCTGGAACTGTGATGATGTATGGTCCTCTTGTTTTGAATTTTGAAATTTGCTCCTGCATTCCCTTGCTTTATGTCCAAGTTTGTTGCATGTATAACATCTTACATATTTCATGTTCCTTCTATTGCAATCAATTGCTTTGTGTCCAAATGCATTGCAGGCAAAACAATATCCTCTGAAATACCTGGAATGTGATGATCTTTTGTGATGGTCTTGAACCATTCTACTTCTACATCTGGCTGCAACATGTCCAAGATTATGACATACATAACATTCAACATTATTCAGTGGAGGAAATAATCGTCTATCACTTCCATAGTTAGGAGCAAATGATTTTCTTTGAGGAATTTCTTTCCTTGGCTGTTCCTTGTTGAGCATTTCAGATTTCTCATTAGAGTTTCTTGCCTCACCTTGTGAGCTAGATTCACCTTCAACAGATTCATAAAAGCCAAGACCAGTTTTGATAATAGGGGATCTTTGACTACCAAGAATGTCATCCAAAATCTTAGTACTATCTTGAAATCACAACAATTTATCCTTTTCTTCTAATTTACCTTTTAAGATATTTACCTCAACCTGATGTTGTTCTTCCTTTTCCAGATACTGTTTCCTTAGGTCTTCTTCAGATTTTCTTCCTTCTTCCACTTGCTGCTTTAAATTGATCACTTCATGTTCTTGTCCTTCAAAAGCTTCTCTGTTCTGCTTCTTTGATTTTTCAAGATCTTCGTTTAGAGAGAGGATCTTTGATTTGAGTTTCTGAATTGTTATGCTCTGATCTTTTACTATATCCTACAATTTCTCCCTTTCCCTGGTTACTAGTTCAAATTGTTCATTTAATTTGGTAACTTCTTCAGTTTCTGCATCCTTCTTTTCATATGCGATGAGACTTCTAATGTCTTCACTATCATTGAATGAGTCATTACTTTTAACATGGGTATAATAGCTTCTATTACCTTCTTCAGAAATCTTTCCTTTGTTATGAGGGCATCTAGCAGCGTAGTGACCAACTCTACCACATGAAAAGCATTTGAAAGGTAGCTTACCTTCAAACCGTCCAGTTCCCCGTTCAATATTCTTGACAAAATTTACCTCATATTATTCTTCTGACATGTATCTTGATGCTTCGAATGCGGCTTCTGATGGTCCCTCTTTTCTCATCTCAAAAGCAGTTAAGATTTCGTGAAGCTATGACATGGTGATTTTCTGCAGATTCTCCTTTTCTTCTATGGCAGACACTTTGGAATCAAATTTAGCAGACAGGGATCTCAAAACCTTTTCAACTAAGACAACTTCCTTAAATTCTTCACCCAAATTCCTCATACAATTTACAATCTCATCCATACGCAAGAAGTAATTAGCTATGCTTTCATTACTATGCATCTTAAGATTTTCATACCAGATTCTGAGAGTTTGAAGCTTTGCTCTTTTTACCTGTTCATCTCCTTCGTAGCTTAGAATGATTTTGTCCCATATTTCCTTAGCTGATTTGAAATGCATGACCTTCATAAATTCTGATTGTGTCAAACTTCCCAATAAGACAGTAACAGCTTTGGCATTGAGCTCATATTGCTTTCTCTCTGCTACATCTGTAGGAATTGTTGATGGGTATTTGTATCCTCCTTCCACGATTCCCCAAACTTCTACTCCAAGCGATTGTAGATATGCCGTGGTTCTTATCTTCCAGTGGGTAAAGTTGTTCCCGTTAAAGACTGGTGGCCTGATGTGTGCCTCTCTTTCTAGATTAGCCATTCTGATGGATCTTTCCTTCAACCGATCAAGCTTCTTCTAAAGGATCTGCTCTGATACCAATTGTTGGAAATAATACTAAGAGGGGGGGGGGGGGGTGAATCAGTATTATCAAATCAGATACTTTTCATTTTTCATACTCAAATTTATATACGCAGCTTCAGTTCAGTATATCCGCGTATATACGTGACTATGTTAAATGCAACTAGCGTACATACAGTAATCTTATGATTCAGTTAGCTTATCTTCAGTAATTGCATCAGAACATTATTAACCATATTAATAGTAAACAGGTGCAGTAAAACAGAACAGATCATCACACATAAGAAGCACACATGAACACCATGATATAAGGTTAAAACCTAATGTGGGTGAAAACCATCTGCTGCAATTTGTCTCTTTCTTCCTTTAATAAGAAACTTCTTTTACAATGTACTGGTGCAGTCCTTTACTAGTATGCAAGCTACAACCTGCAGAGGGCTACAACCCTCTCTCGTTTTCCAACTTCTTCTGGAAGGGACCTACAACCCCCTTAGCTCTTGCACTAGCCAAGATACTAGTATGTAGGTGCTGACCTACAGAAGGCTACAACATTCTTTTCTTCCAGGGACCACGTTTCATACATTTTCAGACTGGATCGATAAGTACAAAACAATCACTGTTGCAATACAGTCATCAACTTATACTTGCATCATAAATATCTAAATCACCCAATACTGAATCATTGAAACCCTGTCATCAAAAACACAGAACACAAACCAGAGCCCAGAACTCTGCAACAACCACTAGAATCAACAACAACCTGAAACACCAAATCTCATAATGCATATGCTACTTGACTATATAAGAACCATGTGTATATGCGCTTTCACCAGAGACAACCCACATACAGATCTAAAGATAATTACTTATACCTTTGTTGTCATATCCAACCCATGCCAAGCATCACAAACCCATAACCAACAATACTAGATCTTCCCACTTCGTCAGATATCCATTCCTTGCATACCCTTTTGCCTAATGATCTTCTCCTTATATAGGTTAGGCTTCTCTCAATACCATGGTCCAAAACCATGTAGAAACAATACCATGGACCCAATACTTGGGATCAACACTTCTGAAGAGATACCATGGTCCACAACCATAGGTTCAAATACTGAGGACTAAATACCACGGACCAAAACATAAGTTCTCCCATATGTACGCGCTTTACCTTGCATGAAAGTGCATGTATACACATACGCGTCTTCGGAACGTATAACCCATGTGTATACGCGGCTTTGTCACGATGAACCTGCATATATCTCTCTCTTGACCTGCTGTACTAAGATCTATCCTTTGATTAAGTTTCCATTACCTGTATCAACTTCTGAGTGAGTTGCCATAAAGGACAACACTTGTATCATAATGCCAACACAAACCAAACTGAAAGATGAAGATAAGGCAGCCAAATGGGAAAATAGGCAATATCAAGCATGTGGGTTGACAAGGATGTCTATTTCTCCAGACCTTAGATTCCATATCGTAGAACTTGATACTCCTAATGAAGAAATGAAACAGATCACTAAAGTTTTTGGAATAAAAATGAAATTAGAGCCCATCAACTCGAAAATGAGTTTCTTACATTGGACCCCAATAAATTTTCTTCCATTAAAGATTTTTTGTCCAATTTCAAGACCCTTAGACTTCTCTTGGAAGGTGTTAAGGTTAAGAAATAAGATGGTAGCCTTATCTATTCCATTCTTACTAAGTTGGGACCAACCTACTCTGTGTTTGTTTCCACCTTCCATTCTACTAGAGAAGCCTTTATTTCTCAAGGACAAGACTGCAAGTCCCCCTCTTTTGATGCCTTTTGTGATTCTTTAATAAGAGAACAAGAAAATCTATTATATCTTGGTTTTCTTAATCTTGGAAACTCTTCTAAGAAAGCCTTAGCTGCCCAGTAGTAACCAAATTCAAAGAATCCTAAGAAGCAATATCCTAAAAAGAATGGTCCTAAACCAATCAAGGGTCCTAATAAATTTCAGTCTCAAAGTGAAAAATCATTTCAACAAAATGATAAGGCAAATAAAGACAAAGGGAAGAATACTAATAGACATTGCCACTTTTGTAATCGAGATGGCCACTTAGAATCCAAATGATTTAAGAAGATGGAATCCTTGGAAGAAGCAATGAAGAAGCATAACATCCATTTGGAGCACTCTTCAACTTCAACTTCATCTTCAGGAATAACACCTTCTGCATGTGGTTGTCAAGCATCTCGGTCTGGTTATGCACTAAATGTATCTTCTTCTTCTCATTCTCATGAGTGGCTCATTGATTCCGGAGCTTCTTATCACATGGCAAAAAACAAAGCCATGTTTTCTTCTTTAAATGATTGTAACACCAAAAATATATATGTTGGTGATGATAGATTGCTTAGTGTTGTAGGGACTGGAACTGTTGACCTAGACAATGGTCTATTTAATGATGTATCATGTGTTCCAACCTTATCCTGCAATCTTCTATCTATATATCAGATAACTCATTTAGGTGAAGGTAAAATAGTTGAATTTTCACCTCACGACATTGTAATTAAGGACCTAAGAGATCCTAGACATATTTTAGCTACTCGCATTGTTGATGATTCTACAAGGTTGTATAAGTTTAACAACTTTGGGTCATCAAATCTTCCCTCGGTATTGGTTGCTCATAATGATGAAGTGAGCAAACTTTGGCATGAGCGATTTGGTCACTTAAACCATCTCTCCCTTCATAATCTATGCAAAGAAACTATGGTGACAGGTCTTCCAATGGTATCTTGCAAAGATGGTGTTTGTTCTGGATGTGTACTTGGAAAACATCATCGGGATAGTTTTGAAAAACGTGCCTCTTGGCATGACTTAGTGTCATAGACATTTTTGGGCACTGCAACCCCAATCATAAAATGTCCATAAACCAAGGGCTCTTAAGTCCCTAAAAGTGTTGTTCCAACCTCTAAAAGAACAAGGTCAACTGATTACATCTTCTCCCAGAAGTTCTCCATGAAAAACTGCTCAGAACTGGTCAAAACTGGACCATCTCACTTGCTCCATGGTCAAAGTGTGCTGCATCCCACCTAAATACTCACGGGAGGTGCGATGCATCTTGGAAATCCCTTCTATGGGGTGCGATGGGCGAGAGTGGACAAATGGCAAGGTCAATCTGCAAGGTGGAGGAGCAAGGAATCTTCTAGAAACTTCTCATGTGACACTTGCCTCTCTGCATTCGCCCAGGGATGAGTAAGAGATCATCAATCTCCAGGTGGATTCAAGAACTATCAAAGAGAAGACACTAATCAAATCTCAAAAGTTGACTCACCCCCCTTGCAAACATCTATATATGGATCCCTCATCCCAGAGATTTAGAGGCTGGAATTTTGTATCTTGTAAGGAAGTGTTGCTGGTTTCTTGGTGCAATATCATAGTGTTGGGTGATCTAAGCTTTTCATGAGGTGAAGAAGGGCTCTCTTGCTGGGAGGATGATGCTGGGTCAGAATAATGGGTTGTAATCCTCTTTGCTCTTTCTTGATTATCAATAAAGCTATTCAAGTTTTCCTCCACATTTTTGTATGATTGTTGATATATGCATTTGTGTGGTCAATATATATCTGGTCCTATATTGTTTATGATAATAGATCTATGTTCTTGGATAGTGTTATGCTGCTTTGATTCTATAGGTTCCCTTTGAAGCTGGGTAGACAAAGAAGCGAGTGGCAAAGATCTAACATAAGAGAGAGGAATCAAGCAAAGAACCAAGTGCAAGACAGATGTTGGTCTCCTTCACTCACTCTTAACTATTTCTCATAAAGGAAAATGAAAGTAGTTTTAGTTTGTTTGTTTCTAACGTAGCTACCAGCCTTAGTGGGACTAGCAGCTCTACATAGACACTAGTTTTCCTGATAACAAAATGGCGACTCCGCTGGGGAGCGAATAGATTGTTTGTTTATCTACATTTGTTTACTTTATAAACTTACAGACGGAGCCTGAAGTCAAGCTAGCTAGCCTTCGAATTGCATTTGCTATGCAAGTGCAAAGTAGATCAACGCTGCTTCTGTCTATCTCCAGGTTTTGTTTATGATTTGAACAATTGATTTACAAGCTCTTTAATTTCCCTTGTGGTGGCTCTAATAACCTCTTTAGATCTACTCCTGTGATTGATTTACTGGTTGCCACTTGCTTGGCCTAAATCCCTGAAATGAACTGCAAACTATGACCCGGAACCCAGTTAAAGTCTCGTCACTGGTACAGCGCACTGTCTGTTATGTGAACTCTAGATGCATCGTTCTTCCCGAGTGTAGTAGGTGCGCTGCATCTCTGGTTCATTGTGTTACAAGTGCGCTGATCAGACAAGGCCTTTCCTGCTCTCAAATTTTGGTTTTTGTGTTCACTCTTTTCAGCTCTATTCAAGAGTTTTGTTGCCTATAGTTAGTACACCTCTGTTGGAACCCCCTTCCTTGCCATTATTCTGCGTCCATTGTGCAAAGAACTGTAAATGTTTTTATGTATTTTGAGTCATTTTCAATTCTCTTTTACAAAGAAGTAGCGTAATTGTACTGTCGTTTCTTGATTTGGAAGTGTCGCAATTGTCGTTTTCAGTCATAGAAGAAAATCTGGTTGTTCTCGATAGTCGATTACACTGCTACTCTTGTATTTGATTTGAATTAGTAGTTTTTCAAGTGTCGAAAGCAAGTTTTCAATTCCAAATCGTAAAGTGTCGTCATTGTCTTCATTTTGTCTTGAAAAGAAACTTGTTAGTAATGTCGCTTTGAAAAATAATTCATATTTGCGCTTAGCTTTCTTTTTATCATTCACACATTAAGAAGGGTAAAAACAAATGCATGCATGTGCATTTTCATTTAGACTGTTTGTTGGTTTCATTTAGGACAATGCATATAGTGTATGCTCTCTGCTCTTTGTTGAAAGAACGCCATCTCTCTTTCCTTAGTAGCTAGGATTTTTCATTGCAAAAAGAAGACTAAACGACTGTTTATCATCTTAGATTGCATTTTAGGAATTGTACATCTACATCACGCGGTGAACCCGAAAGGAAAATTTCTTAAGCAATATCAACTATAAAATAAATTTAATGAATCTAAAAATGCTTTGGAACCTAAAGCACAACATTTAGAAGTCTAGGCTAGAGATGTATTCCGGCGTCGTAAAGCCTGGTAATTGTTGTTTTCATTGCTGGTTGGGTGATTCCTCCAATTTGAGACGATAAGTGCCAGTACGGACTTGTGCTCCAACGTACTGTCGATTATATATTGGAAGACCACAATAGGCTTTATCCTTTATCCATAGGAAGCTGTGTCTGCCGCCTTATCGATCGCAATGCATTGAACACAACATTCAGGAAGATTGACTGTCGTACCGTAAAAAGTATTCTATAGCTTTACGATTGGTTTGGTAATCCCGCTGTCTAGATTTCCAAAGCAGTCTCTTTCATTCCTTTTCAGACTCCTTAAGAGAAAAGGTCCATCTGAGCACTTGTCACTTCAGGCTCATTAAAAATCGAAGGCGACTAGAGTCATCTTTTGTTTTTTCTCGACTCTCAAAAATTGAAAAAACAAGTTGTGTCAAAGCGTCTAAAATTTATTTTAATCGGAATAAATATCACCTTTCCTATGTTGGTCTAAGGTTGAGAAAAATGGATCCCACCAACCAAGGAGTTCCCCTTGGAGGAAATCCTAGTCCCTTCTCGTCTTGGGGAGATGTTGGTGCACCCCATATGGCCACATTGTCACTTCCAGGATTGACAATCGGCTTGCCCGTATGGCTCTTCTCAACCTCTGTCATTTAGAACACTGTGATTCCTAAACAATCTAGTCAGCAACTAAATGACATCAGAGTTACCCCCCAACCTTCTACTTCGTCCAATTCTTCCTCTCCTCCTTCCTCTTCACTTGATGAAGCTGGTAAAGCCAAAAATCAAGTAACCGAGAAGAAGAAGGAAAAGAAGAAGAAAGTGAAGAAGAAGAAGGAGCCAGAGGTGAAAAGGGGCAACCAAGCATCGTCTAGCAAAAATCCACACACTGCACCGTCCAGGCCTAAATCTCCATGTGTCATTTGCAAAGGAGACCACTATCATCGAGATTTTGCTTGCATCCCTCGGATCTTAAGGGACTGGTCTCCTCGTTTGCAAAATCCGATGTCGTAAACCTCTGATGATCATGTTGAAAGTACACTGTCAACTAGTGAAAGTGAAGCCCCTGGACAAAAAGGAAACTGTAAATTTCCTTGTAAACTGTGTGAAGGCGATCATGCCGTCCACCGTCGTCCCTTCTTAGATGAGGCTAAAAGAGTTTTGGATGACCGTCCGGTTTCACTGTTACGGCTTCCTCCTGGATATAAGAAGCTCTTGCCGAATCCGTCACTAGTTGAAAATCCGGCTGACACGCCCTTGTGGTCGGCCGAAGCGTCTATCATTGAAGACAAACCATTTGAATCCACACCAGACGAAAGTCAAAAGATCGAGGCGGCAGTTGACCCAGTCTTGCCTTTAGAGGATCCATCTTCAGATGATACAGTCACCGAAGAGAACAAGAATGACATCGTTCAAATTCTCTTCGTAAGCACAGACTCCGATGAACATGGGGGCAGTCTACCCGTTCCTTTACCACAGGAAGGAAGTTCGTCAGAGTCATATTCGGCTGTCTATTCGGTCCCACCTCCAAGCAACCTGGTTGTTTCCTTTGATTGGAATCTACTAGGCAGACCCTGTTTACCGGCTAGTGTACCATTTCGAATCATTGCTCAAATATATAAAATGGTCATGGCCGGCACCATCATAGATGAAGGGGCTTCTGTGAGTATCCTTTCCTCAACTACTTGGAAAGCGCTTGGTTCACGATCGCTTTTGCCTGAAATGAGAAATCTAACAGGCTTTGACAAAGGAACCAGTCAACCATTAGGGATCCTTCCCAATGTGCCGATAACATTGAGAAGGAAAACCGTTCACATGAACGTAATGGTAGTCCAAGGACCCTTGGATTATAATCTACTCCTTGGACGCGACTATATTTATTGCATGGGAGCCATTGTCTCCTCACTCTTTAGAGTAATGTGTTTTCTGCACGAAGGAAGAGTGGTCAAGATCGTAGACCAGCTTTCATTCCCCGGTTCACACATAGAAAATAGTCATATACCATCCCTGAATCGTCTTTTCATGCAAGGAGTGTCTCATCAATCCCCAGTCCGTCCGCCTGATGAGCGCGAGTGATTCGGAGGACATCACTGAAACCCAGGGGGCATGCACCCTGGTCTGCTTCGGCAGGAAAACTTCAGGTGTAGAGTAGATTTCCACGAAGGATATATGACTGGTTTGACACACCCATCCATTTAGGAAAATGGGATTAGACTGGAATAAGATTCCTCTGTCAAAGTTATGTGAGTGGAGGCGTCTGCGCCACTCACCTTTGTTTATTTCGGTAGACATTGCCGAGGAAGTGTTTTATACGCAGTACGGATAGAACAATCTTTGGTAACTTGGAAAGTTTTTGCTATACCTGGGGGCATGCAAACCTTTTGGCGTGCAAACGAAAAGCGACCATTGATTTTTTTTAATTTATAGGTCCTCTAACCCTTTAAACTCGTAGGATTGGTTGTTTCCTAACTTGCATAAAGAAAGGATGCGGGGCAAAGCTTTGAAAAAATGTTGTTTTTATATGAGACATCCTTATTATATGACTGGATTATCGAGCAGTTTTAATGCAGAATTCAAGCTCGTTAAAAAATAAACATAAGCAATGAGAAAATGTTTCCCTAAAGTTTAAGCTCATTAAAAAAATGAACCATTTTTCTGGTAAATAACCATTGTGAATGTATTACCATCAGCCTTTGAAGCCTTGGTTGTGTTCTCATCATCACCTCCACTTTGTTTTGGCCGATCATTCACCTCTATTTGATTGTTTACCCCTTTTTGAGGAACCGCTGCGAAGAGTGATCCTGCTAGCCATCCTTGTGACACTGCCATGATTGGAAAATTCCAAACCTTACCTGGAATCAGCTGCTACCCGAATTTATCTTTTCAACTCACTCGTAGAATATGAAAAGATTGCCAAGCGATTGGCCTCTCCAGCTCATTAAAGGGACCGGAAGTGCTATCCCTCCTTTAGATTTTAATCTTTTTGGACTTAAGGGATTATTACATAAAAAGATCGAGCGCTTGTTTTGTTCGGCTCGTTAAAACTACCAAAGATTCATCCCTTTTGTATTGTTTTATACTTTTTCAGACTGAAGGGATTATATGACGAAAAAGGATTATTGGAGTTTTCTTTACGTCCCTTTTTCAGACTCTCTAAAATTGAAAAGGACCGAGTTATCCTTGTCGTTAAACTCGTTAAAATAGAATAGCGGTCCAAACTTATCCACAATAGACAAGAACGAGTTTCACTATCGCTAGGCTTGTTAAAACATAGCGACGGGTTTGCCCAAAGGGAAAATTATAGAACAACCATATATTATCCTCCTCAAGCTTGACAAAAATAAAGAGGTATTGGTCAGCAATGACTGGGGAAAAATTGGGAAGAAAACTTGGAAAAACTTTATTGGTAGCAAGTCGCTCTTGAACATGACACTGTCACTCCGCATTCGAGTTGGGTTGGCTTGTTCCATTCACTGGTCACATCACCATGGTTCCGTCACACCATCCATATTTGGGGTTAATGCTACCAATCCATCATGTCAGTGTCGCTGATATGTTCAAGAGAAGTCGGTCAGAGAATTCACCTGTGTCTCACCCACTGCAATACATTCACACTCCATTCTTTCATGACCGCCACCCTGAACCTTATATCACCAGATCGTTTTCACCTCCATTAAAATCATTTGCTCCGTTCCGTTTCATTGATGTGGTATTCACTAAGGCCCTCCTATGACGGATCGCTTCTTGTCGACATCAACTCATTATCCAAGAAGTCGATCTAGGAACAACCCTTTTAGTACTTTGAAGCTTGCATGCCTCAATGGCAAGTTTCTCACTTTCGGCGACAGGTTTACATCAATGGCCTTCGACCGAAATATTTTGCGTGGTGTTCGACGCCAAGTCCTTTATTCACACCATGTGAATTGTACTGTAGTACCTTGAGGGTCATCATCATTATCAGTGATTCCTCTTGCGCCTGTTAACAGCTTAGATCATTGGCTGGTAATCAGGCGATGTCTTTCCGTGTTCGACTCCAGAACATCTCTCACATGGATTGACTTGTACTTTGAGTGAAGATCGAACGAGATTGAAGACCCCAGATCTAGTTTTATCCATCCAGGCTGTGATATATATTCAGGAAAAATAAAGACATCAAATGTACATCATTACTAAACAGATGATCATACAACCTAAGCGATGATGGCTCTACCAGAATCATCAGTCTACACTCAGACGATTGTCTGTCTTATGTACATGAAAATGAATTTATAAAGCTGAGCATGGGAATGCCCGCCTCAGCTAGATCATGAAAATATTATGAAGATAATGTATTGTATTGTATCTTATTACAGGTCACCTTCCAGCTTGAAAGAACTTTAGATCCTCATGATAAAGCATTTCACCCGACATCAACAAATTAACGACCTCATGCTTTAGGGGGCAACTGTTATAGACATTTTTGGGCACTGCAACCCCAATCATAAAATGTCCATAAACCAAGGGCTCTTAAGTCCCTAAAAGTGTTGTTCCAACCTCTAAAAGAACAAGGTCAACTGATTACATCTTCTCCCAGAAGTTCTCCATGAAAAACTGCTCAGAACTAGTCAAAACTAGACCATCTCACCTGCTCCATGGTCAAAGTGTGCTGCATCCCACCTAAATACTCACGAGAGGTGTGATGCATCTTGGAAAGCCCTTCTATGGGGTGCGATGGGTGAGAGTGGACAAATGGCATGGTCAATCTGCAAGGTGGAGGAGCAAGGAATCTTCTAGAAACTTCTTATGTGACACTTGCCTCTCTGCATTCGCCCAGGGATGAGTAAGAGATCATCAATCTCCGAGTGGATTCAAGAACTATCAGAGAGAAGACACTAATCAAATCTCAAAAGCTGACTCACCCCCCTTGCAAACATATATATATGGATCCCTTATCCCATAGATCCAGAGGCTGGAATTTTGTATCTTGTAATGAAGTGCTGCTGGTTTCTTGGTGCAATATCATAGTGTTGGGTGATCTAAGCTTTTCATGAGGTGAAGAAGGGCTCTCTTGCTGGGAGGATGACGTTGGGTCAGAACAATTGGTTGTAATCCTTTTTGCTCTTTCTTGATTATCAATAAAGCTATTCAACTTTTCCTCCACATTTTTGCATGATTGTTGATATATGCATTTGTGTGGTCAATATATATCTGGTCCTATATTGTTTATGATAATAGATCTATGTTCTTGGATAGTGTTATGCTGCTTTGATTCTACAGGTGCCCTTTGAAGCTAGGTAGACAAAGAAGCGAGTGGCAAAGATCTACCAGAAGAGAGAGGAATCAAGCAAGGAACCAAGCGCAAGACAGAGGTTGGTCTCCTTCATTCCCCTCTTATCTATTTCTCATAAAGGAAAACGAAAGTAGTTTTAGTTTGTTTGTTTCTAAGGTAGCTACCAGCCTTAGTGGGACTAGCATCTCTGCATAGACACTAGTTTTCCGGATAACACTCAGCCCCTTTACAACTTGTGCATAGTGATTTATGTGGTCCACTTCCAGTTGTTTCATTCTCTGGCTACAAGTATTTCTTAACTTTCATTGATGATTTCTCCAGACACACTTGGGTATACTTCTTAAAACTCAAGAGTGAATTATTTAACATGTTCTTAGCCTTTAAGGCCTTTGTTGAAAAACAATCTAGACACCAAAATCTTAAGCTAAGATCTAACAATGGTGGAGAATATGTTAACAACAAATTCATCAACTTTTTCACTGAGAATGGAATTCAAATGCAACATACTGTTCCATATACTCCACAACAAAATTGTGTATCTAAAAGGAAGAATCGCACCTTAAAGGAAATGGCTAATTGTATGCTTCAATCTAAAAGACAGTCTTAATTTTTGGGCAGAAGCAATTAACTGTGCAAATTACATAATAAATCACACTCGTACTAAGGTTTTAAAGAATATCACTCCTGAAGAAGCATGGAGCTCAATTAAGCCAGATGTAAGTCAAGTTCGAATTTTTGGAAGTGAAACATGGGCCCATATTCCAGATGAGAAACATAAAGCTTTAGAACCTAAGAGTGAAAAATGTATTTTTGTTGGGTATTCTGAAGATGTCAAAGGATATAGACTTTTTCCACTTAAGTCCAAAAATTTTATCATTAGAAGAGATGTAAAGTTTGCTGAAAATATATCGGCCTACGAGCCTAGTTCCACTAATGTTCAACCTCTCTCTATCCCTTCTACTTCTGAAAATATTTCTTCTTCAAATGATGACAGCGAGGATGACAATCCTCCCCCACCTTCTCAGGATCCTCCTTCAGCTCCTCAGCTTCCAAAATGGGTCCGTGCTACTTGGGATGTAGCAGGTGCTCTTGTCGGTGATCCTACAGATCAGCGACGTACACGTTCTCAGTTCGATAGATCCTCTTCTTTACTGGCTCAAGCTTCAGTGAATTATGATCCTAACACCTTTGCAGAAGCTTCAGGCCATCCAGATTGGGATTCAGTTATGAATGAAGAATATCGTTCATTATTGGAAAATGATACATGTGATCTTATTCCTCATCCAAAGGGACGAAAACTTGTTAGACGCAAATGGGTTTACAAAACCAAGTATGGACTAGATGGAAAAGTTGATAAACATAAAGCTCGTCTTGTTGCTAAGGGTTTTTCACAAGTTGAAGGCATTGACTATACTGAAACCTTCTCCCCCGTTGCCAAAATGAACTCTATCCGCCTTGTTCTTTCCATTGTTGCCTCTTTCAAATGGGAAGTCCATCAGATGGATGTTAAAATTGCCTTCTTGCATGAAGAAATATATATGGAACAACCTACTGGATTTATACAAACAGACACTAGCCTTGTATGTCGGCTTAAGAAATCCCTTTATGGTCTCAAGCAATCCCCTCAGGCTTGGTATGCCAAAATGGATATCCTTCTTTCAGAAATTGGCTTTTCTAGGTGTCATTCTGGTAATACTGTCTACAACGAGAAAGTGGGCAAGTCTCTTATCATTATTGTTCTTTATGTTGATGATCTTATCCTTACTGTTAGTGATCCAAACCTTATAAACCTTGTGAAGTCCAGCCTTCAAAAGAAGTTTGAAATGACAAACTTAGGACACTTGCATTATTTTCTTTGTCTTCAAGTCTTGCAATCCAAGGAAGGTATTTCCCTTTCCCATTCCAAGTATGCCTGCTATCTTCTACGCCATTTTCACATGGAAGACTGTAAGCCAGCCCCTTCTCCCTTTCAGTTTGGAGCCAAACTTTCAGTCACTTGTACTTCCCCTGAATTTGATGCTACCTTATACCGTCAACTTGTAGGAAAACTTTTGTATCTGACCCGTACTCATCCTGACCTTTCCTTTGTTGTTGGCCTTATTCCTAGGTTTATGAAAAAACCACATGAAAGTCATTTGAAAGCAGCTAAAAGAATACTTCGTTATCTTTGAGGTACAGTTCAGTTTGGGATTCATTAGAGTGCAGAAGCATCTCCTCTGTTGGTTGGTTTCACTAATTCTGATTGGGCTAGTGACCCTGATGATCGGAAGTCTACTACAAGTTATGTGTTCACTTTTGGTTTAGGACCTATTACATGGGCTTGCAAGAAACAAAGTGTCATTTATCTTTTTTCAACAGAAGCAGAGTATCCTGGTGTCGTAGAAGCTAGTAAGGAACCCCTGTGGCTTTGTCAGATCCTATCAAAGTTTGGCTTTCAGCAGTAGCATCCGACTACACTTTGGTGTGATAATCAAAGTGTCATTCAACTATGCAAAGATCCAGTCCAAAATTAGCGCAGAAAACACATTGAACTGCACATGCACTTCATCAGAAAGCTCATTCATGACCATGTTCTTGAAGTGTAATATTGTTCAACAGATGATGAAGTTGCAGACATCTTTACAAAGGCTCTCACAGAGGCGAAGTTTACTAAACTTCAATTTATGGTTGGAGTTCAGAAAGTTGTCACTAAGGGGGGATAGGCTCTAATTCCTGCTTCCTTCTCCTATTGTGTCATATTTGTACATCCTTCAATCAAATCGCAAGTTGTTCTTAAAGGGGGATATTAGGATATTTCGACACATAGGAAATAGTTAAGTATAACTTGGTCTAGTGTAGAGTTAGGTAAACTGTGTTTCTTTACTATGTACTTTTGTAAATTACAATCCGACGATCACGATATGTTCTAGACATGAAGTGATCCTACAGTTCATTCTCTCCTCGGTATTACCGACACTTGATCCGTGGCTTAACACTCGATTGGTCCATGATCTCTATTTAAAGAACATGGAGGGTCATTTGTAGGGTAACCGTTCATGAGAGAAGCTTATGTAAATTTTCATTCTTTTATTAATAAATTGCCTAAAGTGGCTGCATTGGCTTAGGCCATGGAATGTTTCCCTCTTTGAGGGTTTTAACCACGTCAAGAATATTGGTTTATTGATCTCTGATCTGTTTGTGAGAGGTGTCCTTTGGTGTTCTGTATGAGGAACTTACTATGTAAATTCCTACAATATATATATGTATATATATATATATATATATATATGTGTGTGTGTGTGTGTGTGTGTGTATATATATATATATATATATATATATATATATATATATATATATATATATATGTATGTATATATATGTATATATATATATCTCTACATATATATATATATATATATATATATATATAGATATATATACATATGCATATACATACATATACATATAGATATATATGTATATGTATATGTATATGTATATGTATATGTATATGTATATATATATATATATATTACACATTTTAGACTAAGTTATGCTACGTGAACACACACATACCTCTTAAGATGTGTGAAAATTTGTAAGGAAAATAATTTTATTTAATGGAAAATTGACATATTATACGACACTAAATATTTTTTCAAAAAATATCATGAAGACAACAACATAATTCTCCACAATTTGTCTTTTAACTCCGAATCAAAATTCAACGTGCTTGTATGAATTTTGAGGGATTTGATTAGATAAAAGAGGAAAACCTTGAAATTTAGTCGCCACATTTGGCCCAAAAGTGTAACCCATATTTAGGCATTCACCCATACTTTTTTGTTGTTTTAGTCAGAATACATTTCAAGACCTTGGAAATTGAGGTCAAACACACTAGTATGCTTTTCACCGTAGCTTTTATTAGCACTAATCTGCAACCCCCCCCCGCAACCCGCCCTAAGGAGAGGTAAATATGCTCAAAACTTTATTCTCAATTCTGTCTTCTTTAAAAGGCACATCTAGTCCTTAAGATGATAAATATTAGGTTTTAGTTGAAATCCTATATATTTGACATCTTCCTCCATTCTTTTCATTAGAAGGTTGAAACAAAGATCTAGAGACTGTTGAAGATCGTCAATAAAAATATCAAAGAGTATGTTGGACTTAGAAGTATTTACCACTATTCATGTGACCGAGAAATATCAGGCCAAACTATCTTTATTGTAATGAATTCTCAATGAGAATGTGCACCAAATAATAATATGTTTTCCATCAAATGAATATTAGTTAGAGAATCATAAATTGCTACTTCTACCCTATTAATTTCTCCTTTGGGTTTAGCATTAGACATTGTTTTTCTCAAGCCTTTGATAATTACAAAAAATTGGAAAGGAGATAGACTCAAGACACCCTTAGCTTAGACCCCTAAATCAATGGAATAAAGGAGAGGGAGATCCATTGGTCAACACCAAGAAAGAGGTTGTTGAAATAAGTTCCATAATCCAATTTACTATTTGAGGATGCACACCCATTTGTATGAGAGTCAGATTGATAAAAACCGACTGAATCCTATTATATTCCTTCAAGAGGTCTAGTTTGATGACGACAAAATGGAGGCTTTGAGACTTGATAGTGTGCATAGATTGTTGTGCTAAGGATAACACATCATGAATTTGATGGTGGAAAAGGAATTTGAACCATTCTTTTAAAATGAATTCACTAAAGATGGGATTTAGATGATATTCAATCATTTTAAAGATGATTTAATATATTGAACTATAGCATGAATAGGAAAAAATTATTCAAAAGTGCGCATGTCCTAATTCTTAAGGGTAATGGCTAGATGGATAGAATTCAAACCCCTAAGAATTTAGCTAGAATTTTTGGATTCTTTAATTGCAAAATTTGATAGAGACACCCCCAAGCCATGGATATTTCCTTTTGCATTGAGAAGAGGGTGGAGAAGAGTTTATATTCCCTTATATCCTTTGATAGATCATTGTTCATTTGATTAGAAAATATTCGAGGAAGCAAGGACAATGTCTCCAAAATCACCTTAATAGGGAAGCTCACTGGTTTAGAGAAAATAAATTAAAAAAATTCCTTTCCCGTCTTTGCTTTTTCATAGAATGTGGAAGTATATGAGCGATCAATGACCTAGATTTTGTTGGAAATAATACTGAGAGGGGGAGGTGAATCAGTATTATCACATTAATAAAACTTTTTCATTTCCATAATCAGATTCATATATGCTACTTCCACAACTCCTTATGATTAAGTTAATTAATCTTGAATGAGTGCATTAGAACTTTATCAACCATATTATCAGTTAACAAATGCAGTAACATAGAATAGATCATCACACATAAGGTACACACATGAACACCATGATATAAGGTGGAAACCCAATGCGGGAGAAAACCACCTGCTGCAAGTCATCTCAATCTTCTTCTTAATAAGAAAATCATTTTACAATATTTGTACTGGTGCAGTCTTATACCAGTACGGGAGCTACAACCCCCTTTGCTCTTGTACTAGCCGATCCATTTACTAGTACGCAGGCTGCTACCTGCTACAATGCTCCAAAGATCTCCCTTAGCTTTTGTACTAGCTTAGATACTAGTACGTGGGCATTGGCCTACAATCTTCTCTCCTCCAGGTACCACGTTTCATCAATTTTCAGACTGGATACACTGAAGCACAACACATAATCTGAAAGGCCACATTTCATCCAACTTTCATACTGAACCCAACAACAACTTTGAAGCTCATAATCAAACAACCTTCTGAATCACCCAATCATCAGATCCATACATATACAATGATATTATGAGAGTTATCAACCAGATCTAGTACATCAGATCACATGAAGATAAGTCATTTTAAACCGATCCATTCTTCCAACAAAACTGAAGTTAATCATAATCATTCACTCAATTACTGCTGTTATCTGAACATAATATCAGAACCAAACATCACTTCAACAACCCAGATCATAAGAATGATAAGCAGAGATTTTAAGAGAAGTAAGCAGCTTCACCCATGTACTGCCTGCTTACAGTAAGCACCCTGCTCAACTGCTCGCCTGCTTACGTACGCACCCTGCACAACTGCTCGCCTGCTTATGTACGCAGCCTGCTTAACTGATCGCCTGCTTACATACGCATTGTATCCATTGAACTGCCTGCGGACCTCCGCACCTGCAACCCTTCTGTGCCTGCGTACCGGCGCACCTGAAACTCTTCGTTCCTGCGTATGTACGCACATTTGCTTTCACTGTACCTGCGTACCTCCGGGCATAGATGATTTCAAGACTTCAAGAATAACCCAGACAGTCAGATCTACAGATCTGATCATGCACCGAAGAGATCTCAATCCATCAGTAGATTCGCCTTATTTAGATCTAGACATTGCTCCCAAGAGATCATAATATTTCAGATCTAGCTCTCATAAGATGTTCAACCCAAAACATGCACAAGCCAAATGATCTCCTTTGCTTTATATAGGAAAGCTCTTCCTCAAATCATGGATCAATACCACGGGTCGACACCATAATAACACAAAACCGTCGGCTAAATACCAAAGGTTAAACATAAGAAACCCCACGTGTGCTTTTCTTTGCCTTGAAATGTGTGCATTGGGGATACGCACCTCTTGAACGGGATGACTGCGGGTATGTACGCACTTTATGTAACATTGGCCTGCGTGTACGCACCTTCTGTAAGGTGTACCTGCGTACCCCTTATTTTCTTCAATATTTGATAGCTGATCATCAATCTCTGCTGCTGTGATCTATCACCTGAATGGGTTGCCATCAAGGACAACACTTTAGCCATAATGACAACAATCTCCCCCTTTGGACTTGATGGCAAAGCTTACTAAGAACTTGCCATTTGATTCCTTTAAGCTGTCCTGCATCTATGTATTATGTCACATCTGATATCTCTTCTGTAGATTTATCTGAATGTATATAAGTGAGATGATCTTCTATGAGAGGGTTGCCATCAAGTACAACACATGCATCATAATGCCAACAGATTTTCCATGTGGTATTTACATTTTGATGATGTCTACCAAAATATAGTTATTTCCAAAATACAACTTTTACATTTCGATAATGGCTAGCAAAATATATATAGTTATTTTCAAAATATAACATTTATAACAAAATATAGTTATTTTCAAAATATAACATTTTGAAAATAAAATGGCTAGCAAATGAGCAGTAATTAGCCTAATATATGTGTCTATTTTGTGTCTGGAAGATGTGTACATAATCTACATCCTTGGATTTGAACTTATAACCTCTTATGAAGAAATACATATTCTTTCAAAATATAGCATTTGCATTTCGATAATGGCTGGAAAAATATATATAATTATTTTCAAATATAACATTTATATCAGAATATAGTTATTCTCAAAATATAACATTTTGATCCCCGGTGGGGGTGTCATACCACAAAAACCACTTGTCACATGAAGAATGACAATTGGCTCTTGGTTTAAGCGAGAGAGGGCAAGCCTACAACTCCTCCACCATGTAGTAGTTAATAGCTCTGAGATTGTCTGTGTGAAACATCCTCCTTCATCTGTGTGGAACATATTTGTTTTGTCTCGAGGTTCAATGGCACTGATGCTTATTTAGTTATATAGATTGGTGCATGAAGTCCTCTGGTTGTTTTTTGGCTCTCCGGGGGATGTGAATTACTCTGTGCTCTTATATTCCCAGGTTGTTTAGTTAGGGTGGTGGTCATCTGTCTATCACTCCTCATACTGGTTCAATTTGGTAATCTTTCTTTCCTTATTGCAATTGGTGAAACTTTCCCTCTCCTTCCTAAGTCTGAGGGCAGGTTGTTTGAGGTTCTAGCTAGTTCTGGGTCTAGCCGCTTTGAGTCTACATGGTTTGTTGCCTTGGTCTTATGGTTGGTGGTTCTTGGGTCATCGGTATACAAAGTTTGTTGCTTGTTTAATCGACACATGGACTTCCAGTGATACTGATTTCAATTGGGTGGCAATTGGTGCTGGGGTGGTGTTGTTTTTCTCGCATAGGAATCCCTTGGTTCTTCCCTCTTAGGGTCACTAATAAAATACCTCCTTTTAATGTAGCCTTGTGGCTTTGACATCGGTCAGGATTCTGGGAGACCACTTTTCCAATTACTCTTATGCGTAGTTCGAAGGTCACCCCCTGACCTTAACAGCTGCGGGTTTATCTGCATGTTCTAGTCTGGTTCAATATTTGTCTAGTGGTGAATTTACGACAGGGTGATTTGCAACGTCAAATTCCCTTTCTTTCATTGTTTGTGGTGTGGATTTTTGGGCCTCTGGTGGAGGGTGGTCATTCAATTGAGTGCATAGTTTCTGACTGTGTGGTGCTTGGTTTATTTTGGTGGTCCTTAGCATGGATTGGGATCAACCTTTGGGGTCTAGGCTTCTTCTTGGAATTTGTCATGAAGCCAAGCCCACGCTCCTCACGTTCCCCGGTCCAATCAAATGCAGAAGCGTCGTGCCTCAGGGAAGGATTAATTGCTGAAGAAGGAGTGCAGGGTGGCGTAGCAAATGCGGGTGGTTCCAACAGTAAATGGGGTGTTGGTTGGGTGCATAATGTTGGACATAAGGGTCATGGAGTTCGTGGGGGGTGAACGCTGCAGAGGATCGAGTTGTGGTTGAACCATGTCCTCATGGGGATGAAGCAACATCCAAGGTCATGCAGGGTCAGTCGGTCATGCTCCTTCCAGGCATTCTTGGAATTCCATGATGCTTCATGAGATGGTACAATATGTCATTAACCTGTTGAAATCTCATGATAGAGCCGAAAGGGAGGAGCATGAGGGAGTTATGGCCAAGCTGGAAAAAATCCACTACTTCCAATGTCATGTTCGTGAAAGTATTGTAGTTGTCTGGCATGGGAAAAATATGTTGACGGAGGAAGTCGAAAAGCTGGAAGCTTGGCTTTCTCATTTTTAGCATCATGTCAATTTCGTGTATCACCCTCCTCCTCCAAGAATGGGGCCAAATAATCCTGCTTCAATCACCTCTGACGACTGATTATATAGATATATATATATATATATATATATATATATATATATATATATATATATATAGTTTTGAAAATAAAATAGTTAGGCTAATGTGTGTATCTTGGGTTTGGAAGAGTTGTATATACTCTACCTACTTAGATTTGAACTTATAACCTCTTAAGAAGAAATACATGTTCTTAATCATTGACCCACTAAACTAATAACATAATTATGTTTGATATTATATATGTATTAAAATTTAAAATAATAGAATTATGTGGATAGGAATATCTATTTCAAAATAGGCCTTCAATTTAATCTCCTCAAATATGTCAGAATATTCATAGTAGTATTGACAAATCAATGTTTAATATTTATCTCCATATGGTCTTCTCATGAATTTATCTCAAATTAATTAATTAAAGAAAGTGTCATATCTAACACCTGTCATCATAGAGCATCGTGTTATATAGAACAACATGCTATATTGATGAGCCATAATATTGTAAAAAAATGCACATGAATCTCTATTATTAAGAATATTGTTTAATTCATATATTAATTAATTTTTATAATTAATAATAATAAAAAAAAGGAATTATAATTTAGTTAATTTTTATAATTTATATAGACAATATGAAATATATTGAGAATAAGTACTTTGATATCTATCTACATTTACCAAACTACAATAATTATATTTAATACATATATATTTTATTTCATAAAAGAAAAAATTGCATTAATATAAAAACCATACGAAATGGTTAAATAATTTAAATTTTATATCTATATATCATGTTAGATCTTCTAACTAAATATGCTCATTTTTTTTCCATTAAAAACATTAATTTAAAAATCTAATATAAAATAGATCAAAGTTTATAACGTACAATTTGTTGAATTTTAATATATTGATTTTTTTAATATTAAATCATTAAAATTTTACACGATCTAAGTTAAAGATGACTTTCCTTACAATGATATTTATGCATTCAAATTTATTAAATATGAAAGAAATATTAAATACATAAAATCAAACATTAAAAAAAATGATAATAATCAATGTCCATAAAATAATAAAACTCAAAATTTAAAATGATTTAATTATGTCATATAAAATTATGCATTTATTGGCTCACTTGGATGAGATGAGGAATTGGGAAAAAATATTCACACATACATGCGTGTTCCATGATACAAAATCAAATTCATTGTATTATAATCAATCATACATTAATTGAGACTGCATCCACGTCAGCAATGAGTTGTTGTACCACCTTTCTGGTCGCCAGTGTCGTCGTCGTCGTCTTCTTCCTCTGCTTCTGTTAATTCTTCACTCTCTGACGTTGTTTTTTCTTCTTCTGCTTCTGTTGATTCTTCATCCCAATTTTCATCACTGTCGCCTTCTATTTCACTTTTAATGGGTTGGCCACTTTGTTGACCATTATTGGACAAGCTCTGTGAGTTGTTCTGAGGTTCAACTTGGTTGGTTAATACACCCTGAGAAGGAGTTGAGGAGCTCATGTGAATTGGGTGGTTTAAAGGTGTACCAGAAATCTGAACACGCTGCTGCATGGGCGGTAAGTGGTTTTGCGCATTCCAGGTACGTCCGAGCTGTTCTCGGTTCATTGGCATGGATGCTCGCGTTCCCACTCCGCCTCTCAGCCCACCAGTATTGCCAGTGCCAGTGCTGTTACTCGACATGCCGACCCTCCGAAATTGGCCCTGTCTCTTCATTTGGGATTGGCCACCAGAAAATCCACTAGAATAATGATTACGAATCGGCAGAGCTGAACGATGCGCTGTCACAGGCCCTGTGTTGCTTCGAATGGATGTGGGTCTATAATGGTTTGAAGGATTCATTGTAGCACTTCCTATCCCTAGTCCACTTTGGGGTGTAGGTGTGGGGGTGGAGGTATATGTGGGATAAATACCACCTCCTAGTCCACCCGTTGGTGTAAAACCACCCATTGGTATGATGGGTTGTGGATTCTGTGGAAACTCCCGAAAAGGGAATGGAGGGGCTACAGGCGATAAATATGTGGCTGGGTATCCTGTAACAGTAGCGGGAGATGCAAGGGGATGATTATATACCTGTGTATTGTTTCTATTGTCAATGGCGGGCTTTGCCTGCTGTAGTAACCATTTTATTGTTTCTGCACCATTATACTGGAAGCCCAGCGAGAAGGTGAGATTTAGAAATTCATTGGATGCCAAGTTCAATAACCAATCAATGGTTTGCCCACCTCTGTTGAAGCCCAGCCTTCTGGTCAGATTATGCAAATTTCCCGTTTGATTTGGCAATAACCAATCGACGGTCTGCCCGGCGCCATTGGTGTAGCCCGTGCCCGTGTCTCTGCTGGGTTCTGTGACGAATTCCAGATGTTTAGTATACTTTTCGTACTTTTCACGGCGTGATTGAACTTTCGGGGGGACCTTTGTGTTTGCTGCCTCTTGCTTCGTTTCCAATCGTGCATTGGCTTTTGTAGGGGTCGTCTTCACTGTTTTGGTAGGCTGGCGAGCAGAGTTGTTGGTTGCTGCGCCGGATTTTTTTGCCATCTTTTATTTTTTGCAGAGGCGGATAGAGCTCATCGGTGGCGCTGGATCGTTATTAGTTGCTTTCTTTTTAGAGCGAGCCATCGATTACGGGTGGAAGGTGAAGATGAAGGGCCTGCTACGTATGATTCATTTCATCCAGGTATTGGCTGGATTGTTATTAGTTGCTTTCTTTTTAGAGCGAGCCATCAGATGAAGGGCCTGCAACGTATGATTCATTTCGTCCAGGTATTGGTCTTTAAACAACGGTTAAGAAGATGTATTTAAATTTCAGAGGGATTACTATCTATATATTTTTCTAAAAGCTTAGTCTAACTTAGTAGAACTTTTCATTGGAATCTTAATAGAACTTTTCATTGGAATCTCGTTTTTCATGTGTTTTTTTGGTTATAACATTTTTTTTAATTGAATGTGGTTTTCGAGAAAGAAAAAAAAATATTGTTATTTAAAATGTAATTTTGAATGTATAAAAGTATTTAGCACTTTGAAAAATCAAATTTTCATTTTGTTAAGTTTGGCAGAAATTTCTCATTTTCAATTTTATATGTCAATTATTTTAGATATCATTTTTTTGGGATTCAACTGCGTTAAGTAAGTCATTCAAACGTATGACCATTTCCATGAGAGGTAGTCGTAACTGACTAATTTCTCATGATTTTTGAATAGTTCACTTAGCACTCATTGCATCGGGTGATGCTCACAGGGGTGAAGAAGTGGGATTGAAACTAGTGAAATGTGGAGAACGAATCACATAGCATCAATCATCACTTCCGGGGCTTGCACCCGGTAACCAGGACTTCCCAGGAGGTCACCCATCCCAGAACTCCTCTGGCTCAAGCGCGCTTAACTGTGGAGTTTTTCCACAATCAAGCCCACTTAGCTTGCTACCCCATTTGCAAAACCTTAGCAAGTATTGTGCCTCATGAACCATTCAAGTAGAGATCCCTTGACTCTTTTTGAGTCAATTATTCACTTAGCACCTAGGTGTGAGACTTCATTCCGGGGCCATCACCACTTGAGCTACCCCGAGTAGACATATCTGCTCAATTTTGATTAAAAATGACCAGAAAAAATATTGTGAAAAAAAACATTTTATCTGTGAGTTAGACTATGCCTTTAAATTTTTTGTAAGAATCAAATTGTTTAAAATGCACTTCTTTACTTTAAAAACAATATATATATATATATATATATATAGATATAGATATATATAGATATAGATATATATAAATAAATATAATATTTGATTTAACAATCTTTGATTTTATACTTAAATTTTATCTAATCATAATTTGATTATTTTGTACATTATTGAAGTATTTTTATATAAAATTAAAATCTAATAATAGAATTTCTAATATGTTTTATTTTAATTAAATTACTTTATAAACCATTAAAAAAAATTAAAAGTTGTTGTAAAATTATAAATATTGCTAATTTCATAATTATTTTCTAAATTTATATTCAAATATCTTGCAACTATGAGTCTAACCATTCAGACAATGATAATGATAAAGACATGATCTTATTTTTAATTTTAAATGATAAATTTATAATTTGGGTAGATGTTCCAAGGAGAAAGGGCTAAAAGAAAAATCCATGAACGATTATGATGAAATGCTGCAACATCTTGATATAATTTGCTTTCTTGAGTTAATAGAATTTAATTTATAGGAAAAAATGGTTTTTATAAAATTACAAATATTTTTTAATTTCATAATTAATTTCTAAATTTTATATTTAAATCAAATATTTTTTAATAAATTAAAAAAAAAAAGCATAAGATTAATTGGCTTTATATAATAAATTTATTAACAACTACCATAATTTCTGGTTGGAAGTGAGGTAGGAAGAACACCCACAACATTTTGAAACATTTTCAATTAATAGTCATTATGCAAAGAATGCTTTAAAAATGTATTCATTCAGTAACTACTCCATGTTCTATAAAAATAATTTGTAAATATTAAAATTAGTGCAGCCATATAAATTAAATCACTTGTAAAAATCAATCCATGTGATGCATATAAAGTTGGTTTAAAAGCTTACAAGCTTTGCAACCCATAAACAATGAAGGTTGTGTATAGTTGAGATGTGGTACTTAGAGAAGTGAAATATGCTATCAAATGGGAAGTCCTACCAAGGGAAAAAGAGCTAGAGAAGGTAGAGTTTGAACTAAAGGATGATGATTCATACTCTACAAAAGAAAAGGAATAATAAGAGGAACTACATACTCTCGTTTCGAGGAGAACGTTTTAGAAAGAAGATAACTAAAAAGGTATACTTCAATTGATTTCCATTCAAAATTTTATTTGTTTATTATTGATGATGATCTTAGAATAGTTAGAGAGGCAGTGGATTCATAGGATGGAAAACTCTGGAAAAAGGGCATGATTGAAGAAATGATAGCCTTGGAAAATAATGAGGCTTGGGATCTTGTTAAGTTGTTAGCTAGAATAAAACTCATTGGCAAAAAATGGATGTTTAAGAAGAAGTTGAATTGCATAAGGAAATGTGAAGCAATACAAAGCTTGGTTAGTAGCAAAAGATTATTCTCAAATGCAAGGAATTGATTTTGGTGATATCGTTACTCTTGTTGCAAAGTTAGCTTCTATTATATTTATTTTAACTTTCGTTGTTTCCTTCTATTTTGAGATAGAACATATGGATGTAAAGACAACATTCTTGCATGGGGATCTCAAAGAAGAGATCTACATGTACCAATTATAAGACTTTGCAGTGAAGGGTAAGAAAGAGTTGGTATGCACATTGAAAATATGCTTGTTTGGGTTGAAGCAATCACCAAGGATGTGGTAATATATCTATATATATATATATATATATATATATATATATATATATATATATATATATATATATATATATATATATATATATAAGGCTATGCCTTTACACTTAGGAGAAAATCATATCTTTGTGTCTATTTTAAATTAGTTGATGATCATCTTATTTATCCAATCTTTTATATAGATGATATGATGTTGATTGAAAATGACAAGAAAATCATCCATGATGTAAAAACTCAATTGTCCTCTAAATTCAACATGAAGGATCTCAATGCTATAAATCTTGTCTTAGTTATGGAAATTAAAAGAGATCAGGAAAAGAGGAAACATTGGTTAAATTAAATGAGGTTTATTGAGATAATATTCCAAAGGTTCAATATGCAGGAAATTAAATCAATGAAAATCGTTATTCCTATAGGTCTAAATTTATCTGCAGATCAATGTCCCAAGACACAGGAGGATGAATAGGACATGTCCTAAGTTCCATATGCTAGTGAGGTTGGAATTTTGATGTATGCAATGGTCTATACCAGACCAAATAGTACAAATGTAGCGGGAGTATTGAATAGGTATATCTCAAAATCAGGGAGGGGGCATTGGAAAATAGTGAAGACTAGGATTGGATAGGGTGTTAGACATTCATCACTTTGTTGATGCAGACTAGACTAGAAATCTAGATCCAAGAAGATCTACATGTTGGTATGTGTTTAACCTATTTGGAGAAGAAATTAGTTGGATGAGAAAGAGATGGTATATAGTGGCACTTAGAAGTATAGAAGTTGGATACGTAGTAGCCACTCATGCAAGTAAGGAAGTGGTTTGGTTACAAAGATTATGTTTAGGTATGAGGATCGTACAACAAGCTATAAGGATAGATTGTGGTAAACAAGTGTAATTTTCTTGGTGAAGCACATTACTTATTACTTGAAGACAAAGAATATTGATGTTCAATATCAGTTTGTGACCAAGAGTGCACAAATGGGGCGGATCGAAATTGCACAAATGGTGGCCCTTATCTTCAAAGAAAAACAAAAGTGGGATATTTTTGAAGTCACAACGATAATACCATAGCTTGTGGTGCATGATGATTTTCTCAATGATTTTGTAATATTCATTATGGACCTATAGTTGGATTGGCTATTCATGTATGCCACAAGAGATATATTGTATTGTAATATACTATACAAAAAATATAATGAACCACCAATCAACAATCTCCCATTGGGACCGCACAAATGGTGGCCCCCTATATGTAAAGAAAACAACAAGCGGGAGACTGTTGAAGTCACATTGATAGTCCCACGATTTTACTGAAAGTGATTTTATGGCACATGGTTTTGTTTATAGTTTTGGTTATGGAACTACAATTGGATTTGTGGTTCATGTATGTCAGGTGAGATATATTTTATTGTAATATACTACAAAAAAATATAATGAAAAAATGATTACTAGTTTTCTCAGGTTTGTGTTTCCACGATAAAATATTTGTGTAAATGTAAACAACCCCTAGTTACAAGTTCATATAATAAAAGTTAATAAAGGAAAAATAACGCCACGGTTAAGGGACACTATTCCAAGCTGAATGCTGGGAAACACATCCTAGTGGGTGTTCATTTCGATTATTATGGCTAAGGAAATTGGCAAAGGCAATGATAAACGTTTTGGAAAGGCAAAAAGGTATTTTGGCACATTTATTTATGAAAATAGGAGAAAATGAAGGTGAAAGGTCACAAGTTGCACGTGAGGAGGAAATTGAAGGAAAATAATGGAAAACGCAGAAAATAGAGGCCTCATTGATAAAAAGGCTTCTGAAGATCAGTTGGTAAGTTTTTTTTCAATGTTAAGGTTTTGCTCAAGCTTTGGAGCAAGGAAAGGAAAAGCAAGCAAATGGATGACAAGGAAAGGAAAGGAAAGCAAAGATCAAGAAAGGAAGGGCAGGATCAAGCAAGTTCAACAGGAATACTTGCATGTAACATATTGCATGTATGATTTCCTAGCTGGTTTTGCATGCATGGATTTACATGTTGGTATATGGTTCTCTTACTGTTGGTGGCATGGTTTTTTCGGGTTATGATAGTGGTTTTCAACCTTGCCTTGCCTTTTTCCAGATACCATGGTGTGATGGGATTGTTTTGCCAGTTTTGAGCTTTGGAATTGCCTAATGGTTTCAGAATCTGGGGTAGAAGTGGTCTTAGGAAAATTCCCAAAGGCCTAGGAATCCCTTGACTGCTTTTGGCGGCATAAAAAATAAATCCTAAGGGTGGAGTCTCAGTTTATGAACTAGTGATCCAATGTGGATTGCGGTAAAGCCTGAGATATTACTATCTTGGTTTAGGGCCTAGTGATCCAGTGTGGATTGCGGTAAAGCCTGAGAGACGAGGAGATGGAAAATTCCTCAAGGATAGTGATGGAGTCCGAAGACATTCCAAGCATGGTTTGGTTTCGTGGTCTCGGTGCCAATTTTGGTGAGTTCATAATTTAGTGACGTTGGAGGTGGTTTAACCTTTGGATTCCCTTGATTTTTTTGGATTGGTTTATCCATGAGATCCCACATTCATGCTTGGAATATGGCATGGGGGTGACTGGCTAAAAGAAATATTTGGTTCAGCCATGTCTACGGTCAGGTGGTACGTGGAAGTCCCAAACCTATTCAAATTTTCTTATGTTTATAAAAGCTAAGATCTCTTGCTTTTGCGTTCTCTAATATGTGGCTTTGATGGTTGTTATCTCAATGTTATTTTCATGGTTTAATGTTGGTTACAAGTATGGTTATATTACTAGTTATTGTCATGGTTATTTCATGTATTTATATGCAACTAAGAGGATAATGGATGCAAAACCTAATTGATGTCAAAAAATCTAAGGGAAGAGGTTGGTGATCCTTCTTGTTAAGTTACATATGAGTTATCAGTGATTTATGCTCTCTCTTGTATTCATTTCCTATAGATTTCATTCACGCCAAGTGTTTGATAGAATGTCAGTCCCTTTGGGGATGGTCAGGCCTAGTCCTGGAGTTAGTTTTGATTTGCAAGCCTTTTCATTATGTAGATTATGGATTTTGAAAGTCTCATTGATTTTTGGCAGTGACATGGGCTCTGGGCCTGAAAAAGTTGTTGAAATTCCAGAGACATAAGCACAACACCAAGCAGAAAAGTCCCTAGATGCATGCATACCCATGCTATGGGAGCATCTAGAGCCTTCTGGATGCATGTTTGTTCAAATCAAGGGAGCGTCTCAGGGTTTAATGGTCTAAAGACTCCGTGGGACCCAGGGGCTGGTTACCTAAGTGGTTTTGATGTTTCCTTAGAGTCTTGTTGTTGATGTGGAAAGTCTATGTGGTGTGTTTACGTCGGTTCCACTTCCTTAAGGTGACTTAGTAAGTTGAACCATATCATAGTAACTTCTCATCACATATTTACCCTAGTTGGATGGTTACTTTGATAGATGTGGGAGGAGGGAATTACAGAGCGTTATCAAAGTATGGTTCACCCCTCAGACTAGATGGGTTGTGTGTTGATCATTCATTCATGTTGGTCTCATATGTGGTTCTTATGTTGTAATACCATGTGTTTTTTGCATTTTCATGGTGTTGATCATGGTTGTAGTGAGGTCACCATGAGAAGTTGACAGTTCCATTGTGGAATGTATCATCATGAGTGAATGGATGTATAGGAATTTGTTTTGCATGTCAGTGTCTATATGTTGTTATGCATGCATTGTCATGGTTATGGTTATGCATGTATGGTAGGTCAGATATGCATTGTGATGTCATTGTCTGCAATTAGGTCATCATGATAATATTGGTATGTTATGATGTTAATGTGTCGGCTGAGATAGAGCAGGAGATGCAGACCATCAAAGTGAAGTTGCAACATTGGACCTAAAGGCAAGAACATGTCATCATATGTGTTTGTATGTTGGGCATGTAGATATGTAGGTTAAGTATTGTTATATGCATTATGGTTATGTGTATGCCTTTCATTCTATTGATGTTATGGTTACAAACATGATAGATGCTAGATGATTAGTGTAGTCATATGCACATGTGTCGAATAGTCATGGATGATAGTAACCTATTGTTATGAAACCAACTCAAGAAAAGATAGAAAAGATAGATCAACGCCTTAGAATTCAGCCTCTTCGAGGGGGCAACCTCCTTTACATTACATAAATGAATAATTCTTAAATGATAAAAATGACAAAACCTCCTTTCTATATATAGGAGTCTAAGGAGTCACAATATAATCCAGCCGACCTAACAATAATAATATAAAGCCACAAAAATAACAATAGAGGGATTCTATGGGGCACAGTAATAACAATATGGGGGCAATAGGGGCACAACAATATTAATAAGGGGTATAACTACAATAGTAATGGGGTAATCACTAGTATTATAGGGACCCAACATGCCCCTCTCCTTCAAAAAAATGTTGTCCTCAACGCTTGAGTAGTTCTGGATACTTCTGCATAAAATTCTCATCCTCCCATGTGGAATCTTCAGCGGATAAGTTCTTCCACTTGATAAGATACTCTGAAATTGATCGATTTCGTAGCTGTCGAGTTCTTGTTTCTGTGACTGCTTCCGGTTCCAATATAATTTTTCCTTCCTCGTCAAGTTCTGGCAATATTGTTTGAACTGGGAGCTTGTCGCCTATAACCTTCTTTAAACATGAAACATGGAAAACTGGGTGCAATCGAGAAGCTGCAGGAAGCTCCAATTTGTATGCCATAGTACCAATCTTTTGCAACACCTTGTACGGACCATAATACTTTGGTGATAATTTATTATCCTTCTTAGCTTGCTTGAGGGACATTTTCTTATATGGTTGTAGCCGTAGGAATACCCAATCACCTACATCAAAACTTCTTTCACTGCGATGTTGATCTGCCTGTTGTTTCATTCTATTCTGTGCCAACACGAGGTTATCCTTTAAGAGTTGGAGGACTTGTTGTTGATGTTCGATGTGATGTTCCACTGCCTGAACCTTAGAATTTTCTCTTAAATATGATGTGATGGATGGTGGTTGATACCCATAAAGTGCCATAAATGGGGTCATTTTTGTTGCTGTATGGAAGGAAGTGTTATACCACCATTCAGCCAAGGCAACCATTTGACCCATTGTGTCTGTTTATCAGATACAAAGCAACGAAGATATCCTTCCAAACATTTGTTTACTATCTCAGTTTGCCCATCAGATTGAGGATGATAAGATGAGCTATGAGCTAACTGAGTACCAAGACAAGAAAATAATTCTGTCCAAAAATTTCCAGTGAAAATGGGATCTCTGTCACTTACAATAATCTTTGGGTTTCCATGTAGCTTTTGAATTGTTTCCATAAATGCAGTAGAAACTGTACTGGCTTTAAATGGATGTGATAATGCACAAAAGTGTGCATACTTGGTAAGTCTGTCAACTACCACCATGATGACACTCTTTCCCTCAGACTTGGGTAAACCTGTGATAAAATCCATTGAAACCTCCTCCCAACGTTGGCTTGGAATGGATAAAGGTTGTAATAGACCTGGTGTCTTAATTGTTTCAACTTTATTTTGTTGGCAAACCAAACATTCCACCACAAACTTTTGAATATCTGATTTAAGGCCATCCCAAAAAAATTCCTTCTTAACCCTGTGGTAAGTTTTTAAAAATCCTGAGTGCCCTCCTAAGGGAGAAGTGTGCAATTCCATAAGAATCTTTGTTTTAGCTGGGAATTCTTACAGAGGTATAAGCGATCTTTGTACCATAACGAATCATTTTGCCAGCTAAATGTATCAGACATACTGGAATCTTGTTGTAACTTTTGAATAAGTGCCCACACTTCTTCGTCATTCTTCCATTCCTCCCTTGCTTCGTTTATCCAATCTGGTTGGATAATAGAAATGGCGCACAACAATGCTTCCACATCCTCATCCTTTCTTGAGAGTGCATCTGCCACCACATTTTGCTTCCCTTTTTTGTAGATGATTTCAAAGTCATAACCCAACATCTTTGTGACCCACTTTTGTTGCTCTTCAGAGGATAATCTTTGTTCTAAAAAGTATTTAAGGCTATCATGATCCGTTTTTACCTTGAAGTGTCTTCCCATTAGGTAGGGTCGCCATTTCTTAAGTGCATGGAGTATTGCCAACATTTCCTTCTCATAAATAGCTTTGTGTAAAAACTTTCCCTTGATTGGACGACTTTCAAAAGCAATGGGTCTTTCATCTTGCATTAAAACAGCACCAATTCCATTTCCTGAAGCATCACATTCCACAATAAAGGTTTTTGTGAAGTCCGGTGTAGCTAAGACCGGTGCTTGGCACATTGCCTCTTTAAGATGTTCGAAGGCCTTTGTTGCTTCTGGAGTCCATGAAAATGCATCTTTCTTCAATAATGTTGTTAGAGGTGCTGCTATTCTCCCATAATTCTTAACAAACTTGCGATAATACCCTGTCAACCCGAGAAATCCTCGCAGATGCTTTATGGATGTGGGGATTTTCCATTCCTTAATGGCTTTAATTTTGCTAGGGTCTACCTTAACTCCTTCATGAGATACAATATGACCCAGATATTCCACCTCTTGTACTCCAAAGAAACATTTGGATCTTTTTGCATATAATTGTTTCTCCTCCAATAGTTGTAGCACCCTGTCAACATGTTCAACATGATCCTTCCAAGACTTGTTGTAGATTAGTATATCATCAAAAAATACTAACACAAATTTTCTAAGGAATGGTTTGAAAATTGAATTCAAACCTTGAAATGTTGAAGGTGCATTGGTAAGGCCAAAAGGCATGACCAAAAATTCATAATGACCCTCATGAGTTCTAAATGCTGTTTTCAGAATGTCTTCAATCTTCATTCTGATTTGATGATATCCCGAACGAAGATCCAACTTGGTGAAGTAAATTGATCCATGCAATTCATCCAGTAATTCATCAATGACAGGAATGGGAAACTTATCTTTAATAGTGAGCTTGTTGAGCTCCCTATAATCCGGACACATGCGCCATGATCCATCCTTCTTGTGCACCAATACTACTGGAGCAGAGAAAGAACTTTGACTTGGTTGAATTATACCAGCCTCTAGCATTTCTGCAACCATACGTTCAATTTCACTCTTTTGGGCATAGGGATATCTGTACGGCCTGATGTTTGGAGGAACACTTCCTGGAATCAGATGAATAGCATGATCATGATCACGAATAGGTGGGAGACCTTTGGGAGTCTCAAATACCTTGGAATGATTGTCCAAGACTTTTTGGAGATCTGGAGAAATAGATGATTCCAATGTGGAAACATCTAGCGAACATAATTGTGCAATTACACCTCTTTGTTCCTTTTTTAGAAGCTTTGTCATACCATTAGAGCTGATTATCTTTCCTGGTTTCCCTGCAATACCCCTTAATTCAACTTCCTTTCCTTCCACAGAAAATTTCATGAAAAGTTCTTGAAAATTAAAAGCTATTGTACCCAAGGATTGTAGCCATTGGACTCCTAGTACAACATCAACACCTCCCATTGGAATGGAAAGCATTGGGCTAGTCAATACATATTCTCCCATGGATAGCTTGATATTATGGCACTTTCCAGAGCAATTTATTGTTCCTCCATTTGCAACCATCACTTGACACTCTGGTGCTGGATATAAGAAGCAATTCAATTCTTTTGCTACCTTACAATGAATAAAATTGTGGGTACTTCCTGAATCAATCAACACTATTACCTTTTCTTCTTGATTTGTCCTTCTATCTTGATGGTTTGAGGAGTGGTAATTCCCGCCAATGCATTACAAGATATGGTCGGATTCATTTCTTCTTTATCTAGGCTTTGTTCCTGGAGTATATCCTCTTCTTTTGACCTTTCTTGCTCCTTTTCTTCTTCCTCTTCACAATCTATGTAGAATAATTTCTTCTCAGCACACTTATGACCTTTAGTGTATTTGCTATCACAACTGTAACAAAGCCCTTTTGCTCTTTTTTCTTCCAATTGTTGTGGTGTCAACCTTATAGGTTGTGGAAGACTAGGGCAACAACACTTTCGTCTTTATAGTTGTGAGTGGTATGCTTCCTGGTTGCCATAATTTTGCTTTCCATTTTTCTTGCTAACCTGAATGCCTTCTCTAATGAATCAGGTTCCCAAAGGCGAACATCATGTTGGATATTATCCTTTAAAGACCCTATGAACACATCAATCCTATGCTCCTCTGGAATATCTTTTACCCTTATGTTCAATTTTTGGAACTCCTCAATGTGCTCCATTATTGAACCCTTTTGTTTGAGACTTATCAATTGGCTAAAAAAAGTGTTGCTTTTTGTATCCTCATAATGTGCTATCAATTCTTCCATAAAAATTGCC
Source organism: Pinus tabuliformis (assembly GCA_031772625.1). Classification (NCBI taxonomy): domain Eukaryota; kingdom Viridiplantae; phylum Streptophyta; class Pinopsida; order Pinales; family Pinaceae; genus Pinus; species Pinus tabuliformis. The sequence goes on from CM062807.1 coordinate 127,801,306, forward strand.
CAAGTGATAAATTGTTTACGAGAGCAAAGCCATTGATACCATACAAACTGATTTGGTTCCAAATATAAAGTTGCCATACGTACCTTTTGTGTGTTTTTCACATTATTGAGATCGAAGAATTGCTCCATCTGTAATATCCATGTGGCGGGATCCTTGCCATCAAACTTCCTCATATCGATTTTTGGAATATGGTGAGTCTTCGATCCAACATTAGAGTCTATGGAATCATGATTAACATTTCTTTTGTTCTCATCATGAGTTTCCTTTAGTACCCTTTCACCCTTAGTGACCATTTCTTGTAGCAACTTATTCATATTTATCTTCAATTCTTCCATCTTATCATCCATGCCATCAATTTTAGCGTCCATGCCGTTCACCTTAGCTTCCATGCCATCCATCTTAGCTTCTACGCCTTTCTTTAAATAATCCATCTTAGCTTCTACACCCTTCTTTAAAACATCCATCTTAGCTTCTACATCTTTCCTTAAACCATCCATCTTAGATTCTGTTGCTTTTTTTGCAAGTGACACTTGTTGCACTTGTTCTTGTAATTTTGATATATCATATAGCATTTCTTCTTCTTCTTCATGAGTCATGCTAGAGCTTTCAGGTTCCTTACTAGGTGTTTGCATTTTCTTTCCTCGGGGCATCAGTTGCCGATAATAATTCTCTAATATGCCCTTTGAATTCCTTCAAAACAAATTTTCAAACCAAGCTTAAGCAAAAATTAAAGAAAATCTACACACCTTTTTTCACTTTGTAGGAGCTCGATATTGCCTCTGATGTATATCTGTACTTTCTAATTATCTAGTTCTGAATTTGTGACCTGTAGTAGCTCTCTGTGTCCTCTTTCCAATGCCACAACTCTGACCCAAATTGGATTCTCCAAGAAAGAGTTATGTGAAATCTCCCACAGTGACTTGATTATAGACCAGTTCAGTAGAGCGAACTTGTACGATGTGCCACGAGTCACTGTTTCAAACTTTGGATTTGAAAAACACCCACAAGACACTACAGTCCATCCTCTTTCTGTACCTTCCTACTAAACTTCAATCCAATCCCCAGAGAGAAAGTTATGACGATTTTCCCCAGGTCACTTGTTTTTAATGTAATTTAGGAGTCTGCAAAAAGATCAACTTCCTCAGATCATATCTCCGCAAATATCACGCGAAAATCTCTGAAATTCGGATCCAAGGTTCATCGCGATTTCTTCTAAAATGGGTTTTTTTTGCGACTTCTGAAACGTCATAGAAAAAAAGTTATATTGAAAATGCCACGATGACCTGTTTGGAGCAGTGAAACCCTAGAATCCAAAGCTTTGATACCAAATGTTATGAAACCAACTCAAGAAAAGATAGAAAAGATAGATCAACGCCTTAGAATTTAGCCTCTTCGAGGGGGAAACCTCCTTTACATTACATAAATGAACAATTCTTCGATGATACAAATGAAAAAACCTCCTTTCTATATATAGGAGTCTAAGGAGTCACAATATAATCCAACCGACCAAACAATAATAATATGAAGCCACAAAAATAACAATAGAGGGATTCTATGGGGCACAGTAATAACAATATGGGAGCAATAGGGGCACAACAATATTAATAAGGGGTATAACTACAAGTAATGGGGTAATCACTAGTATTATAGGGACCCAACACCTATGGTTGTATGCATTTTTATTGTTGTTTTATGTTAGATAATTTGATGATTATGTTATATGTTTTTGATGAGTATGTTATAGGTTAAATTGTTGTTGTTATATGATAGTTAGCTTGATGATTAGGTTATATGTTGTTGATGAGCATGATATATAACTTGTTGTTGTTATATGCTAGTAACTTGATGATTAGGATTATTACATTAAGATATTGATGTTATATGTACCATACTAAATTGGATTGGCCTATGCAGATGGTTAGGGTTATGACATTCAGGTATGAGTCGACATATTTGTGATATTTTGTTGTACTAATCTAGAATGGCTTTGCATATGTGATTTTTATGCATGAATGAAAGTTGTTTATGAGTTTATGATGTGAACACGTTAGCTAGTGACTATTATGTATATCATTACGTTATTTATGGTTGAGTTGATATGTTGTGAAGTTATATCATGGTAATCTAGCTTGATTGTGTAGACAACATAGTCTCCCTTGAGATACACTAAGTCTCTTTGAATGTTTGATTAATTGCAAGATATGAATATGTGTCTATAAGGTTGCATGAAGAAATGATCTTGTTTTAAAATGGTTCTACTAATACATATGTGTTGAGACAGATGATATGTACTTGAGTGTAATTAGGTGATAAGTAGGTGATAGTTGTAGCATTATGTATCATTACTGATGAATGTGAGTTGATTGTTGAGTATGATATGATTGTTAGTCTTGGTAAAGGTTGATTTAAAATTGATAGATATGATTGTCTTGATATTTGGAACATGTGGTTCACGTGTGTGAGCAGTTGTAGGGTAACATTCTTGGCATTAGTATGACAAGGTAAGGTAAGTAGTATGTTTTTATGTTTACTTATATACTGACAATTATTTGTTTATGGAAGTATCATGTAGGAGATTGCATAACAAAAGAGATTTCCATGAAATATTAAAGAAATCCCAGGATGAGATTTCATATTGAGGCACTGGGAGCCATGGGAATTGAGTCATGTTGTTTGGTGCCAGTGTTGTGCTTTTTGTATTTTGTGATTTGTTGAGCTTGATTTGTGGTTTTGTTTGTGTCTATTGTAAGGCCTTGCCAATTTGTTTGTGGAGTCGTATTGTTATTGATTTTCATGGTTTTCTTCTTGTTTGATTCTTGTATTGATTTTTATGTTTTGAGTCTTGGGAATTGGTTTGGGAAGGAGGAAATTTAATGGAGTTCGGGGAGAGTTGTGTGGTACCCAATAGGTGATGTAAGGCTTGGATGAAGCTCAGTGCATGTATAAGGGAAGCTGAAGGCAAGTGTATAGTTAGATTGGTTGGGTCCATTGGTGTAAATGGACGATGGTAGGACATTCATGAGAAAAGTAATCAGGAAAGGTAAATTAAATAGATTTGAGGCGCCATATGCCTTAGCTAAGTTTGAAACTATTTTTCTCGATGTTGCACATGCGTTGCACAGATAAAGGAAGTTCTCTTCACCTTGACCTTATGAAATCTGGTAATTATGTTGTGATCATGATTGCGTCGATGTATATATATGTATATATGTATGTATGTATGTATGTATGTATGTATGTATGTCATTTTCTAATGAGATCATGATTGTTTTGTGCTAATTTTATATATATGCATGTATGTATGTATCTATGTCACTATCTGACAGGGTCATCAGGAATCATTCTCGTGGAGGAATGGTTTCTTATGCATGTGAATGCCATGAAGAGATTCCTTGTTCATGAGGAATCAAGTGGGAAGAGTAGCTTGACATATATCTAAGGTCAATATCATGTGGATATGAACAGATATTATGTGATTATACTATATCTATGTTTATGTTATGGACGGGATAATGTTGAGAGATACATCAGTGGAATGAAAACACTGTGATATGCAGCATGCTAGGATAAGCATGGATGGAAGAGAGACACTGGAAGTAAGGTTTCTTGGTAGAGACAGTGTGATACTATTGTTGTGCATATGTTGTATATATTGTACAAGTTGCATCTATGATGTTGTGCGCATGCGGTGTTATGTATATATAGTGTCTGTACATGTTGTTTATGCAATGTTATGTACAAGGTTGTACATATAGCTTTTTGTGAATATTGCATATGTAGTGTTGGTATAGATAATGCTATGTACATGTTGGATATGCAGTGTTGTGTACATATTATACTATGCACATGATGCTTCTGAAACATTGTGTGCATAGGTGTTGTGCGCATGTTGGATATGCAGTGTTGTGTATAGATGATTTTATGTACATGTTGGATATGCAATGATATGTACATGTGGTGTTGTGTGCATGTTGTACATGTGTTTCTATGTACATATGGTGTTGTGTGCATGATTGTACAAGTGTTGTTGTGTGCATGTGGTGTTGTGTACATGTTGTACAAGTGGCACTATGTGCAGGTGGTGGTGTGTACATGTCGTGCATGTGGCACTGTGTACATGTGGTGTTGTCTACATGTTGTGCATGTGGTACTATGTACATGTGATATTGTGTACACATTGTACAGGTGGTACATTGTACACGTGGTGCCGTGTACACATTGTGAACGTGGTGTTATATATATGTCATGTTGTGCACACATCGTGCAAGTGGTGTTGTGTATATGTGGTACTATGTACATGTTGTACATGTGCTACTGGTGTGTATATGGTATTTTGTGCATGTCATACATGTTGTGGTGTGGGCGTGTGGTACTATGTATGTTCATTGTGTAGTCGTGGTATCGTGACAAATGTATTCATGGTGTTATACTTTGTACACATATATGTATTGTGTTGTACGTCGGGTGTAGGTCTACGTATTTTGTTGTGGTGTACACTGGATGTGGGAGTATGTATTATGTTGTGTTGTACAGTGGGTGTAGGTGTATATGTGGTATGTCAGGTGTAGGTGCATGTATTTCATGGTGTTGTATGTTGAGTGTGGTTGTATGTGTGTGATGCACACTGTGTGTATGTGCACATGGTTGAGGAGAAGTCACTGGGTGTTTTTCAGGTGTGGAAACAGATCCAGAGTGTGTATGGAATAAGGAAAAAGGTAGAAGCTAAGGATTAATTAAAGGATAAGTATCAATATTTTATTCCAGCTTTATTATGCATGTGATTTATGATTTTGGTCTGTGATGATTACATGTGACCTATGATTCTGGCTTATGTTGGTTACATGTGATTTATGATTTTGATCTATGATGGTTGTGTTTTGAGCTAACCTGGTGTGATATGTTTATACATGATGATTTGGTGAAAGATTCTAGTTTGACTTTGTGACAAGATGTAAACAAGATTGCAAGTGTACCCTATTGACGAGCTACCAATGAGGTATGATTTGTAGTTATTTCAATTTATTTTAAATATAATGAAAGCTATGTGCTTGGTATAGGACACACATAAATTCCTGGTTGGGTGGTTGAAACTGGCTACAAGAATTATCAACAACAACAAAAGGAATTTGAATAGACAACAATATGTTAGTAAATTACTTCAAGAGTAGGACCATTATGGGACACTGGTACCCCATATTTTCCATTGATTTCCATGAGCATCCTATGACTGGTATGATGGTTTGAGGCAAGTAGATGGCTTGGTTGTTAACTTTTTGATGCAAGGAATCCTTGCCAAGGGATGGATTTCTCAGGATAGGGGATGCCAGGGAACTTGGAAGGTGAGTGACTACATGGAAGGGGGTTACCGGATTGCCCGAGGGACTATGTAGCAGGGAAGGGAAGGTTGAGGATGGATTTGGTTTGGTCATTAGCATTGCCAGATGGAATTAGATGCACATTGGGAGTGTGCACTGAAACAATGATCTGGTAAGTATTCACTGAGGGGACATGTAGCACAAGATTATAGTGTTGGACATTAGATGCAGATTTGACTTTGACAATCGATTATGGACTTACTGGGAATGAGGTAAATCATGGTACAACTTTCGAGGGTGGAGGTGTGAGCCTCTGGATTCCCTTGTTGATTAATATAGGTATCATATCCTTTTATTTTTTGGTTTAGCAAATGTGCATATGTGTATATGTGGTTACTGTAAATAACGTAATGAGTTGTGTTATAAATCTCTAGTAAATGGTATGTTTGTCATGTTTTAACAGATGGTCATTCATTGTAAATACCGCAATGAACTATGTTATAAAGCTCGATGGGCAGTATGTTTGGTTTTCAATGGTTTTTATGAGGCATTGGTGTGGTTTAACACCAAGGATAGTGTTCCCCCAAGGGGGAGGGGTCTGTAACAACCCCTGATTAAAATTTCATGTAATAAAAGTTAATAAAGGAAAAATAAGACCACGGTTAAGGGACAGGTATTCCAAGCTGAATGTTGGGAAAAACATCCTAGTGGGTGTTCATTTCGGTTATTATGGCTCAGGAAACTGGAAAAGGAAATGGCATAGCCTTTGGAAAGGCGAAAAGGTATTTTGGCACATTTATTGATGAAAATAAAGAAAAATAGGAGAATAGGAAGGTGAAAGGTCACATGTTGCATGTGAGGAGGAAATTGAAGGAAAATAATGGAAAATGAAGAAAATAGAGGCCTCATTGATAAAAGGCTTCTGAGGATTTGGTAAGTTTTTTTTTCAATGTTAAGTTTTTTCTCAAGCTTTGGAGAAGGGAAAGGAAAATCAATCAAAGGAAGAACAAGAAAAGGAAAGGAAAAAAAATATCAAGCAAGGAAGAGTAGGATCAAGAAACATCAACAGGAATACTTGCAAGTAACATATTACATGTATGATTTCCTAGTTAGTTTTGACATGCATGGATTTTCATCTTGGTATATGGTTCTCTTGTTATCAGTGGCATGGTTTTGCTGGGTTATGATAGTGGTTTTTAGCCTTGGCTTTCCTTTTTCCAGATAGCCATGGTGTGATGGGATTGTTTTCTCGCTTTTGAGCTTTGGAATTTCCAGATCGTTTCGGAATTCAGGGTAGAGCTGGTCTCAGGAAAATTCCCAATGGCCTAGGAATCCTTTGACCAGTTTTGGCACGATACACGGTAAATCCTAAGGGTGGAGTCTCAGTTTACCACCTAGTAATCCTGTGTGGGTTGCGGTAAATCCTGAGAGATTGGTGTCTCAGTTTATGGCGTAGTGATCCAGTGTGGATTACGGTAAATATTGAGAAGAAAGATGGAAAATTCCTCAATTATAGTGATGGAGTCTGGAGGAATTCCAAGCTCGGTTTGGTTTTGCGGTCTCGGTGCCAGTTTTGGTGAGATTACAGTTTGGTGAGGGTGGAGGTGGTTTAACCTCTGGATTGGACCCTTAGTTTTTTTTGGATTGGTTTATCCATGAGATACCACATTCATGTTTAGAATATGGCGCGAGGGTGGTTGGTTGAAAGAAAGATTTGGTTCAGCCATGTCTATAGTCGAGTGGTACGTGGAAGTCCCAAACCTAGTCGGATTTGCCTATGTTTAATAAAAGCTAAGTTCTCTTTCTTTTATACTTGCTAATATGTGGCTTTAATGGTTGTTATCTCACTTTTATTTTCATTGTTTAATGTTGGTTACAAGCATGGTTATATGATTGGTTATTGTAATGGTTATGTCATGTATTTATTTGTAATAGAGAGGATAATGGATGCAAGACCTAATTGATGTCAAAAATGTTAAGGGAAGAGGTTGGTGATTCTTCTTGTCAAGTCCCATATGAGTAATCAATAATTTATGCTGTCTTGTATTCATTTCCTATAGATTGCATTGATGCCAAGTGTTTAACAAAATGTCAGTCCTAGTTGGGGATGGTTAGGCCTAGTCCTACAATTAGTTTTGATTTGTAAGTCTTTTCATTATGCAACTTATGGATTCTGAAAGTTTCATTGAGTTTTGGGCAATGACCAAGGCTCTAGGCCTAAAAAAGTGGCTCAAATACCAGAGATGTAGGCACAACATTGGGCAGAAATGTCCCTAGATGCATGAATACCCATGTTGCGGGAGCATCTAGAGCCTTTTGGACGCATGCTTGTCGATATCAAGGGAGCGTCTGAGGGTTTAATGGTCTAAAAACTCATTGGGACCTAGGTGTTGGTTACCTGAGTGGTTGGGATGGTTCGTGGGAGTCTTGTTGTTGATGTGGAAGGTGTGTGTGGTGTGTTTTTTCCAGTTCCACTTCCTTAAGGTGACTTAGGAGGTCAAATAATATCATAGTGACTTCTCGTCACATGTTTACCCCGGTTGGCCCATTACTTGGGTAGATATGGGAGGAGTACATTACAATAAATTTATGTGTTTTCCATTGTATCTTTTTTGTTTTTTATTAACAATATATTTGTAAGAATTAACTATACATAATTAAAACCTATATTAATTTGTATTCCCTAGATAAAGTTTCAATTTGTTCATCTCCTCTATTTACCAATACCAATCTATGTTAAAAATTCACCATATTCCTTGCCCATTAAATGGAATAAGCAAGAAAAAGTGGGAGAGGTTTGAAATTATAAAGGGGGACTTCACAATAATAATAATAATAAAACACAATTCTAGGTTAGAGCCTTCCCAAGAAAAGGATAAACCAAATTTTGATTTTAGGATCACCCACACTTTTGTTGTGTAAGAGGAAGCAATTAATAGGTGACTAAGGGTTTCTGAATCACTTTTGCATAGACGAGATATTCTTAGACATGTCTAGCCTCTCTTAATTAGGTTTTCCCATGATAATGACTTGTTATTTATTGTTAACCATAAAAAAATGTTTTCATGAGAGCATGGTTTCTTCAAACTTTCTCATACCATCACTTATGATTGACCAAAAAAATAGCTTTGCATGAAACCTTATAACCCGACTTGGATGAAAATACTTAGGTATCACTATATTGGAGGACCAATTTAGAACCTCTTCAACATTAGGATTAAGTTTAATAAAACCACCAACTAGATTATCAATGTTGAAAATAGCAACAAGAAATGATAAAAATAGCATTGCTATAGATAACGTTTCAAGATATATTCCAATTTTAATTTGTCCTTGAATTAAAATTGAGAATTAAAATTCGAATTTAGTCTCACCAGCTATTTGAAAAATAATTAATTAATTCATCTTGAGTTAATTAGTTGATGAAAATCAAACATGAAGTCTTTGTGAAGACATGCAACCATTATCCCTTTGATTGAGGAAGTTATCCCTTAATTAAGGAGATAAGGATGAGTTGTATTTGAGTTGTAATTAGTTAGCTCAGTTAACTGAGTTAAGTCCAGTTAGATTAGTCCCAAACAATTTGTGGAACTAATTGTGAGTTCAGTTAGTTAATGCATGCATGCATGCAACTAGTGTACTTTAGATAACTGAATATTCTCTCATAAATAACTCATGCATGTCAGTTCAAATAGAGACCCAGTTGAGATTAAAGGAAGGGACAGTGTACTATTAGTTGCTAGAATGTTCCCATGTGAATATCTCTTGCATGCAGAAGGAATTCATTCCTTGAGGATTGCGCAGTTACTACAGAGTTCAGAGCAATGCGTGAGGTGAGAATCATAGAGGTGGCAACTGGAGGACCCAGGAGAAACTGTGAAAGGAAATAGGAGGCTTGGAGGACTGAAGGAAGGCATATGTGTTGTCTATTCTGTCTATGAGCAGTAGTGAGGGATTGTACTGAGAGCTGGATAGCTTGTGAGCTAAAGCTTTGTGTAATCTTGATATATTTCCACTTGTATGATAATACAGATAGCGGGGTTTTTAGCTCAGGCTTTCTCTAGAGTATTCTTCTTTGTTTCATGTGTGACTAAATCTTCTTCTCTGTTATATGTGTTTTGTTTGATCTTGCTCAAAATTGATTAAGCTTCTGCAAGTTTGATAGTAGAAGTAGATAAAGTATTTTGCTTTAGTTACATTGCATTATCAGGTGATCTACAGTGAGAATTTCTACATGGTATCGGAGCAAAGGTGATCAAAGCGGAGAACAATATACAAAGAAGGGAGAAGTTCGAAGTTTGAAGTTCTTGATTATAGGTACAGAATCGATTTCTTATCACATCTCAAAGTTCACCAATGGCGTTCAATGGCTTGAGACTCGAGTATGCCCTGGATGGCAGCTCGAATTACATAGCCTGGAAGGATCGCATGGAAGTGGTATTAGAGGACAATGGTTTGAAGGACTTCATTGATCAAGAAGTCCCCAAGCCAACAATAGCTAATGCCCAAGAATTGGCGGAATGGAAGAAATGTGTGGCGAGAGCGAGGAGGATTCTTCTGGAGGGAGTTCGAGACCACATTGTCTCGAGTCTCCATGGGAAGGAGACTCCATTTTCAATGTGGAAAACATTGAAGGATATATATCAGAACAACAGCGACCAGAGGAAGCTGGCACTAAAGGACAAGCTTTGGAAAATCAAGTGTGAGAAGGGCGACACGTTCTCTACATATCTGAACAAGTTCACCACTTGCAGAGATGAGCTTGAAAGTGTAGGAATCACGATAGCCGCTGATGACATGGTGAGTCTTGCTCTCCTCGGTCTTTCTAAGAGCTGGCATAGCTACCAGGACTTAGTGAATGGAAGAGAGAAACTGCCAGATTGGGAATGACTGTGGTCAGATCTGATGCAGGAGGAGATCTGGAGAAGCACCAGAGATGGTTCTTCATCTAAGCATGATGATGAAGAAAATATAGCCTTAGTGAGTAAGGCGAGGAAAGGGAAATGGAAGGCTTCCCATTCCAAATCGAGTTCTTCCCATGGTGGGAAGAAGATTGACAAATCTAAAGTGCGATGCTTTAATTTTCATGAGGTGGGACATTATGCAACAAATTGTCCATTGAATAAATCCAAGAAGGGATCCTCAAAAGGATGAGATGGTGAGGCATTGGCCTCATAGTACAAATTGGATTTTACCCTCATCGCATGCATGGTTTCATCGTTGGTGGGTTTTTTTGGTACCTGACAGTGGAGCCTCATTCCACATGACCGGTGAAAGAGTTTATTCAGTACCTTGGAGGAGAAAGACCTCTAGATGCTCATAGAGATGGGTGATGTTGGAAAGTACAGTGTTTCAAGTGAAGGTACGGTTGTGTTTCAAAGGGAGCATGGGCTCCTCTCACCCTGACTGATGTGAAGTATGTGCCTGGACTGAAGAAGAACTTAGTATCGATCGTGATGATGGAATACAAAGGTTATGATGTAGTCTTCAGTAAAGGAAAGGCGTTCCTGAGACACATAGCCACGGGTCAGACCAAGAGGATTTGGATTCGAGTGAAGAATCTCTACAAGCTGGAGGTGGATGACTGTGATGCATTAAGTTCCAATGTAGAATTGGTGCAAAGACAAGATATTGGCGAGTTATGGCGTAGAAGGTTGGGCCACTTGCATCATGGGGCATTGAAGATAATGCAGCAGATTTCTACCGGACTTCCCAAAGGTAAACTTGAGCAAGTGGACACATGCAAAGGTTGTACCTTAGGTAAGTATGCAAAATCTTCCTTTCAGGATCGAGACAGTCGAGCTGAAGAAATCTTGGAGCGAGTTCATACAGATGTGTGTGGACCATTCTTGACAGCCTCCACCGCTAAACAAAGGTACTATGTTATTTTCATTGATGATTTTTCTCGTAGATGCTGGATCTATTTCATGCAAGGATAAAACCTTCTCAAGATTTTGTCAGTTCAAATCCTTGGTTGAGAAAGAATCAGGAAAGAATATCAGGGCCTTAAGAAGCGACAATGGTGGAGAGTATGTCTCTCAAGAGTTTAAGGACTTTTGTGATGCAGAAGGAATTAAATGGGAGTTGACGGCACCCCATAACCCACACCAGAATGGGGTGGCCGAAAGGGAGAACAGAACGATTGTGGGAGCAGCTCGGGCAATGCTGCATGACCAAGGCCTACCACTTCATTTGTGGGCTGAGGCATGCAACAAAACAGTTTACTTGCAGAATAGAAGCCTGCATCGCATACTTGGGATTAAGACAGCAGAGGAAGCTTTCTCCGGGAAGAGACCAAATGTGAGTCACTTCAGGATCTTTAGCTCATCGTTTTATTGCCATGTGACCAAGGATTCCCAGAAGAAGCTAGATCTGACAACAGAGTTGGGGATACTTGTGGGGTACACTGATACTCCCCATAACTATCAGGTGTATTTTCCTACCAGTCATAGGACAGTGGTTCGCAGAGATCTTAAGTTCGATGAGCTGAACTCCATGCAAGTTTCCCTTGAGAGGGAGCTCAAGATTCATGCGGAGGAGGAACTTTTGGTTCCTAAGGAGGAGGAGCCTTAGACTGATGTCAAGCATCCGCATGCAGAGGTTCTAGGATTGTAGACATCCACTCATGTAGAGTCTTCCAGAGATGGGCAAAAGCACACGAGAGACGCTGGAAGATTGTTTTTGGATGCAAGAGAGAATGTGGGAGAACCATCTTCTCAGTGCAGACAAAGGAGGTCACCTGAGCGGTACATTAGTTACATGGCCCTTATTGGAGAATGTGCAGAGACTGAACCATCTTCCTTTGAGGAAGCAGTGCAACAGCTAGTTTGGGTTGATGCTATGGTGGAGGGGTATGACTCCATAGTTCGAAACAATGTTTGGGATGTTGTTCCAAGACTATGTTGTGAGATCTCGTTGGCTTTACAAGGTAAAGCATGCCACTATTGGTAGTGTGGAGAAACATAAGGCAAGGTTTGTTGCCCATGGTTTCTCACAAGTCAAGGGGATTGACTATGATGAGACTTTTGCTCCTGTAGCGTGGTACTCATATATCATATCAATGTTGGCACTATCAGCATAGATGGGTTGGAAGATGCATCAGATGGATGTGAAGAAAGCATTCCTCAATGGCAAGATTGAGGAAGAGGTGTACATAGAGTAGCCGAAAGGATTTGAGACCTTTGATCATGAGTCGCATGTGTGCCAAATCAAGAGAGCTTTATACGAGCTGAAGCAAGCACCTCATGCTTGGTACACCAGGATCGACAACTACTTCACTGGGTTGGGTTTCATAAAGAGTGAAGCGAATGTGAACTTGTACCACATCATGGTGGAAGGTAAGTAGTTCATCATTGTTCTTTATGTTGATGATCTGATATTAATAGGTGATGATCTGTTGATCATGTCTTGCAAGGAGGACCTTGCAAGAGAGTTCGAGATGAAAGACATGGGTCTCATGTAGTACTTTCTAAGCATGGAAGTGTGGCAGAAGGATGGGGAAGTGTTTGTGTTTCAAGGCAAGTATGCCAATGAGATACTTAGGAGATTCCACATGGAGAAGTTCAAGCCCATGCAGACTCCTTTAGCAGGTAACTAGAGGAAGGAGGATGCTACTTCAGTTGAGGTAGTAGAGGCTACTGTATATCGGTAGCTTGTGGGTTCATTGATGTATTTAGTGAACACACGACCAGATTTGTGCTTTGTGGTGAACTAGCTGAGTCAAGCTATGGTTCAACCTACCAAGCTGTTTTGGAAGGCAACGAAGCATGTTTTGAGATACCTCAGAGGCACATCCCAGTTTGGATTATGGTACAGACGGTCAGAGGGAGTGAAGCTATTGTGCTTCACATATGCAGATTGGGCAGGGAATCCATCAGATTAGAAGAGCACATCAGGAGGAATTTTCAACCTTGGTTCAATTGCATTTTCTTGGTACAATAGGAAACAGAGGTCAGTTGCACTTAGCTCAACAAAGGAGGAATACATGGCTGCAAGTTAGGTAGCATGTGAGGCCAATTGGATGTAGAAAATTCTAGTTGGTTTTTTTTAACAGAGGATGGATCCAACCATGATCTATTGTGATAATCAGAGTTGTATCAAACTCTCTTAGAGTCCAGTATTTCATGATAGGTCCAAGCATATCGACATTTGGTATCATCATCCCAGAGACTATGTGGCGAGGAGGATCATGTTGTTGCAGTATATTTCGACCGAGGAGTAAGAAGTTGACATTTTGACTAAGGCATTGTCAAAGTGTAAATTCGAGTTCCACAGAGACATGATCGGGGTGACAGATAATCCCTTTCTTTTTGAGAGGGAGTGTTGAAAAGAGCAACAAGAAATGCTAAAAATAGCATTGCTATAGATAGCATTTCAAGATTTATTCCAATTTTAATTTGTCCTTGAATTAAAATTGAGAATTAAAATTCGAATTTAGTCTCACCAGCTGTTTGAAAAATAATTAATTAATTCATCTTGAGTTAATTAGTTGGTGAAAATCAAACATGAAGTCTTTGTGAAGACATGCAACAGCTATCCCTTTGATTGAGGAAGTTATCCCTTATGAGTTGTATTTGAGTTGTAATTAGTTAGCTCAGTTAACTGAGTTAAGTCCAGTTAGATTAGTTCCAAACAATTTGTGGAGCTGATTGTGAGTTCAGTTAGTTAATGCATGCATGCATGCAACTAGTGTACTTCAAATAACTAAATATTCTCTCATAAATAACTCATGCATGTCAATTCAGATAGTGACCCAGTTGAGATTAAAGGAAGGGACAATGTACTATCAGTTGCTAGAATATTCCCATGTGAATATCTCTTGCATGCAGAAGGAATTCATTCCTTGAGGATTGCGTAGTTACTACAGAGGTTGGAGTAGTGTGTGAGGTGAGAATCACACAAGTGGCAGCTGGAGGACACAGGAGGAACTGCGCAAGGAAATAGGAGGCTTGGAGGACTGAAGGGAGGCATATGTGTTGTCTATTTTGTCTATGAGTAGTAGTGAGGAATTGTATTAAGAGTTGGATAGCTTGTGAGCTAAAGCTTTATGTAATCCTGAGATATTTCCACTTGTATGATAATACAGATAGCAGGGTTTCTAGCTCAGGGTTTCCCCAAAGTATTCTTCTGTGTTTCATGTGTGATTGAATCTTCTTCTCTGTTATATGTGTTCTATTTGATCTTTCTCAAAATCGATTAAGCTTCCTCAAGTTTGATAGTAGAAGTAGATCAAGTATTTTGCTTTAGTTACATTGCTTTATCAAGTGATCTACAGTGAGAACTTCTACAATCAATACATGAATTCCATTCAATGGAAAGTTCACCTTCCATGCCCATTTTTACTACAGAGATCTAACTATTCCTACCGAGACTTTTTTTCTTTAGGGAGTGCATATCTAGGTGGGAGTAATGCCTAGTTTCATCTAATCAATTTAGTAAGTCTTGTCACAACCTATGATTTTTACCTACCCTTATCCAAGGATCTTTGTTGACCCTCATTTATTTTCCATTTCCAACCCTCCACGCTACCGATTTTTGGATCAAAGGGAAGGAATCCACAAACACCTTTGACATTATCAATCCTTACTAACATAATTCCTAGGCTCTCTAAACTATATAGAAATTGACATACCTTCATATATTTGGAGCACTTTACTTTTCCCCGCATAGAGCTAATAAGCATTAACCTGTAAAGGGTTTTTGTCACCAGGGCTCTATAGAAAAGATGAATATTTTTTAACACCTATCATCCCAAACTCTTAGGCTGTGATATGGTTGTGCATTTCACCAAGGGATTCCTTTATCATTCATATTTCTAGACCATAGAAAATTGAACCATAACTTTATGGTGTAAGTTAACATACCTTTTCAGACCTTGGAAATTGAATTCTAGTAGACATGTATGCTCTCTAGAATAAATTTTATCGAGACCAACTTGCACCCTCTGGAGAGCCATTTTTATGCCCAAAAATTTATTCTTAATTCTATCTTCTTTAAAAGCCACATCTAGTCCTCAAGACGATAACTATTAGACTTTAGCTAAAACCCCAAATATTTGACACCTTCCTCCATTTTTTGCCTTGAATGTTTTAAACAAAAATCTAGAGATGGTTTAGGATCCTCGACTAAAAAATGCAAATGCATGTTAGAATTAGATGTATTTACCACCATTCCTATAACTAAGCAATATGAAAATATATATATATATATATATATATATATATATATATATAATAATGAATTCTCGATGAGAACGTGCACCAAAAAAAAACACATAATCCACAAAAACATGAATATGAGACTGAAAATTTGTCACATTTTCCCCACTTATTTCTCCTTTTAGCATCAAACGTTATTTTTCTCATACCTTTGAAAATTAGTAGAAATGAAAAAGAGATAATGGGCACCCCTATCTTATACTCCTAAATGAATGGAAGAAAGAAGAGGGAGATCCAACGATCAAAACTAAGATGGGGGATTTCGAAATGTATTCCATAATCCAATTTACCATTTGAGAATGCACACCCATTTTTATGAGAGAGTCTGACAAAAACCCAAGAAACCCTATAATATGCCTTCAAGAGTTCTTCAAGAGGTGTAGATTGATGAAAATGGAGGGGAGGCTTTGAAACATGATAGTGTGCGTAGTATCTTGTGGTGAGAATACCTTTCATGAATTTGATAATGAAAAAGGAATGAAACAGTTCCTATGAAAACATAAGCTTTAGATGATTTGCAATGATTTAGATAAATTTATATATTACATTACACAACATCAAATGAGGCAAAAATATTTAAAAGTGGATTGGTCCTGTTAGGGTCCCACCCTAACCCCCTTATTTATGTAATGGGATCACGTCATAGTCAAGAGTCAATAAAGCCCATATTAATAATTGTAAGTAGTTAATCCGCAATTAATGACGGAACCACAGTTAGTTGCAAATGGGTCATAGTATTAGATAGATGGTATTAATAAAACCCACGGTATTGGCCCGTGGTATTGCATGTATGAGTCATATATAAAGGATAGAGACTCCCTGCGAGGAGCATCGTGTCTTATTTTGTAGTCGAGCTCTGCTCTATTGGAGGTTGCCCCCTCGAAGAGGCAAGTGAACATTACTTTCCGAATAATAAAATCATTGCTATTCTGTGTTCAAGGTATCTTTTCTTCGCATATTCTGTATTTGGGTATCATTTTGCAGGTTAAGAGCATAACAAGTTGTATCAGAGCACTTTCCAGGGCCGGTGGGATCTCCATTTCTTAGCAATTTTTTTTTTTTTGGCTAGAGACGTGTTCCGGCATCTTTAAACCACGGGATATGTCGTTGAGCGCATAAACCTGTGGATTTGGGGAGGCATGCAAGCAGGAAATACAAGAGGTGGTCACGTCTGTTGGACTCCCTTGTAACCCCTATGGGTACCCCTTCGAGTAGTAGCGCATTAGACAGAACCGTGCACGGTTTGTCTTCCACGTACCCTCTGGGTATATTGGAAGCCCCCTAGGCTCCCTTGAAACCTCGCCATAGATAAACCATCGACCGTCTTGCAGCTACAGTACACCGAGAACAGCACTCGGGGAGATTACTCGCCCGTACGATAGGGTAGTCGGGTTGTACGGCTAAGCGTACGGTCGATCCTCCTTAGTTAGAGCCCTGAAACATTGGGCCGAGTAGTACTGCCAGACCCTTATGTATATTGTGGTCTGTAGCACCTGACACTCCTCAAGACCATAGTTCCATTTTTCTATCAGGGGATCACATAGAATCTCTTCCAGACCCGCTTGTGCAAAGGGGTGCAGCAGCAGCAGACATCAGTCCTGCAGTCTCGAGTTCGCAGATCAGCCATTCCGATCTATTAGATCCATCATATCCACAGAAGCAGTCTGTTTTGCCATCCGATCCGCCATTCAGATCTCTCAAATCCACCAGATCAGAGTCATTGTGAAGGGTTCCTATACCGGGCTATAATTTTCGCAGGACTTTTGGCCGCATTGACATTTTGAGGATTTGGCCACCGGGGCGCTTATTGGTGATCTAGCCCATTAGAATTAGGACGACGAGCTGAGCACGGTGGTACCATTCAATTATTAGTGAAAATTTTTAGGCGGTCCCAAATTTTCATCAGGTTGGTGTATGGTAGAAACTAGAGCTCAAGCGATGGCCAATGAAAGGATGGACAAACTTGAAGAATCCATGCACACCCTCAGCCTTCAACTTAACGGACTAAGTAGCCAGGTCGCGCAACTCATCCTGAAGGACAAGGAGCAAGCCCACGAGGAGGCGTATAATGGCAATGGATACAATGAGGGTGAGTCTAGCCACTCTCCTCACGTCTGGCACACCCAACAACCACCCAGTCAACGACCTCCCAAGTTGGATATGCATAAATTTGACGGTTCTCATTCGTCGGCATGGATAGCACAAATGGACCAGTATTTCAAACTGAATCGTATCTGAGATGATGCGACTCAGCTTATGTTGGGGAGCATGTACTTGGACAATGAAAGGTGGCAATGGTGGGAATGGCATCAACGTTGCAATGGACCTTTTAGGACTTGGACCCAATTTACAAAAGCTCTTCAAGGCCGCTTTGAACAGGAGGACTCTTTTTTGGGTCGTCTTACTAAGCTCCGACAGACTGGTACAGTGGGTGAATATATTACAGCTTTTGAAGCCTTAGCCTTCCGCACTTGGGGTCTCTTAGATGCATTCTACACTGAATGTTTTATTAGCGGTCTTAAAGAAGCCATCAAAGCTCAAGTCCTACTGCACCACCCTCCCACATGGATGGAGGCTTGCAAGGTAGCTCGTAACGTGGAACGTGCATTAGCAGCCCAATATAGTCGCCCAAATTTCTCCGCTAAAGGTCGCCCCCCACAGGTGACTCAAACACTTAAGGTCCAGAAGGTGTCACCTGCGGAAATTGCCGAAAGAAGAAAGCAAGGACTATGTTACTACTGTGATGAAAAATACTCCCCAGGTCATAAACGCAAGGAGCCCAAATTTTTTCAAATAGACGCCATTGACTACAGCTCAATAGAGGAAGATCCACCACTTGAGGACCATGAGGCGCTAGAAGAAGACAACCAATAGGACAATGTCCCTGACGAACCAGTTATTTCGCTGCATGCGTTGGTAGGGATTTCTTCCCCTCAAACTCTTAAAATCAGAGGTTTTATTAAACATCGCCCAGTAGTAGTTTTGATTGATAGTGGAAGTACACATAATTTCATCCATCAAAAAGTCGCAGAAGCAGTGCATTGTTTTGTAGGTGTAGTTTCTAACTTCCAAGTTCAAATTGCGGATGGAGGCACAATGAAATGTGAAGGCCACTGTGAAAATGTCAAACTTCAAATGGGGGATTATCAGTTGAAAACCCACATGTTTGCCATACACATGGGGGGTTGCGACATTGTCCTCGGCGTTGAATGGCTCCGCACTCTTGGGCCAATCACAATGGATTTCCAGGAATTATATATGAGTTTTAAGCAGAACAACTACACACATACCCTCCGTGGACTCCAAGCGGGAGCCCCCTCTATCATCAGCTCACATAGGATGGAAAAATTGTTAAAAAAGGGCAATCATGGAGTTGTAGCTCAATTTAATGCCATCCAAGCAGTCGAAACAAAGCCTTTTCCAATTCATCCTGAGATGCAACAGATTTTAAATAACCATCTTCCGGTCTTTGACAAGCCTCATGAGCTTCCACCCTCGCGAGGGGAACATGATCATAGCATCACCTTGGTTCCAAGGGCCCAACCCCCAAATGTGCACCCATACAGATATCCGTTCACCCAAAAGAGTGAAATAGAAAAAATCATCAAGGAACTTTTGGAAGCAGGTGTCATTCGTCCCAGCATTAGTCCTTATTCATCCCTCAATAAGTTGACAGTCAAAGATAAATTTCCCATCCCGGTGGTTGATGATTTTCTAGATGAACTCAATGGGGCTCAATTCTTCACTAAGTTGGATCTTCGCTCAGGCTACCACCAAATTCGCATGAAGGAAGTCGACATCCCCAAGACTGCTTTCAGAACTCATGAAGGCCATTATGAATTCCTGGTCATGCCATTTAGTCTTTGTAATGCCCCCTCTACTTTTCAGAGCCTTATGAACCACATTCTCAAACCATATCTCAGGAAATTTGTCCTTGTCTTCTTCGAAGACATCCTCATCTATAGTTGCACTTGGGCCGCACATCTTCAGCATGTAGATCTACTCTTGCAACGGCTCCGCAAGCATAAATTATTTGTCAAGATGTCCAAGTGTTCGTTTGGCATGGTAGAAGTAGAGTATTTGGGCCACATTGTGGGGCGTGAAGGTGTCAAGGTGGACCCCAAAAAGATCTAGGCAATGCAGGAATGGCCTCAACCTAAGACCTTGAAGAGCTTGAGAGGATTTTTGGGTCTCAGAGGCTATTATCATAAATTTGTCCGCAACTATGGTCGCATAGCGAATCCCCTCACCCAACTCCTAAAGAAAAATTCATTCTTCTGGAATGAGGAAGCACAATAGGCCTTTACAGCTCTAGAAAATGCCATGTGTTTCACTCCAGTCTTAGCACTCCCTAACTTCACCAAATCTTTTGTCATTGAATGTGATGCTTCGGGTACAGGTATTGGGGCGGTCTTAATGCAGGAAGGGCGACCGTTGGCCTTCACAAGCCAACAACTCAGTGGGAGGAATATGGGCCAATCTACCTACGAGAAGGAAATGATGGCCATCTTACATGCAGTTGAGACCTGGCGACCTTACTTATTGGGGCGACGTTTCCAAATCCACACAGATCATCACAGTCTTAAATATTTTTTGGAGCAACGCCTATCCTCCCCACAACAAAATAAATGGCTAGCCAAAATGCTGGGATATGATTATGAGAACATTTACAAGAAAGGGAAGGAAAATAGTGTAGCAGATGCATTATCTCGCCAATTTGAGGAAGAAAGTACTCTGCTAGCAATTTCCCTCCCCATTCCAGAATGGATTGAAGAGGCTCGCAGGGAATGGTTTTCACACCCCGGGCTCTCCCAACTCATTTCTCAATTGCAGGTAGATCCAAATTCCACCAAGCGCTACTCGTGGCAGGATGATATTCTTCGCTACAAGGACAGAGTCGTAATATCACCAACATCCACCCTCAAAAGTCGCATTTTGGCAGAATTGCACTCATCTCCCATCGCAGGACATTCTAGCTTTCAGAAGACATATGCTCGCACTAGAAGATCATTTTTTTGGACAGGCATGAAAAAGGACATCCTTACTTTCGTAGCAGAATGTGATGTCTGTCAACGCCACAAAGGGAAACCGTCAACACACCAGGCACATTACAACCATTGCCCATTCCGGCATCAATTTGGACGGAGGTTTCTATGGATTTCATTACAAGTCTTCCAAAGTCAGGGAACAAGTCAGTCATCATGGTGGTTGTGGACCGACTATCGAAGTATGATCATTTCTGCACCCTACCCCACCCGTTTACACCAACTTTGGTTGCTCAATCTTTCATGGATCAGATCTTCAAATTGCATGACATGCCCACTTCTATTGTGTCAGACCGCGACCCGATCTTCACCAGTAATTTTTGGCAAGAACTCTTCAGAATACAAGGCACTCAACTCAAACGCAGTACTTCCTATCATCCGCAAACAGATGGTCAAACCGAAGCCGTCAACAAATGTCTAGAAACCTACCTTAGGTGTTTCACTTTAGAAAAGCAACACCTTTGGGTACAGTGGTTACCTCTGGCTGAATGGTGGTATAACACCAACTATCATGCCACCACCAAAATGACTCCCTATGAAGCAGTATATGGTCAACTCTCACCTTCACCTACTTCGTATCTCAAGGGATGCTTAAAAGTACAAGCAGTGGATCAACTCCTACAACACAGCGCAACCATGCTCGCCCATCTTCGAGAGAATCTTCATCAAGCTCAAAACCGCATGAAGCAACAGGTAGACCAACATCGCTCAGAGCGCCAATTTCAAGAAGGGGATCAGGTCTTTTTACGGCTACAGCCATATAAGCAAACATCACTCAAGGACAAGGGGTGTCAGAAACTCTCTCCCAAATTTTACGGACCATATCAAGTACTTCAGCACATTGGAGAAGTGGCCTACAAGTTGGCCTTGCCACCTATTGCAAAAATCCATCTAGTTTTCCATGTCTCATGCCTCAAGAAAGTGATTGGGAACAATTGTAGAATTCAGACTAGTCTACCTGAATTGGATGAAGAAGGGTCCATCTGGCTTCAACCTGAACAGGTCCTAGACACACGAGACAAGCAACTACGTGGCCGCATGATTATGGAAGTCCTCGTCAAATGGAAAGACACCTCTCCGGAAGATGCAACTTGGGAACTAGCCACTATTCTTCAGCAATTTCCGCAGCTTCAGCCTTGAGGACAAGGCTCATCTTAAGGGGGAGGGCATGTTAGGGTCCCACCCTGACCCCCTTATTTATGTAATGGGATCACGTCATAGTCAAGAGTCAATAAAGTCCATATTAATAATTGTAAGTGGTTAATCCGCAATTAATGGCGGAACCACAGTTAGTTGCAAATGGGCCGTAGTATTAGATAGATGGTATTAATAAAACCCACGGTATTGGCCCGTGGTATTGCATGTATGAGTCATATATAAAGGATAGAGACTCCCTGCGAGGAGCATCGTGTCTTATTTTGTAGTCGAGCTCTGCTCTATTGGAGGTTGCCCCCTCGAAGAGGCAAGTGAACATTACTTTCCGAATAATAAAATCATTGCTATTCTATGTTATGGGTATCTTTTCTTCGCATATTCTGTATTTGGGTATCATTTTGCAGGTTAAGAGCATAACAAGTCCTAAGTCTTAGGGATAAGGAAGAGATGTCTAGAATGGAAAGCCTTGCAATTTTGGCTAGATTTCTGACATTCTTTCACTACATTGAGTAAATTCTCTTCCCATGCATCATGGTATACATATTCGCTGACTATGTATTAGTTTTTTTTTTACCAAAAGAAAATTGCCATTGAGAATTCAATTTTTATTATTTAAATTTATTTATTTGTAAGGAGATTGAGTGAGGTCTTATTATGGGTTGTTTAATAACTTATAATTCTATTAATTACTAGTTTTTAGTTTTTAGTTTTATTTATTTTTTACTTAACTTTTTTATTTATTTTTATTTTTATTTAGTTTTCTTTTTTCTATTATTTCCATTTTCATGAATTATAATATTTCCTCCATATTTTCAATTTAAAATAACTTATTATTATATTTAAATTATATTTTAATCAATTTAATTATAAAAAATTATATATATTAATAAAAAAAATAAAACACATAAATATATAAAAAAAAATTATGCATATTAAGTTATATATATATTAATATAAATAATATTAATTAATCACATTTTTTAATTTTTGATTACATTTAGTAATACAATATATTATTAATTAATTAATTATTTTATTTTAGTGATAAAATTTTTGTATTTATTATTTTTTAATTTAATTAAATTATATTTAATTAATTGATAATGTCTATTATATATATATATATATATATATATATATAATTATATATATAATTATTTTTTTAAAGAAGCCCTCTAGCTTAGTGCTGTTTCCATTTTGCATGCATTAATAAAAGTGTGGGAGGCAGAGTTTAAGTCCTATTACATCCCTCCATAAATCATTGTTCATTTCATCGGAAAAGATTTAGGAAACAAAGACAAGGTCTCTCCTTAATACGGTATCCTACTGACTTACGTAAAAGAGATTTAAAAAAAACTTTCTGGCTTCTTTTCCAGAGAACGAGGAAGCCTAGGAGACACATCGCAAGAGACAGCACTGGCTTGAATTTTCCATATAGTGTTTACATTTAGATATATTTTCAAAATGGCTAATACATCTAAGAAATTAAACACATGAGCTAAGAAATGATCTAAACGAGCATTCTCTCCTCGACATGACCATTTATCATTAATGAATTTTATAAGGATTCTCCTCGACATGACCATTTATCATTAATGAATTTTATAAGGATGTGGGTGCTATATATATATATATTAATTTTGGAAATAATAAGTAAATGCATAAAAAGCAGATTGGAAGAAAATTATTGTTACTTTGTATAAAAAAACAATTAGAAAAAAAAATTAATATATTAAAAAATATTTAGAAATTCCTTTCCTACTTTGATATGAGGGATGCCCAGAAATGGAAACAATATATATTTTATTATAAGAATATAGAGATTTTTATGTTTGGAAAAAACCATCGATGTGATTCTTCATATTGGACTAGATGTGTAACTAACATATAAAAGAACAACTGTAAAATATAAAAACAAACACTTAACTTATCACACATATCATGATGATGTTCTATCTCATGTCAAGGTAAGAAATAAGAAATAAAGACAATATAGGTAAGAAGTCACACATATCATGACGATGTTCTATCTCATGTCAAGGTAAGAAATAAAGACAATATAATAAAAATGGTTAAATGATTTAGATTTTACAATTATTTAATCATGTATATCATGTTAAATTGATGGGGAATTTTTTTAATTATTATTTATTTATGTAAATAATATTAAATGTAAAATAAATATAATAATTTTAATATTACAAACTTTTGACTTTATATTATATTTGAATATTATAATATAAAATAGATGAAAATTATATATATATATATATATATATATATATATATATATATATAGATATATATATATATATTTTTATATTAATAATTGAAAAAATTATATACTAGCATTTGCACCTAATGTTGCAAAGGAAACGCCGTAAGGCATAGTGTGTGGAAGAATATTGAAACGTGAATAGGCTGTTGCGGGCTTTTTTGAAAGCAAGGGTCGATGAATTCGAGTTTTAATTTGAGGGAGCGATGCCTAAAACCGTTGAAATGGAATGCAAGTAGCCATAAATATGCATTGAACCTGTTTAGAGACCTTTGTTTGTAGTTGGTAAAAATTGTGGAGTTAAAGGTGAAGATAAATGAATGAATCCATGCGAACAACAACCGGGCAACCATATTGATTTGGAAAGGGCTATTTAAGAAATCATTATTCAAATGGGAAATTAAATTAATATGCGAACAACAACCGGGCAACCATATTGATTTGGAAAGGGCTATTTAAGAAATCATTATTCAAATGGAAAATTAAATTAATATGAAGATATATTGAAAACATGTATTATAATCATTAAAGTCAATTGATTTTGTAAACAAAATATGTTAAAACCCATTGACAATGAAATGGTTGTGAGGACATAAACTATTAAAATGGTATTGATCTTGAAACATCCCTTTTTAAGTTTGAAATGGGAAACACAAATAGTTGTGAGGACATAAACTATCAAAATGGTATTTGATGTTGAAACATCCTTTTTTAAGTGTGAAATGGAAAATACAAATAGTGTATTGTAACATCCTTTTTAAAGTTTGAAATGGAAAATAAAAATAGTGTGTTGTAACATCCTTTTTAAAGTTTGAAATGGAAAACACAAATAGTTGTGAGGAAACAAACCATGAAAACGATATTTGATCTTGAAACATCCTTTTTCAAGTTTGAAATGGAAAATATAAACAGTGAATTGTAACAAAAGAGGTTCGAGAAGGAATATAATAGTCTAAAGAACATTGTGCTTGTAATTCCATATTTGAAGTTGTACGAAAACATGGTGGAGGTAGCGAAGACCTGAAGAAGCAGGAATGGACCTGCAAAATGTATATTTTGTTAGAATTAGTAATATGTAAATCAGCTGCAGAAATTTATTAGTAATGCTTTGCAGGTGAGTTGTGTTAAAATGAATCTGGAATGAATGGTAATGAAGTTACCTTTGCTATGGGGATTCATATATTGTTAGTGGAAGATGCATGGTGAATAACGGCATATTGAACACCATTGGAGGTTAATGCACAGCTAGAGATGCAGTTTTTTTGCTTGCCAATCTACATGTAGTTGTGCAGGTATGTTATTTCTGAGCCGATGTGGCCTGTTGCAAAAGAAAGAAAAGGTTAGAATGAGATGTACAAATAATATAAAGACATTCTAATATTTGCTTATTTACGAATATTGATTAAAGTTGGTTGTTGTTGAAAGATATGAAAAGTATGTTATGAAATAGAATGAGGTAAATAAATGGAGGAAACCTTTTGTTGATGTCAAGGTATGGGTTGGAGCAGATTATCTGGAGGCAGCATTGAACCGAGAATTTCTTCTGCGTGTTTTCTGCGAGCAATGTTTTTGTTGTCCTTCATTTTACTGTAACGATCGAAACGGAATGCGGGGTTAATCCGGAGATCTTGTAGAGAAGGCACTCTTGAAATAACTGTGAATGTGAGACCTTGACGTTCTGTTTTTCCAATGTCAATTGTTGCTTTTGGAAGTGTCATACCTTGAGATTTATGTATGGTTAAAGCCCAAGCCATCCTCAGTGGAATTTGTGCACGACCATTTCTTTTTACTGCTGGAATAGGCAAGTGAGCGGGGTTTCTTTCATCCCAAGGAGGCCCAATGTACTTGGGAAAATCTATGACAACAAATGTTGGAATTTGTGGTGGTGCAGTTGATTCTTTGTAAAATATGGTTACAATTTTTCCAAGGGAACCATTAACAAGACCGGCTGAAACACAAAGGTTGGAAGTCAACATAACTTTTTCGCCATTGCATAGCAATACAATTCACTCAAGTTGCTCGTCTTCAGAGGAAACACTGGAATATGTGTTGTCATCTTCAGCAATGGATCGTGCGATAGGAGTGTTTAGAGATTTCATCATTTGCTTATTATGGACCATTGTTTGAGCATTTGTTGGAAATAGATGCATGGAATCATGGAATGAACATATTTCTTCTTTTGATAAAAAGGAATCTGTGCGCGACATGACTACGTTGTAGTTGTCGATTGTTGGATTTGCATCTCTAATGTTCTGGAGAATGTTCCTGAAAGTAACCTGTGCGATGTTGTCGCCTTGTTGACGAAATATTGTGTCTAATGTGCTGACTGTGTTGAAGGTGTTCCATAGTGCGCTTCCGTGGCTCGTCCCTGCATATAGAGGTATGTCTTTGACGGGTGGTAGTTGACCGAGATCACCAACTAATATTATGGAACAACCACCGAAAGGACTGTTTCTTTGGTGGGGAAATGCCTCGCGAAGACGTTCATCAATATGGCTGAGAAGCTTTGGCCCAATGAAGCTCATTTCATCGATTAGTATGTATCTTATATGCATGATCTCTTCTTGGAATTTCGCAAGAGCATTACCTTCTAACGGCATAAGATCCTTTATAGGAAGGTGCAAAGCAGAATGGATTGTCGATGCTTGTATGTTGAAGGCAGCAACCCCTGTAGGGGTGAGGAGCATGATCGGTGAAGGTTCCAGGCTTGCAAGGCCTATGAGCATATCTTTGATGCAATTAATAAGGAGGGATTTTCCCGTACCAGCAGTGCCTTGTATTATCATTCTGAGAGCGGGTAAATAATCCTTCCTAGCAAAATGATTAAAAATAATATTTAGAGCTTTTCTTTGCATTGGAGATAATGTAGTAAGGGTCGGCAGGGTATGTTGATGTGTTTGAAGAATGCGGTGGATGGAGCGGCTATTCTCAATGAATTGTATTGCATTATTTTGTAGATCCAATGGGATAGTGGTATGATTCCAGTTATGGGTGTCATCAAAGCCACGAAGACCAAGCATGTCAAGGTCGTTTATGAGAAGCTCATTTGTAGGGTGTAATTGGGAAAGTAATTCCCATTCATTTATTTCCATGGTGTCTGTTGGATTGGCTTCATTTATAGTTGAGGTATCATTTGTGACAGATTCAATATCAGATAGTGTGCGGTGTTGATGCCAAGGATTGTAGAATGGACGAAATGTTTGCCAATTTGCGATGAATTCTGCAGCAGAATCTCCTATATCTTGTATGATATGGTGAAAAGGTTTGTATAGCATAAGTTCAACCCTACAAAAGTCAGCGTAGCAAGGTTTTGTTGTGGATGGTATGGAGGAGTAACGTGGTATGACCCGAACAATTGATTTTGTAGGCCTTTGTTTCCATTTGTTTGTTTTGCGACGAGGATCATATGACCAGGATCTTGCCAATTCTATTAGTGATGTGGACTCTAGGGTAGAAGGGCATTGGATATATGTATCTATGAAGTGCGGGGATGTAGTGGAGGTGGTGTTCGTTTGTGGAAGGCGCATAAGAATTTTTTGGTTTACATTTAAAGAAATGAATGGCTGACTACATAATGTTAATGGTAATTTTTGCAGCATATGGTAGGTTTCTTGTGCTCCAATGTCACGATCAACAAGGGTTTCTGCAAGAAATTTTCGAAATGCGGATGTTGCTGGGTGAGCAATGGGTGAAGCCAGGACAACTCTACGTAGAATGTGGTGGAAGCTTTCAGATTTTTTTTCTGCTTTGGATGCATATTTGGCGATATAGTTTTGTACAGTGTGTATGGAGAGTACTGGTTGGCAGTCAACATTTGCACGCCAAATAGATAGGATGGTAGGGTTATGGCTATTGAGTCGATCGTCGTTGCGAGCAGGGGTGTATGTTTTTTGGCCATTAGAATCAATGAATAAGGCTGATTTTGGATATAATTCCCACGGTGCTTTATAACGACATTGGAGTGAGGATCCATTTTTTCTTAGGCACTTGCTTTCTGAGCATTTTGTGTGACGTTCAACACAATTGACGAGCTGTTCATAGTCACTGAAAGGATTGGTTCTGAAGATTTGCGGTGTGGACAATAGGCAAGGGTCTTCAGAATTTGTCCAAGCATTTGGTTGGTTTGAAGTCGAAGGAGCACGAGGGTTCCAAGTGGAAATATATTTGTCGAAGAACTGCCTTGTAATATCGACTGCTTCTGTGTCTTCCCAGTTGAGATTCTCCATATCAGGTGCATTTTCAATCCAAAGGAAACCATGGATGTGCGCAGATCCCCTATGTTGCCATTCATACCTAACAAGTATGCGTTTTTGTAAGACAATTTTGCAATAGGTGAGGAATGTTGTTTAGAGTTCTTGGAGGAAAAAAAATGCGGTAGAATGTGTACCTGTACCAGTAATCTTTTGTATTCAAGTGTTTCTCTAAGATAATCTCACAAAATGCTGTGAATCTATGGTGCATATATAGTGATGTTAAATGTGGGTTAGAGATAATGCTATCATTTCTCCACTTTTGTTGTTTTGCAATATCAGTAGGAAGACATCCGGGCATGACTGCATGAAGATCAGGCCATTTTGTATCAGTTGCACTTAATGTGAAGAATAACATCGGGCAACCGAGTTGATATATCATGTCCATTAGTTCATTTTTAGCTTTGTGCCAAAATGACCTTGTTCCACGTAAAGAGCTACCGAATTACATGACTTGCTCTGCCAATTGCTCATCTGGAAATTGTTCTAATCGAATGTTCAGATCTTGAATAGATATTGGAAAGTTATCTGTGATGTTTTTTTCACAAAAATCGACGTTGTTGCTTGACTGCGATGCCGCATCATGAGATTATATATGTAATAATGAAAGTGTGGGTGGCTTCCAAATCTGTTATCGTAGTAATGTATGAGATAAAGTTCATATTCATGTAACTGCACTGCTTTCATTCTTGGCTGATTTGGCATTGCAGTGCCTGTCGGGAAAAGGGCGGGGAAAGCCATAGAGAGTAGACCTTTTCTGTTGTATTCATTGACTGGTAATAAACCAATTGTTGGCCACTCAATTGTAATATCAGATTGGTGGTTGTAAGCATGCAAATAATGGCGGATTTCTTGGATTTTTGTATTTGTATTAGGTATGATGGGTACGAACGATGATGTTTGGCTAGCAGATGGGTTTGTGAAATCTTCGATGAGCTCATGGGGTGGTTCAAGTGGAAGGCAGACAATGGTTTCTGTAGTATTGGAATGGTGAAGGGAGGAGGAGACATCGGTGGGGATTGCTGGTAAGGATGCCAGTGCGTTGGAATCAATACGAACATTCTTATCGTATGGGTCATTAGCCAATTTGTATTCCAATGCAGCGAGAATGCGATGTCTACTGACAATGAAATCATAAGCCTTATGGTCATTACTATGACGCATGACAATTAGGATGTCTAAGTGCTCAACATGTCGTGGCAACATGTTTGCAATTTTTGTAATGTCTTGAGGAAAACAAATTGTGTGGCCACTGTATTTATACTGGCCACCACGTGCATGTGTTACCTGCAGTATAGGGTTAACCCTAGCAATGAGCATTTCTTCTATTTGTGAAAGAGACGTAAGGGTAGCTAGTTGAGGGCCGGGGTCCATGTTGTTTCATAATGAGAAGCGATGACCCTTTGTTTCAGAGACGCATCTGGAGCAGCAATACATGTGGTTGGAATTGCAGATATCTATTCCAAGATATGATTCAAGACAAATGGATCATGGGCATTTAGGTGGAAGTTTATCAAGCTTTGAACAGAAATCTCGATGTGCTTGATCAGTATAAACGTTGTTGAAAGCATGTGCGAAGGAGGGGTTAGGGCAATGAGTCATGGATGTATTTGTTTGAGAGGTTTGTTGAGAAGATAAAGAGTCTGATAATTGCAAGGGAGGATTGTTTTTAGGGT
Organism: Pinus tabuliformis; assembly: GCA_031772625.1. Lineage (NCBI taxonomy): Eukaryota > Viridiplantae > Streptophyta > Pinopsida > Pinales > Pinaceae > Pinus > Pinus tabuliformis. The sequence continues at coordinate 127,831,239 of CM062807.1, forward strand.
GGGCCATCTCAGACAAGGAAGGTTGGTCACCCTTTTGTTTTTTGTGTTTTTGACATTCTATGATGTTTTTTTTGCTTGGTAAAGCTCACGACGCTGTGAATTTATTTGTTCTTTATTTGTTGCATAGTATCTTCGAGCACATTCATTATTAGAAGAAGAAGCCATTCGCAAAATTTATGGTACCTATAAGCAAGGGAGGGGAAAAGAAGAATGTTATTTGGAGACAACAACCATGTTATGGTATGAAAGCGAAAGAAGGGTAAAAAATGCAAGCGAAAGCGAAAGAAGGGAAAAAAATCTAAGTTCTGAACAGTGCCATTTGAATTCTTTTATTTGAGAAATGTTTTTGAAAGAACGTATTAGTATTTTTTCTGCATACATGTAGGTAGTTTCATGTTTAAAACTGATAAAAGGAAAAAAAAATGTGATTTTGTCTACTCACATAATGCTAGATACAATGGAGAACGAATATTTATTTCAATGGTATATAAGAAAATTTCATAAAAAGACATGCAACAATATATCTTGTAAAGTTGTATTTATAAAATTGGACAATAGGAAAGGAATACATTTTGCAATATTTATCTACAATGTCGAGATGCTCTGAATTTCTCGAAGGATGTTGTTGCATTCTGTCATGAAATGCAGTTTTTCTTCTTTTATGATAACGCATTTCAATCGTGGGACTTCTTTAAAAGTTTCTGTCTTCACCGATAGTGTGAAGATATGATCTGTCCATAGAGCTCTAGAGACAATTTCCTTGATCAGTTTTGGATCTGAAGATAATAGATAGAAGTCTTTGGCATTATTTCCAAGAATTGTAGAGCCCGCGTCTTCGAAAGCAATAGTTGAAGCCAATTCACCAGTGTGATCTTGTATGTCGATTTTCAATAAGTATCTGTAATCACAGTCGCTTACTTCAGCGTTGCATTTTGGACAGAACCACATCCCTGTATTTTGTGGAATAAGTTTTTTCATGCATTTTTTCCCACCAACAATCGAAGGGCAAGAAATGTAGTAAAAACTATCCATAACAATTTTTGTTATTGTGCCCTTTAATTGGAAAAATGTTGGTTTCTCTAAGGAATCCATACTGTAAATGTCAGCAATTGTTATTTTTTGTTGTTGGTGGCCAAAAGGAGATCTTGTTGTCAAAGATGTAGAAGCTGCAGTCGAACCTTATTTTTTAAACCACAACTTTAGCGCATGGGCCTCTTCAATGTCAGGATCTACAAGAACAATGGATCTCATTGTACTGCCGATATTTTTTCCATTTAATTCTCCAACACGTGCAGATTTGATTGCAATGATGGGGTTATTTCCTGTAGCACATAGGGAGGAGATTTCCTGTGACACGGCATTAAAATTATCTCCCCAAAAGATTGCATCTATGCTATACCTTGACATGTCTCGAAGCCGTACTGTTTGTTTATTGACTTCAGAGCCGTCTTTTCTACGTATAGTGCATACACTGGAAATGTCTGTGACAACACCAAGAATATCAACAATGGAGTTGACATTTCTTGTTCTGATATCATCAATTGATTTTATATTGAATCGCACTGTTGGATTATGTTTTTTTTCGTTGGCAACATGTTCTATGGTAGATGTTGCATTCAAAAAAATTTCCCAGTCATTGTTCAAGTGGTTGTATTGCTTATTAGCCATTTTTACATTCCCTTTAGAGACAATGTAGACATTTCCATTTTGGATTTTGTCAAAAAAATAATCTGCGACATTGTTGAAACATGTAATATGTATTTCTCCACCCTCTGTATCGAACAGGTCAAAACCAAACACTTTACTGGGTCCGTATTGATTCTGAAACTGTCGAAGAGTTGTTTTCCTTTGGACGTATCCTTTTATGCACCAGTTTGAGTGGTAAGGGTTTAACGATTTGATGGGAATTTGAACTGGTAGAACGGACGGAGTTGGAGTAGTTGGAAGAGGGCAGTGTCTTTTTGATGGAGGATGTGGATCCGATGAGGATGGAGTGTTTTCATCAGATGTGATGGGGATACTCATAGTTTTTGGATTGCCAATTAAGGGTGAAAATGAAGTAGATATTTCAAAGTCTATTAGCTTTATAGACCTACACGACAAATGAGAGTCAAAGGAATAACTGTTAGAAGCGGTTGTGTTATAAATAAAAAATGTTAAATTTGAAATAAGAAATTTATAACAAACTTACGTTGAAGGACCAATAGCTAAGGTAGTCCAACTTTTAACATTTATAATAGAACCCTTTTGTAGCAAGCCTGTTGCTACGAGATCATTGAAATATTTTGGAAGAATGATGTGTTTCTTATGTGTTCCGTCTGAAATTGCAATACAATATCGTGGAGTTGAATTTTGCATCGATTGTATTGCCTCAAGTTCAACAATTTGTAGGTATGGTTGAATATGAGTTGATCCAGATAACATTGAGGAAATTGCATTTTCAGTAAGGTTTGTTGTCATTTTCTGGTATAAAACAAAACACAAAAATGTTGTTTTCTTCGCGTAAGATGTTTAAAATTCATTACATTCCTACAACATTACTTGAGAAAATATGAATTAAAGGGCAAAGGGAAAGAAGCATGTTCAGTTTTTTTCTAAATGAGTGGGCATCTAAGCTTGTAAACATAATGAAGAAAGATATTTATTACAACAACTTTTATACGATCATTTTTTTTTAAGCATACTTCCACGAAGCGCAGAGGAAGGAGAGGGAGAAACAAATGAAATAGAAGGTTTGGGAGTAACTCTAGTATCACCTGGTTGCTAATTTGATTGCCCAAGAATCATGGTGTTTTGAACGACAGAGGTCGAGAAAAGCCATACCAGCAGGCGAAGTGTAAACCCTGGAAGGGACAATGTAGCCATATGAGGTACACCAACATCTCCCCTAGAGGAAAAGGGAGTAGGATTCCCCCAAGGGGAAATCCTTGATTGGTGGGCTCCATTTTGTCAAACTGAGACCAACGAGGGAGCAGTGATGTTATTCCGATTTGAATAAATTTTATGACACTTTGACACAACTTGCTTTTTCAATTTTTAAGAGCCGAGAAAAAGCTAAAGATGATTCTAGTCGCCTTCGATTTGGGTAACTCTAGTATCATCTGGTTGCTGAGTTGATTGTTCAAGAATCACGGTGTTTTGAATGGCAGAGGTCGAGAAAAAGCATATTGGCAAGCCAATTGCAAGCCCTGGAAGGGACAATGTAGCCATATGAGGTGCACCAACATCTCCCCTAGAGGAAAAGGGAGCAGGATTCCTCCAAGGGGAAATCCTTGATTGGTGGACTCCATTTTCTCACCCTAAGACCAACGAGGGAACAATGAGGTTATTCCGATTTAAATAAATTTTATGACACTTTGACACAATTTTCTTTTTCAATTTTTAAGAGTTGAGAAAAAGCTAAAGATGACTCTAGTCGCCTTCAATTTTTAACGAGCCTGAAGTGACAAGTGCTCAGATGGTCCTTTTCTTTTAAGGAGTCTGAAAAGGAACGAAAGTGACTACTCTGGATATCTAAACAGGGGGATTACCAAACCAATCGCAAAACTGCAGAATACTTTTTATGGTACGGCAATCAATCTTCCTGAATGTTGTGTTCAGTGCATTGCGATCAATAGGGCGACAGACACAACTTCCTAGGGATAAAGGATATAGCCTACTGTGGTCTCCCAATATATACTCGACGGTACGTGGGAGCACAAGTCCGTACTGGCACTTGTCATTTCAAAGAGGAGGAATCACCCAACCTACGATGAAAGTGATAGTTACCAGGCTTTACGACGCAGGAACACGTCTCTAGCCTAGACGTCTAAATGGTGTGCGTTAGGTTCCAAAGCATTTTTATGTTTATTGAAATGTATTTTACAGTTGATCTTTCTTAAGAAGTTTGCCTTTAAGGTTGATCGCGTGATGTACATATACAATCCCTAAATATGCAATCTAAGATGATAAACAATCATTTACTTTCTTTTTTGTAGTGAAAATCCTAGCTACTAAGGAAAGAGAAGTGAAATTGTTTCAACATAGAGCAGAGAGCACACGCAAAGTCCTAAATCAATTTCCGCATGCATTCTAAATGTAAATGTACATGCATGTATTTGTTTTCCGCTTTCTTAATGTGTGGATGACAAAAAAATGCCAAGTGGAATATAATATCAATACAAGGATATGACTAGTCCAGAATTCCGACAGACATAAGCAAAGCTATTGAAGTTTGTATCTAAGATTTTCTAGAGTCTGTTCACTAGAAACAAGATAGTCACGATGGCACCACTTTGCATTAGTTTAACACAAAGGAATAAATTTTAAATTATCAAGAAAGCATATATATAACTGAATCATTTCAATCGGGAAATAATTTTGAATGAAATTTATAAGACTCTATAGTTGCTCAGTGGCTAATGTACAATTGATGGAAGAGGATTTTGTATCATGGTCCATGGATGAAATAGAAATGAAGAAAAAACTCGGAAAGGAGATTAAGGTTGTTACCGGAGATGAAGCAATACAGAAAACGCCCAGAAATGTCCCTCAATGCTGAAAGTTGAATTGCCCAATGACAAAACAGAGTAGGCCAAGGCAAAGTATCTGTATTTAACATTGTTGTGTGAGTAACCAACATAAGCTGCACAGTGATATGCAAATTAATAGTCTTTGCGGGAAGAAAACCGAAAATAATCCACACAATCTAATCCTCACGAGGAAAGTTTTACAGGGATTTAAAGGTTTTCTTATGTTATAAAATCCTAGGCAAATGTGGGTGCCCCAGCAAATAAAAATGTATACCATAATACCCACTTACTATTAAGCATTGTCTCCAAAGGAACTTGAACAATATGATAAAAGATTCATCTTTTACTTCTATAATATACATAATGTTAAATATATGAAAAACACTTTCTGCTTTCAAGTAAGACTCTATAGTTGCTCAGTGGCTAATGTACAATTGATGGAAGAGGATTTTCTATCATGGTCCATGGATGAAATAGAAATGAAGCAAAAACTCGGAAAGGAGATTAAGGTTGTTACCAGAGATGAAGCAATACAGAGAACGTCCAGAAATGTCCTTCAACGCTGAAAGTTGAACAACAACTACAAATTAGTTAATATCATATTTAGCTTGCAACTGCTTGACATATAGTAAAAAATGGATATTGTCAGATAAAGGTAGGGAGAAATTCAATAACAGAACAGAGATTAAACTGCATGCAAGATGATCCGAGAACAAGTAGTAAAGAAAAAATTACCACCACTTTCTCCAAGGTGCGTAGATATCGAATTCAGCTGTGCCCTGTTCTCATAAAGGCACTGAATATCTTGCCTCGATCTTACAATTTCTTTTGCCAAATTCTGCCCAAGAAAATATTGACTCATTAAAGATAAAAGCAAACCCTGTTTCTGAGCACTAGCAACCTTGCTGATGTTCTTTAGTCACAAACATGATATCATTAAATTTAGAAATTGTACTAGAGAGAAATATAACAAGAATCGTTACTGGAGGTTCAACCCAAGAAACATAAAAAATGATGGAAAGCAGTACATCAGCTAGCATTCAGTGCAAACACACCTCACAAGATTTGTCCCCTACTTGATATCAATCACAAAGTTGCAGCAAACAATAGATTTAACATAAGAAGTGAAGAAATAAAAGAAGTTGATCTTCTTGGTCTCCTAAGAAAAGAATATATCTGAGTGTGAGTGTTAGCCCTGAGTTTACTGAATGGAACTTTGTTAGTAAATGGATACTTCTAAAATTCAAATTTGAGATTGATGAAGACCCTATGCCACAAGAAATTCGCAAACTAGCACATAGCCTTGACTTTCAAATTTTTTCTTTCCATCTAGAAACAAAATAAAGGCACTTATAAAATATGGACCTACATATGATCCACAAGTTTCCAGTGCTACTAAGGATGCAGTCAAAAGTACTTCCTTCCAGAGAGATAGGAATAAGCCTTTTGCTAATGACCAGTATGACATTTGGCCTCTGGCTGATCTCTGAATTTATGGTATATCTGACCTGCCCTCTCCACATCTGCAACTTGGGGTACATCATCAATGTGCATAGGGCTCTTATAACCAACAACATGCAAAGGACTCATCCAAGTTCAATTATTTTAAGTGATGTGATGAGCTCTATTCTAATGACTTCGAACTTTGTTATTGAAGCTAAACTCTAAACAATTCTTCTAAGACTAAATTCCTCTTAGTATAATGATATTTCTACTTTAAAAGAACAAACATTTTGCCTAATAAAAAACCTGGAAAAAGAAGATCTGAAATAAAAGTAACCCTCAATACAAAAATTTCATCAATATAATAGGCACCAAATCCTAGTTCATCACATAGCAGAATTCAACTTGCTCAGACACATCTGCTGTTAATTCCTGTAATTCTGGTTTCTGTACCCTGAGATACAACACCAAAACTATTGTCCTTCTTCGTCTATCTAAACTAGTTTTGAATCTTGATAGTTTTCTCTTGATGTTATTCCATCCCTTCCTCAAGTCTCCACAGCAATCTGGATTCTGTATAGGAAGAGATTTTTTTAGGCTATCTAACCCTGCATTTTCTCTGAGTATTTCTTCCTCTCCATGCTGTCATAGGTCTAAGTTCTGACAGTCTAAGTTGCCCCATGAACAACACTAGCATCTTATTGAACCCTTTTTCAAAAGAGATTTCCATAGCTGAACAACAACGAGGATTATTAAATAGAGATAAAATAGTTACATCAATTTCAAGAGAAGAATAATACCCATAATAGTACATTGAGGTGATAGTATGAACCCATAGCTTCTACTCAGAGTTGCACATTTAGCTTAACATATAAACCATAGATCTTCTCTTCTACAATTTATCTACAAATGACTTGGTTTGTATCACATTGTATAATCCCATCTTTACATCTTTCTCTTTGATTTTCCTTAAAGGTTGCTTCCATGCCCTGGAACAAAAATACCTGAAACGCTTGTAAATACATTAGCATTTCCCAAAATAAACAATGCCACCTTCATTTTTGTTACACATTTTATGTGACATATATATTAGCATCTCATTTTCTGTCTAACTATTCTTTAGTGTGGATATTGTCTATAAATATCATTTACTACATTCTTTATTGTCCCTAAATTACAATTTATTAATACCCTCACAATTATTCTGAAAATAACTCTGTAAGTGGATAATATACAGGATACTGAATAACAACAGTTTATCAGAGGAGATGCCATGGCAATTGAACAACTGCTTTAGCCTTACTACTCTATAAGAATTTGCCTGAATTGGTGCTATTTTTTGTTCATTTCATCGTGAAATTACAGAGGAAACAATCCTCGTATATCAACTCGTACTTATTCATACTGGAAACGATCAATTTGTTTTACAGAAACCTCTGCCACAACAATTTGTCTGGGAATATTCCTGTCACACAGAACTTTACAAGGTTTACCCCAGAAAGGTATAGATATAATGAACACATTTTATTTCTAGATCAAATTCAGTTTTCTTCTTGATATTGTCAAGTCTGTACATTTTATCTGATGGGAACGATTTTTGCCTCAGTTTTTTTGGAAATCCAGGTCTCTGTGGCTATTGGATTGGATGACTTTGTGGGATATCTGCCAGACAACCAAAAGGTGAAAACAGAACTAGATATTACAAATCAGATTCCATAGATTTGTATTAAATATCCTTTAGATTATATTGATAGTGTTATCTATTGATTGTGTAAATGGATAGCTTCTGTGTGAACAACAACTATTGTTTGCATCTCATTAGGTTCAGTGATATTAGTGTGTGTAATCACCATCGCTCTCTACCTTTCAAATCAACATAAACCATTCACTAAAGGGTCATCAAGCAAAACGGGTCAAGGTGTTATGCCTCATTTCAAATTTGTTATTTCTCAGAGTAAAGCTATCATCTTACCATCAATATGTATGCCTCTTGTTAAAAGATTCTTGCACGTCCTGACCAGGTTCTCCAAGGCTTGTAATATTGCACATGGATATGGCCCTATACATGTATGATGATATAATGAGAATGACCGAAAATTTGAATGAGAAATTCATAATTGGCAATGGTGATACAAGCACAACTTACAGATGTGATCTTAAGAACTGTAAGTCAGTTGCTATTAAAAGACTATACACACACTATCGACAAAGCTTGTGGGAATTCGAAACTGAGTTAGAGACTATTGGAAGTATCAAACATCGATCTGTCCTCCAACAATACCACGGGAACAATTACTAGAGAGCTGGGGCATATTATAAATTTAGATAGATTGTGAGTTTTAGTTATTCTAATGTCTTGGTTAAGGCTTCTAAGGTTCCCTTTTAGAACTATATCTAAAAAACATAATAGCTGCAAGGGAAGACCTTACATTTCTATTGCCCTGTGATGTGATGTGAACTTTTAGGGACATTTCTAACAATAATATATCTGGACCTATCCCGAGATCTATTGGGAGTGCTCTTATTTAACAAAGGAGAACTTTCAAACAAACGACAATCCTGGTGTTGAGACAATGCCCAGTCAACCCAATGGCAAACTGATTAGGTTCTGATGGATGTGCAGCAATAACAAGCGGATAGACATTGCCACTGCACATATAAATTGACACGAATTTCTCAACAACAATATAAAATAAACAATAGGACCAGCTGGGATCCCTGCTATTTAGATGAGGATAATTTACCAACATTGATTTACACAACAGATCTTAGAATGACGACAATTTAAAATAAAACTGTTTCTCAACATCCTCACAACTTTCTGAGAACAAACCATGATAGCATGAACCTGAAAAAGACGAGGGTTATGATCCCGGCACTGCATACAAGTTATAGACTCTGTATGTATTGTGGAAACTTTGCTGTAAAGTACCGATTTTGTTTCCTCTGTTCTTCTCTTTACAGAGAGAGGCTAAACTTGTCTTGTATATTGAGACAGGTGCTCAAGAGTTCCAGTTTTAGTCCTATTGACTCTGGAACAGAGCAATAAGCCCAATCTTAGTCTAGTTTTCTATTCTTTAAAGACACTATAAATCTCCAAATTAAATTATCATAATAATATAATTTTAAGGTCAAGGCCTATTCAGATATCAATTATTTGAATAATTATAGGAATGATATAATTTTAAGGCCAAGGCCTAGTCAGAGGCCGAATTAACAGATGAAATCCCTTTGTTTATGGGACAAGAGATGACCTCTGTGCAGTGATGATTTGACTACATAGTCTATGCAGGTGTACATACTTTACCCTCGCTAGACTCAAATTGGCCTAGTCAGACACCAAATTAATGGATGAAATCCCTATCACCTATGCACAGTGATAATTTGAGTCTATGTTGGTTTACATAACCTCCCCCACTAGACTCAAACTTGTGATCTCGAAAGACAGAACACATGTTCTTAATTGATAGGTCCTCTCTAGAGAGTAGTTGCCACTCCTTGATAGTATGAGATTTCTTTGCTCCTGGTTATATCTTTCCTGAGAAACCAAATTTGTTTTCAAAGGACAGAACACATGATCTTAATTGATAGGTCCACTCTATAGAGTAGCTGCCACTCCTTGATAGTATGAGAGTTCTTTGCTCCTGGTTATATCTTTCCTGAGAAACCAAATTTGTTCTAGGTACTGTCTTCTGTCTAAACTTGCAAATATGTCTTGGGGTTTTAGTTTGTGTATTTGAATTTCTAAGTGCGAATATAGTGAGAATTATGTAGTGGATCATGATCGGTTCAAACTGACGTATTGGGATTTTCCTAAACAAATGTTGTAAACTTCATAAGATAGAATTAATGGAAAAATTTCTATGTGCAATGTGCAAGCAAGAACACATACTAAACAATTTGTAGACTTGGATTGCAGGTCATTGGAGATATTCATTGGTTGTTAACCAAAAAAGAAAAGTCTCATTTTTGTGTTTTGAACTGAACCCTAGAGTATGTGGATAACTGCGGAATTTCTTTGTAAGAATATCTTGAAAAAGTTCTATCTAAGAAAAGCTGGTACAATGAAATTAAAGCCTTCAAGAATTCTGACAGACATAAGCAAAGCTATTGAAGTTTGTATCTAAGATTTTCTAGAGTTTGTTCACTAGAAACAAGACATGCACGATGGCACCACTTTGAATTAGTTTAACAGAAAGGAATAAAGTTTAAATTATCAAGAAAGCATATATATAACTAAATCATTTCAACTAGGAAATAATTTTGAATCAAATTTATAAGACTCTGTAGCTGCTCAGTGGCCAATGTACAATTGATGGAAGAGGATTTTCTATCATGGTCCATGGATGAAATAGAAATGAAGCAAAAACTCGGAAAGGAGATTAAGGCTGTTACCGGAGATGAAGAAATACAGAAAACATCCAGAAATGTCCTTCAATGCTGAAAGTTGAATTGCCCAGTGAGAAAATAGAGTAGGCAAAGGCAAAGTATCTGTATTTAACATTACTGTGTGAGTAACCAACATAAGCTGCACAGTGCTATGCAAATTAAGAAGTGATTATTATATCAAAATAGTTGAAAAGCATTAAGGGACTACACACTTTCCTAAATATTTGGTGAAATTTCCCAATTTTTAAAGTGATGCAAGAATTCTGATCAGCAAATGAAGAGCTTCTATCCACTTTTATATATTTTTCTCGGTTGAAAAGTTCTGAAATATAGCATAGACGCAAAAAAGATCTAGAATGCTAGCCTTATGAGCTAGATACACATTCTAACATGAAAACATGCAACTCCATTCTGTCTAATGTTTCTGGGACAACCCATAGATGTGTCGTGATAGTGTTAACTTAACATCCAACTATTGTAAAAAGGGAAAAAAAAACAGCAACTACAAATTAGTTAATATCACATTTAGCTTGCAACTGCTTGCTATATAGTAAAAAATGGCTATTGTCAGATAAAGGTAGGGAGAAACAACTGCAAATTCAATAACATAACAGAGATTAAACTGCATGCAAGATGATCCGAGAACAGGTAGTAAAGAAAAAATTGCCAACACTTTCTCCAAGGTGCGTAGATATCGAATTCAGTTGTGCCCTGTTCTCATAAAGGCACTGAATAGCTTGCCTCGATCTTACAATTTCTTTTGCCAAATTCGATACATCTGATGGCATTTGTAACCATTTGTTAAGAATAATATCTTTCCAAGTTAAATACACCAAATCATAAGATACAAGAATGACACAGGTCTATTTGAGGCACTATATTTATCTCAAGTTTTATTAATTTTTCTATGCTAAGGTTAGCTATAGTCAGGCTTGAAAGCATTAGTAGTTAGACAATGGTGGCTTTGGTTCAAAGGGTGCTCTCAGCTTTAATTATTGAAGACGGCCTCCAAGAAGCCAACATATTTCTATGTGATGGACAACAAGACAGCTTTGTTCAATGCACTAGTGAGGATTCTCCTTATGATACTATCTAGATTAGCAGTGACACTAAGAACACAAACATCCACAATGCCTCAGGTAAATGGCTCCTCAATTTCAAAAAAAATTGGGGAAATGTTACCTTGTAAGCCTTTTCCAAATTACGCATAGCATCCAAATTCAATAACAGAACAGAGATTAAACTACATGCAAGATGATCCGAGAACAAGTAGTAAAGAAAAAATTACCAACACTTCCTCCAAGGTGTGTAGATTATTGAATTCAGGTGTGCCCTATTCTCATAAAGGCGTTGAATAGCTTGCCTCGATATTACAATTTCTTTTGCCAAATTCTGCCCAAGAAAATTTTGACCACAATGAATCAGGAAATTAATTGACAACAGGGGATTCAAGTTATACTAACTAGAAGCACACCTTGCAAGAAAAGTTCTTATTGAATATTTGGTATTAGACAACTAAATAAACAAAAAAAATTTCCCAAAGCTATACATTATACAATGGGAGGTCCTTGGTTCGAGGCTTGGAAAGATTGTCAATTCACAGACCTGTGGCTTCAGGAAGTGGACGAGTATAAGAGGTCCCAGATGATATAGAAGGTGATTCAAGATGAGCTCATAAGGCTGTTGGATACAAAAATGAATGAAAGTGCAGGAGAGCTTGAAACCAGAGTAGGTGAGTTGGAAGGCAAGGATAGAGAGATCTCTGCTCTGCAGAAATTGTTGTTGTTTTATCTGCAAGAGATCAACAAGAGAGGTTTCTAACAGAGGGAGGGAATGGTGTGAAAGAACCTCCTTTTGATGCCCAAAGAAAACGCAGTAAGGCATAAGGTTTCCTTTGTGTTTCCTTTGATGATACATTGACAAATATTTTTTACCTCAAATATGTCATCTTACAGGCATGGATATCATCTTATTCTTTTTGCTTGAAAAACAGAATGCATGCTATAAGAATCATCCCACCCACAGCAGTGCCTGCAGTGGTACTGCCTCTTAAGAAAGTGTAAGTATGAGCAAGGCAAACTCAAGTCTTGTAAAATCAGAAACCTTGGATGCTTGAGCTAATCCATAACTATATTATGGGGTATCACATGACAGAATGTATGACATTATTGGATGGGTTTGTGGGGTATATAAATTGGAGCAAAATTCTCTTACTCCTGCCCATACAAATTCATGGTATGCAGAATAGTCCTCGGGATATCTTTAATCTGATATGTTCAAATCCATGTATGATGTAACTATCTAGTTTGCTAGGACTGAAACAAAAAAAATTGTTGGTTTCTTAATTGAAATAGATTATACAATTTAAATAATCAGTTGTCTATGTTAATGAAATGATATTTCTCTTTATTTACAAGTGAAGCCAGAAGAAACAATCTTTAACAAAATGGTTAAGGCAATATATGTTTGGCTATGTACATTGCATTAGCCTGGAAATAAAATATATTGATCTATGAGTGAATGGCCATATATAGCTTGCATTCATTCTGTCAGTGCTGCCTTAGAAGCAACTTATTTTGTTTTAAGCACCCTACAGTTTTCATAGAAACAAGCCTTTTTTTGTGTTGTGCAGGTTTGGAGCAAAGACAAATATGAAAGTATAGAACATACGGTGGTGGTGAATGACAAGAAGGAAAGGTTCCCTATCCCATTCTTTTTAAATCCTTCGGATTATGTTATGGTGGGACCTGTACCTGATTTGGTCAATGAGAAAAATCCACCCAGATACAGAGAATACAGTTGGGGGGAGTCGTCCAAAGCTTGAGTCACAGCAATTTCAAGAATTTAAGAAAGAAAGATGTTAACAAAGCAACTTATTTTGTTTTAAGCACCCTACAGTTTTCATAGAAACAAGCCTTTTTTTGTCTTGTGCAGGTTTGGAGCAAAGACAAATATGAAAGTATAGAACATACGGTGGTGGTGAATGACAAGAAGGAAAGGTTCCCTGTCCCATTCTTTTTAAATCCTTCGTATTATGTTATGGTGGGACCTGTACCTGATTTGGTCAATGAGAAAAATCCACCCAGATACAGAGAATACAGTTGGGGGGAGTCGTCCAAAGCTTGAGTCACAGCAATTTCAAGAATTTAACAAAGAAAAGATTGTTCTTTTTAAACATTCCTTTGCCTCATGCTACCTTAGTTATCCGTGAGAACTTAATTGTTTAGACATTGAGATATATGCAATACTATAGAGTTCCATTGTTTTTCCTAAGATACCCCTTCGGAGAGTTGAGGGCTCAATTGCAGCTTTACAATTATTGGAAACACCATTTGTGAATTTGATCAATTATGCATCATTGGTTTCTACATATGCTGTAAGGCATAGGTGTGTTGCTTTGGAATTCTAAGCTTTTTTTCTGGACTCCTCTTGGAGTGATCAATGCATCAAAATATTGTTACCTAGAAGGATTTGATGCAATCAACAATGTTGATGTTGGGAAATGATTTGGAATACCTCTTTGAGGGACACACTGTCACGCTTTTGTCAGGTTATTTATGGGACCTGATGAAATCACAGACACATCATCTGAAGTTCTATTCAGCCTATTTGAATAAAAATTTCAGACCTCCTTCAAGTTGTCAGCGAAGGTACATATAACAGTTTAATTGAACAGTTTAAGAAGTCGATTGCAAAGGGTAATATGCAAGGCTTAGATCTCTGCTGATTAGGAAAACTGGCCATGCTCAGTTGATGCAAGTCCGAAGTAAGTGTCGGTATGTACAATGGAATAAATGATGAATAGTGGAGCACTGTGAGGAATCAATGCGATTATGCAAATAGGTTCTATGTTTGAGCTCCAAATCAGAACATTGACCAGTGCAATGATCTCAAACCAGTGATGTCGAGTGATGTACTTGGAATGACTCTTAGTAACCCTTGAAGAGCTTTGGAGCAGCTTCTAAAGACATTACATATCAACCTCTTGAATAGAATTTGAAGCTTTTTGAATAAGCCTTGAATCAGCATCTTGGAAAGTTTTTTGGAGAAACCTTGAAGCCTATTGAACAAATCTTGAACCAGAAGTAGAAGAAGTACCTTTTGGGGTAGACCTTGGGTTAACTTTTGGAGCAACATTGTAGCCTCTCTTGAAGTAGACTTGGAGATTCCTTGTTGCAGACTTGAAAAGATTTGGAGCAGAAAATCTGGGGCTCACTTTTAGTGCAGATTGGAAGAGTATTGGAGCAAAATTTTGGAGCAGACATTGTAGTCCTTCTTAAAGCAGATCTGAATAGACCTTGAAGACCAAGTTGAAGCCTAGATTTATATTTAATGTTGCATAAATTTGGCAGAGTAGATTTTTTATCAAATTGGTGGTGTCTTTTATTTGATCAGATTCATTACTTCTAATAATTTTCTAGTTTCCCACCACATTGCAAGTTGTTAGCGAAGGTACATATAACAGTTTAATTGAACAGTTTAAGAAGTTGATTGCAAAGGGTAATATGCAAGGCTTAGATCTCTGCTGATTAGTAAAATTGGCCATGCTCAGTTGATGCAAGTCCGAAGTAAGTGTCGGTATGAACAATGGAATAAATGATGAATAGTGGAGCACTGTGAGGAATCAATGCGATTGTGTAAATAGGTTCTATGTTTGAGCTCCAAATCAGAACATTGACCAGTGCAATGATCTCAAACCAGTGATGTCGATTGATGTACTTGGAATGACTCTCAGTAACCCTTGAAGAGCTTTGGAGCAGCTTCTAAAGACATTATGTATCAACCTCTTGAACAGAATTTGAAGCTTTTTGAATAAGCCTTGAATCAGCATCTTGGAGAGTTTTTTGGAGAAATCTTGAAGCCTATTGAACAAATCTTGAACCAGAAGTAGAAGAAGTACCTTTTGGGGCAGACCTTGGGTTAACTTTTGGAGCAACATTGTAGCCTCTCTTGAAGCAGACTTGGAGATTCCTTGTTGCAGACTTGAAAAGATTTGGAGCAGAAAATCTGGGGCTCACTTTTAGTGCAGATTGGAAGAGTATTGGAGCAAAAGTTTGGAGCAGACATTGTAGTCCTTCTTAAAGCAGATCTGAATAAGACCTTGAAGACCAAGTTGAAGCCTAGATTTATATTTAATGTTGCACAAATTTGGAAGAGTATATTTGTTATCAAATTGGTGGTGTCTTTTATTTGATCAGATTCATTACTTCTAATAATTTTCTAGTTTCCCACCACATTACAAGTTGTCAGCGAAGGTACATATAACAGTTTAATTGAACAGTTTAAGAAGTCGATTGCAAAGGGTAATATGCAAGGCTTAGATCTCTGCTGATTAGGAAAACTGGCCATGCTCAGTTGATGCAAGTCCGAAGTAAGTGTCGGCATGTACAATGGAATAAATAATGAATAGTGGAGCACTGTGAGGATTCAATGCGATTGTGCAAATAGGTTCTATGTTTGAGCTCCAAATCAGAACATTGACCAGTGCAATGATCTCAAACCAGTGATGTCGATTGATGTACTTGAAATGACTCTCAGTAACCCTTAAAGAGCTTTGGAGCAGCTTCTAAAGACATTATGTATCAACCTCTTGAACATAATTTGAAGCTTTTTGAATAAGCCTTGAATCAGCATCTTGGAGAGTTTTTTGGAGAAATCTTGAAGCCTATTGAACAAATCTTGGACCAGAAGTAGAAGAAGTACCTTTTGGGGCAGACCTTGGGTTAACTTTTGGAGCAACATTGTAGCCTCTCTTGAAGCAGACTTGGAGATTCCTTGTTGCAGACTTGAAAAGATTTGGAGTAGAAAATCTGGGGCTCACTTTTAGTGCAGATTGGAAGAGTATTGGAGCAAAAGTTTGGAGCAGACATTGTAGTCCTTCTTAAAGCAGATCTGAATAAGACCTTGAAGACCAAGTTGAAGCCTAGATTTATATTTAATGTTGCACAAATTTGGCAGAGTAGATTTGTTATCAAATTGGTGGTGTCTTTTATTTGATCAGATTCATTACTTCTAATAATTTTCTAGTTTCCCACCACATTGCAACCATTTCACTGACTATGAGAACTATAACTATGACAAGATTCCAGTTGCATTTTGCATATTGGAGTATTTCTTGCACATGTGAAATTGTGAAACATTGTTTATATTTGAGGATTGGAGTCCTCATACAAGGTTGGAGCCTTGTGAGAGAGTAGGTTGGAGACTATATTGATATTTGAGGATTGGAGTCATCATTCAAGGTGGTCTTGCTTTCCACTCTCCTCAAGGGCTACGGGAGCACAGATTTCAGTGGGATGAGTTTCTTGGCACTGCAGGTCCGTCATCCTTCTGGTCACCCACAGGGCATTCTCAACCTTGGCACCATGATTCTTGATGGAGTAGATCTTCACAGAATGAACAGATTCATCCCTGCAACTGGGGGGGCTGTGGGTTTCAGAGATTTGATGGGGAATCCTGTCGAACCCAGGCCTTCATTTGTGGGAAAATTACTGTCCATTAAACCTAATAATGTTGTTGATGCCCAAGAACAGCAATCCCGCTGTCAAGAAAATGTGGGAAAGAAGGCTATATTACAAGCCCATTAGATGAAGTTGGGGTAGATTTTATGGTTTGAAACTAACTAAAACAAGCTATATGAGCACAACCCAAATGGGATCGTACTGGCATAACAATCACAAAGCAATATCAAAAGCATGGATTTACTATCAATTGCAGGAGTCAGCTCAAACTAAACTCAAGTTGACCTCCTCCTATAGTCATGACGGTTCACTGTGGATTGAACTAATATAAATAAGCACCTCATCTCCCTATTTGGCACTGAATTTGGTGAAGAAAAAGAACTGGTCAATGAGATCTGAGGAACAACTCAGTGATAACAAATGCAGACCTGAGCCCTAAAACGAAAGGAGGCCGCATTAAATAGACCTATTCTGAAGCAGAGACCAAAGTTTTTGTTCTGTGATATTGCTAGGTATATCTTGTTCCTTCTAAAGCTCTTTCTAATCAAGTCTGAGGCTGTTCAAGTTCTTGAAGAAGGCTCCAGTTTTCTGAATTATCCTCTGAGACAACGTTTTGATGTTCACCTGGTTTCTACAATGGAATAAATGATGAATACTGGAGCACTGTGAGGAATCAATGTGATTGTGCAAATAGGTTCTATGTTTTGAGCTCCAAATCAGAACATTGACTGAGTTTAGTTTCATAAACAAAACGTTAACAGAAAACAAAGAATTACCTGTCCTTCTGTGGCGCTGGTTACCCTTGTGTGGAGCTGGTTACCTCCGGATGAAAATCTGTGCCTAAACAAAGACAATCTGTGCTTATATAAAGTTCTGGTGGGAAGCAGAACGCTACGCGAGATGGCCGCTCTGGTGGGAAGCAGAACGCTACGCGAGACGGTCGCTCTGGTAGGAAGCAGAACGCTACGTGAGCTATGCGGCCGTCATGCAGGGAAGAAACAAATACACGTTTTGTGTGGCGCGATGGAAAAAAAGACATTTTAAACAAAACAAAAAAAAAACATATTAAATCAACGGCTGAAAACACCCCAATCGTCCAACACAGAATCAATGGCTCAGGATCGCACACGTCACATTTTAGGGATGTCTTTCTCCGAGGGAATGCCTTACGACATAATTAAAAATTTAAATTTCACTAGATGAATTTAAGTTATTTAAATTTATATAAATTTAAGTTATTTTCATTTTTTTATATATATCATTTTGTTGGTTAATGTCATCTTATGTTTCTGTCGATTCTTCAGTCCAACCTTCATCATTGTCGCCTTCTACTTCACTTATAAATGGTTGGCCAGTTTGTTGAGTTGGGTGCACACCTTGATGACAATAGGTTTGGCTAAAAACAGGAATTGCCCATCCATTATCGAACAAGCTAATAGAGTTTTTCTGCAATTCGCCACTGCTTCCCCCCACTATTTGATGTCCTCCGCGTCCTTGAGTATATGGAAAATCAATGGGAAATTGGATCGTCGTTGATAGGCTTCCATTGAAATTATTTTGATATAGCTGATTTGGATAATGAGTATTCATTCCATTTTCTGTCCAAATCCGAAAAGGATCTCCTACTTGGTTGATTATATGTCCAAATCCGAAAAGGATCTCCTACTTGGTTGATTATACCCTGGGCAGGAATTGAGGAACTCATGTGAATTGGGTGGTTTAAAGGTGTACCAAAAACCTGAACAGGCTGCTGCATGACTGGTAAGTGGTTTTGCACATTCCAGGTGCCTCCTAGCTGTGCTGGGTTCATTGGCATGGATGCTCCCGCTCCCACACCAATATTGCCAGTGTTGGCAAATCGATGATTTTCTGCTTGGCCTCCTTGTAGCCCACTACCCATTATGTGGTGACTTTGAAAATTCTCTGGTGTTTGTTGACATCTCCCCTACTAAGTGAAAATTTGGGATTGAGCATGTGGAAATTCTTGGATATTCGTTGGTGCCGAATTATGCATACTGTTACTCAACATGCATACCCACTGCATTTGTTCTTGTCCCATCATTTGGGATTGGCCACCAGAAAATTCATTTAAATAAGGATTTCGAATGGGCAGAGCTGAAGGACACGCTGTCACAGGCCCCGTGCTACTTCAAACGACTGTGGGTCCATAAGGTTTTGAAGGATACCATCTAGCATTTCCTACCCCTAGTCCACGTTGGGGTGTAGGTGTGGGTGTGGGTGTAGGGTTATATGTGGGACAAGTGCCTCCTCCTAGTCCACCCGTTGGTGTAAAACCACAATTGATATGCCGGGTTGTGGATTCTGTGAAAACTGCAGAGTAGGGAATGCCAAATTTTGCAAATGCCCCATTTGATTTGGCGATAACCAATGGATGGTCTTTTAGCCATTGTTGTAGCCCATGTCTCTGCTGGGTTCTGTGATGAAATCCAAATATCTAGTACTCTCTTCGAATGTTTCATCGCATGATTGAACTCTCGGGGGTCCTTTGCGTTTGCTGCCTCCTGCTTCAATTCCGAACGCACAATAGATTTTCTAGGGGTCATCTTCCCTCTTTTTGGAGTCTGGCTAGCAGAGTTGTTGGTTGCTGCCCCGGATGTTTTTGCCATCTTTTATTTTTTGCAGAGGCGGATAAAGCTCATAGCTGGAGCTCGCCTATTAGTTGCTTTCCTTTCAGTGGGTGACATCAATTCCGGGTGGAAGAGGAAGATGAAGAGCCTCCAATTGAAGTCGTTTTGGTTATTTTTTGGACAATTATAGACCTGAGATGGATGATTCATTTGACCAAGGTAGAATGGATAAGAAAATGTATTTAAATTTACCAGGAGTAGAGAGCATATACACTTTTCCAGTAGTGGGTTGGTTAAAGCTATGGATTCAAATTTGGAAAATACAATAGGTGTAGTCTAATTTATAGAAGAAATAGTTTTTTTACATGAATTCACCAAAATTTGGCGATACAATTTCAAGATTTTTTGTTGTTTAAAATACAATTTTGAATGCATAAATGTATTCAAGGTATTTGTATTACTTTATTCGCCTCATCAACCCCACATTGAGATCCGTCAATGGGCCCCCCACCCTCGGCACAACACACCTTACCTCCATCATTATGGAGGTCACCATCTTTATGGGGCGCCTGTGTCCGTGTTTGTACATCCAAATCACCCTCATATTATTTTGGCAAGTGTACAAAGTTTTTTTAAGGAAAAAACTTCCCACCCATATTTTCATGTCTTTTTACCTGACGACAGTTTCTAGTCACCCTTAGTCGGAGCTTGCACATCACTCACAACCATTTACCATTCTCACATGAGTTAAAACATATGTACACCCCCTATGGAAATCTACCTATTGCAGGGCCATTCTTATCAACAAAAGTGTTTTGATTGTGCCATTTGCATAACAGCTCCAACCTCGGGACAATTTTCCATATCCACTCATATCGTCAACTCTTATTATCATGCCTTATCTGACTCACACTATTACAATGTATTTACACTTTATATTGATTCTCCGACACAACATGTGAGACAGTTGACATTTCTTTTATGTCAACTTTAACACTCGTATTTCAGGATGGAGGCAATACCTTAGATACTCCCCCCTTGAAGGGATATCCTCAAGTGGCACAATGAGAATCACTATTTCCCACTGATGTCATCGATCCCATTGACATTCGACAACAACATAAGTTTTCATGTCAAGCTGGTATCGTACTTAGTGATCATTGCAGTTCTTTCATTTTGTCGAACACCCTCGCATTAGTAAGCACCTCATTCAACAATGCTTACACCATGATACGAAAAAGATACCCAAAATCGAAGACCCATGCATACCGCAACACTTCATTCAACAATACTTCACCTTTGTTACGCATGGGGGGAACCAAATTCAGTGTATTTGTCGAAGAAACACCCTTGAGGACATCAACAATTATCATAATCAACCATTAGCACATCAACCACATAACGTTGACTGGACATAACCATTTCCTGTATGATTGTAATAATTCATCACTAGTCATCATAACAAGCATGGGACATGCCCTCCCCATATAGAAACTTTTTTATTATTTTCGTTAGAGCATGGTTATATTTTATACTCAGTCAAGGGGTTTCTCTACTCATCTCCATAACAAGCTATCCTCTCTCTCAAAAAACTTGATCAAATTCCCCGTTAGAACAAAAAACGTGATGTATTTCTCCTATACGTTTGCTCCTAACCTCATACATTAGGGGGTAACTGTTAACACCAGAAAATTGTACACATGTTCGCACAATCCAGAAGATACTAAAGGACATCCAACAAAATGCACAAATGCAGATTTTCCAACTAAAGACATCATGAAGTTCAAAAAATTTAATTTTTCCTAAGGTCCAAAGTTTATAAGGATAAAAAATTGAGGATGCCATGGCTATTTCTTCGATAGTCACGCGCGTTTTGAATATCCTTCAAAAGCCACACGGTCAAAGAAATGGATGGCTCAAGGAATTTGGTACCACTCCACACACTTGGACCCAATTCCCTAACAATATCTCAGTGTAGGAAAGACGAATTTGAGTCTCCCTAAAGATATGCAGCCATCAATGGAATCATCTTGTCCTACTTTATGAGTCATTGTCATGCATGAACCAAGAGAGGGAAGATGGATTCAAAATTTTTATATAAACATGCCATGGGAGAACCAAAATATGAGACATTGTTATGTTGGCCAAATTGCTATCAGATCAAACCAACATTCCATTGTTGAAGAAAAAGAAAGAAAGATCACTAGCATGTTGGTCATGTTGCTTCTAAGAAATCCATCATCTTAGTGAGAAAAGAGGAATCCACCATTGGAGAGTCTTCATAATTCTTTGAGAGAGAGGAGAAACTTGCAAAGTGATTGAGGAAAATAACCCCCCTTGGTCGGAGCTCACAAATCAACCACAATTATTTACCATCTTCACACTAGTCAGAGCATACTTACACCCACCTTGGAAATCCTACCGACTCCATGTCCATCCTTATTAGCAAACATGTTTTGACTACTTCCATTTTCATAATAGCTCCGACCTCAGGCTAGTTGTCCATATCCACTCATATCGTTAGCTCTCATTATCATGCCTTATATGACCTACAATATTACAGTCTGTTTACATGTTATATTGATTCCCCGACACAACATGTTGGCCATTTTATGCTTCTTTCCTATCAACTTCGACACTCATATTCTAGGATCAAGGTAATACCTGCGATACTCCCCCCTTGAAGGGATATCCTTAGGTGGCACAATGGGAATCACTATTTCCCACTGATGTCATTGGTCCCCTTGACATTCAACACCAACACAAGATTTCATGTCAATGTGGTAACATACTTAATGACCATGGCAGTACTTTCATTTCGTTGAAGACCCTCGTGTTACAAAGCACCACGTTTAGCAATTCTTACACCATGATAGAGAGGAGGTACCCAAAGTCGACAACCCGTGCCTACTGTAACACCTCATTCAGTAGTGCTTCAGCTTTTTTATGCATTGGGGAACAAAATTCAGCCTATTTGTCCAAAAAGCGCTCTTGAGGGCATCAAAAGTTATCTTCATCAACCATCAGCAAGTCAACCACCATAACGTTGAATAGACAGAACCATTTATTGTCCGATTGTAATAATTCGTCACTAATTATCATAATGAGCATGGGGCATGCCCACCTCATATAGACACTTTTTTATTCTTTAGGTTTTCGCCAGAGCATGGTTATCCTTTACACTCAGTCAAGGAGTTTCTCTACTCATCTCCATAACAAACTATCCTCTCTCTCAAAAAAGCTGGTCAGATTCTCTGTCAGAACAAAAAATGTGATGTGTTTCAGCTATATGTTTTCTCCTAACTTCATACATCACGGGGCAATTGTTAACACTAAAAATTCATACACATGTTTCCAAAATCCAAAAGATGCTAAAATACGTCCAACATAATGCAGAAGTGAAGATTTTCTAGGTGAGGACATCATGAAGTTCAAAAAAATTAATTTCGCCTAACGTCCAAAGTTTTTAATTTTAAAAAATTGATGATGTTGTGGCTATTTCTTTGATAGCTGCGTGCACGCGAAATATACTTTGAAAGTCGCATGGTCGAAGAAATGGATGGCTCAAGGAATTTGGTACCACTCCACACACTTGGAGCTGATTCCGTGACAATATTTCAGTCCAGGAAAGCCAAATTCGAATCTCCTTCAAGATATGCAACCCTCAATGGAATCATCTTGTCCTACTCATGAGTCATTTTCATGGATGAACCAAGAGAGGTAAGATGGATTAAAAAATTCTATATAAATAGGCCATGGGAGAGCCAAAATATGAGACATTTTTATGCTGGCCAAAATATGAGACATTGTTATGCAAACTAACATTCCATTGTTGGAGCCAAAGAAAGTAAGAGCACTAGCATGTTGGCCATATTTCTTCTAAGCAATCCATCATCTTAGTGAGAGAAGGGGAATCCACCATTGGAGAGTCTTCATACTTCTTTTAGAGAGAGCATAAACTTGCAAAGAGATTGAGGAAAATAACTCCCCTTACTGAGGATTTTTTAGCAACATAGCTCAAATAATTCTCTTCGAGTGCTTAAGATTCATCTATTGTATTCAACCTATACTACCAACAGCCAATAAAGGGAGCTTTTTCCATTATGATGTTGACTTGTTTGCTCCATTGAGCAGTGTTTATGTATTTACCTCCTTGTTTTAGTTTATGTTTGTATATGCATTGTTTTCACTATTTTCTATGCTTTTGTTTATCTAAGTATGTTCACTAACAACACCAATTCTACCTGTGATATTTTGCGAGGAACAACCAACTATCAAGGAGGTGTCTTTTGGTACACCATTTCCACAAAAACACTATCACACCTGAGGTCTTTCTCGCTTCTTGTCCCATTTTCATTTATTCTTATCATTACCCTTCCAATCTCACTTAGTCTTAGATTTGTGCTTTGATTGTTCATAGAAATTCTTTAGCTTTCATATGGCCCCCTCCAATGATCTAGGCTCATCGAACTCAATCATGTCTTTAAATGCAAATGGTAATCCACAAATCTCTAAATCTTGGCCTTCTCTTCCTTGAGGTAAGGCACATATCTCAGTAGCTCCAAGAATCTGCTAGTGTACCCCTCATCTATCATCGATCACATCTTTAGCTCATATAATTATTTTTCCCTGTAATCAAAGTATCTTGCTGATACATACTTCTTCTTGAATAGTCTCTCAAACTCACTCCAAGTCAAGTCCTCCTCATGAATACCTATGACATCCTTTACATCTTCCCACCAAATATTCGCTTTACTTTTGAGACTGAATGTAGCCATTTTGGCTTTCATGTTCTCAGAATAATCATGCAACCTGAAGAAATTCCTCATACCAAGTAACCATGCCTCTACATCCTATGATTTATTCATCTCTCCATCAAATGTAGGTGTCTTTTCTTTCTTAAACTCATCTAGAAAATTTCCCCTGTCACTCCTCCTGTAAAGATAATAACAATGATGATCATAATACCTATTAGAATCAGAATTAGAGTAGTACCTATGTCATCACCTCTCCTATCCAGAATATCCAAAGCCTTGCCTTCTCTGATCGCGTCCTCTCCATCCAACCTTTAATAACCATGAGACTTGCTTCCATATGACCCATTAGTTATTTCATCCTGCTCATGGATGATTCGAAGTGGTCCCTATCGCTACAATTCTGACAAACTCTAAAGTATCATTGCATTTACCTATGTTTATTTCTCTTGTCCCTGTATGATTATGTCATTGTCTACCTTACAACTCCTTATTTATGCCTTTAATATTCTAAGTGTGTCTGCCAAATCAGAAGAGTGCACAACACCATGTTGCTCATCTGATCCATAGGGAGAGGTGTTGGGAAATATAGTCTACCATCTTGTTGGTCATCTTTGATATTCATCTTGCAAGGTATATCATGTCAACTAAACCAAATCAAAATAAACCAATGTACCTTAGCATAATTTGGGGAGGATACTTTGTCTGCAAGATCAACAAATCATCGTAATACATGTATAACATAATCATGAAAACGTATAGAAATATAACACATAATCATATAAGCATATAACCATCATTCTAGCTAGAGTCGAGTCATCAATGAATGACCATATCAACTACACATACCATGACCTCATGCATGATGACAACCACCACAGCATTGTACACTTGACCACATGTGAATACTAACGTGCATAAACAATGCATAATCAAACATACACTCATGATGACACACTCCACAACAACACCATCAACTTTCACATGGCGACATTACTACAACCATTATCAACATCATGCAAGTGCAACAAGCACATGGTATTACAACACATGAAATACATATGCAACTGACATGAATTCCTGACCAACACACAGTCCATCTAGTCCAAGGGATGAACCATGCTCTAATACCACTCGATAACATCCTCATCCCACATCTACCCAAGTAACAGACAAACTGGGGTAAACATGCAACGAGAAGTTACCATGATATGATTCAACTCTCTATGTTTTAGTTAAGGAAGTGGAACCGACGAAAACACACCATACATACCTTCCAGATCAGTAACATAACTCCCAAGAGGCATCCCAACCACTTAGGTAACCAACCCCTAATGCCAAAAAAGTTTTAGACTATTAAACCCTCAGACGGTCCCTTGATATGGACAAGCATGTGTTTAGGAGGCTCTAGTCCCTCCCACAATGATGTGTATGCATGTATCCAGGGAATTTTCTACCCAACATTGTGTCCGTGTCTCCTGGATTTGAGCCACTTTTTTAGGCCCATAGCCCAGGTCACTACCTAAAACTAAATGACACTTTCAGAATTAAAATATAACAAAACAATGATACAAATGAAATTACCTGAAAAATGACTTGACTGGACCCCTACTAGCCATGACAAACATTTCGTCAAACATGTCACAATTATGTAATCTACAGGTTTAAACAAAATATATGAGTATAGGGGTCTCATACTTATCTGAGATTTGCTATGAGGCATTTTTGTCTTATTACACTAGCTGCAATTTCATCCATTAGGCCATATATACATTGTTCATTCATTTACAAGTAAAAACATGATGAGAGCCATATATAGCAATTGTCATAACACATGTTCATAACCATCATAATAACAACAAAAATAACAAGGAAACAACAACCATATAATCTACATATAAACTAGTATAATATTCAAGAATTAACAAGGAGAAATAAACTCATATTAATAATGAAAAGGCCAACCAATTGTTAGACTTCCACGAACCACCTGACCGTAGACATGGTTGAGCCAAATCTCTCTTCAGCGAGTCACCCCCATGCCATATTCCAAGCATGAATGTGGGATCTCATAAAACACATCAATCAAAACCATTTAGGGCTTCTAGAAGCCAAACCACCTCAACCCATCAAACAGGGATTCCACTTAATGGTCATACATCACAAAACCATCATCATATTGGTCTCTACGCAAGCCTTCGAGGGCTCTAGAGAATTTTTTCCAACCAAGGCTTCGAAGACTAGTAACTCAACCCACATTTTTCACGGGGCTTCTAGAGTGTTTGTCCAACTAGGGCTTCCAGGACTAGTAACTAAACCTGCCAACAGTTTCTAGAGCATTTTTCCAACCAAGGATTCCAGGACCAGTAATTCAACTAAAGCTATTACAGGGCATCTAGAGCGTATGTCCAACCAAGGCTTCTAGGAACTAGTAACTCAACCTAAGCTAAATGAAACATGAGAACCAACAAAAAAAACAAAGAAATAAACCCACAACACCATGGATATCTAGGAAATGGAAAGGCCAGGAAAATCCATTTTCAATCCAGGAAATCCTCCATGCCAATGATAGATCATGACCAATAAAACACATGCATACATCATGCATGCCAAAACTAGTGAGGAAAAAATACATTCAACTCGGTACCTGCAAGAAAAACCTAGTGTAGCTGCTGACCTTGATGTCCTCTTGCACTTTCCTTGTCTTCCCTTGCCTTATTTCTCCAAAACTCCAAAATTGAGCTAACAAACATTTGTCAACTGATCCTTAGAATACATTTTATTAATGAGGCCTCTATTTTCTTCATTTTCCATTATTTCCCTTCAATTTCCTCCTCACATGCAACCTGTGACCTTCACCTCCATTTTCTCCTAATTTCCATTATTTTCATAAATAAATGTTCCAAAAATGCCATTTTGCCTTTCCAAAGCCTTTTCCATTTCCTTTTGCAATTTCATTAGCCATTAATCAGTCACAAGTGATCTCCATTACTATGCTTTTTCCCAACATTCATCTTGGAATATGTCTCCCATCAACCGTGGTTATTATTTTTCATTTATTAACTTTTATTACATAATTTTTTCATTAGGGTTGTTAAGAACCCTCCCCCTTGGAGGAACACCGCCCTCTGTGTTCAACAACACCCACAACCAACAAGGTTGTTGTAAGAAAAACATACTGCCCATGTAGCTTTATAACTTAACTTGTTACAATATTTACATGGAAACATATAAAGTATAACATTATAATGACACGACACCCATATTTCTTATTGGAGCTTTATAACATAACTCATGGAAGTATCTACATCCATACATATGTACATATACCAAAAATCACCAAAACATGCAACAAAACATATACCAAATGCACATATCAAAACATCTATTCAACCAATGAATAAGGAAGGATACATAGCCCACATCTGATCCGCCATCTCCCATGTAGCTTCATGGGGCCCAAAGTGCTTCCATTTCAATTTAGCCTGCTCGATTTCTCAGTTCCATAGAATGAGCATCCTTCTCTAAAAAATGCACTACGATTCTGACTGCAATTCGCCTTCTAGATCCACTTGTAATACAGACCAGTCAATCACATGATCAACATCTTTAACATATTTCTTAAGCAATGACACATGGAAAACATCATGGACTTTCACTATTAGAGGTAGTGCATGTCGATAGGCTACTGGCCCAATCCTCTCAATAATCCTGAAAGGTCCACAAAATTGAGGTTCCAGCTTGGAACATGATCCAATCCGTAAGGAGCTCATCTTTGGTTTGAGTGCAAGTACACCTATCCCCCAACCTGGAACTCCTTGAATAACCTATTCTGATATACATAGCTCTTTTGCCTATCATGTGCAGAATGAGGTCGGGGGTTGTTTCTACTGAGTGATCAACTTTAGACTGGAACCTTTTAACCTATATTTCTACTAATCCTTCCCCTAACTTTAGCCATATTCCAAATATAACTGTTGTTATGGCTCCTCCACCAACATTAGCTCTCCATTTTTGACTTTGGGGGTTCCACCTTTGACTAGATATATCTGCTGACCTAAGAGGTCATTTATAGACTTCCACATACCACTAGAATTCTCTTTCATATCTCTATCCATCCAAGTGGGTTTCATATTCTTCTTAGATGATCTGTTGCACTATAAATTCCTTCAAATATTTTTGCACCACTCTCCACTAATTCTTCTTGTCGATCGGATAAATCGTTCTTGCGGACAAGACCGATCTCCCTAGTATCAACTCATATCTAGCGATGAATAGAACAAGCAAATCTACCTTTCTCTAAATATATTGCGATTTATAAATAAAAACAAAGAGGTGTTTTAGACCCTACCTTAAGTCCAATGCTAGTTTGTGGCAGCCACGCTTCGACCGTCCGAACAAGTTTCCTTTTAAGAACCTACAAACACAAACAAGTACACATCAAATAACACCTACATAGCCAATATAATAAATCATATTCATCATGATGATCAAGGAGTTCATGAAATAAACCATAAGAGACAGCTTATTGAGAAAAATAAACTTGATTGTATTATCTTTGAAAATAAGAAGAACTTTACAACCTTGGTGCCTTGATGTTGTACAAGCTCCTCCCAGGATCCAGACAAGAATCACCTCTACTTTGACAAGCTTCACTCTCTTCCCAATAGGATCAAAAGGTATGTAATCTCTCCTCTCAAGCTTAATTAGGAAGTCCAAATTCGAACAACATTTACCCTAAAAATTATTTAGCTTTCAACCTCCCTAGTAACCATCCCAATGCCTCATTTTATAGTGCAGAGGAAGGAAGTTACAAGGGCCACCAATGAAGGGATAGAGGCCTCCTTCAAAGGGATAAGCTCCTCACATCAAGGGGTTAGCTCCTTTCATAATGGGATGCATGAACCACCAAGGAGCGAACTTGCCACCGCAATATTCCCTCTAGAAGCTTCCATAATTTACCCAAAGTGAATTTTTAAGAATAAACTTCCGCCTTTTTGACTTCTACAGGGGTCCGCACCCATTCCTTTAAAGAAAGAGCAAGCAGGTCCCCAGGGAACATGACCAGTGGGTGCGGTACCACAGGAAAGGCTAAGAGAAAGTGCGGGCCAAGATTTTTAGAGCTTTTTAAGGGATTTTTCTCATTTTCAAGGCTTGACATGAAGAACTGAGGCTTAAGACTTGCAAAGGAGGTAAGCATGAGTGGTGATAGACTCACACAGATTGCAGAAAGTCATGATGACAATTTTTTGTGCAACAGATTGCCCCCTAAAGTGCGAAGTCTATAATAGATGAGGATAATATTTTTTCATCTAAGAAGAGTGAAGTACTTTATCATTTTGAGGATCATCCAGTGGAGAGCCTGGTTGGAACCTAAAAAAACATTCAATACAAAATATATATATGTGAACATATCATCGCTGAGGTAGGCATTCCCATACTCAGATCAAAACTGATTAGAAAACTAACTAAACTGCTCTGATATAGGAATGATTTTGTAATACATCATAAGTAGAAGCATATGTAGATACAGTATGGATGCAGCCATCTGTTTATGAATAGTCCACTGTATAATGAATAACAAAATTCCTCGCAGGATGGTGGAAACTAGATCCAGGGTCTTGATTTCTACTTCCCGAAATAGTACGATTATATCCATGTGAATGAATGTGTCGAAGTCAAACATGGTAGAAACCATTTGATTACCAATCAATGATGTAAACTGTTAACAAGTGTGAGAGAAACCACCAGTAATGTCAATGGCTTTCAAAGTACACAGTACAATCCATGAAATGTGAATAGATGAGTTGATGTCGAACACGTCACGGAATCTTTTGATCAAAGGTCAATGATGCAACCTGTCGTCGAAGGCGAGAAACCTGCCATTGAGGCATGTAGATTCCAAGGTACTGACGATTTCTAGATCATCTTTCTAGATAATGAGCTAAAGTCGATAAAAAGTGATCCGTCGTAGGGAAGTCTACAACACGAAATCAGATCAAGTTTGAAGAAATATATTTGCAAGGACTAACTCAGGGATGGTCAAGATGGATGACAGATATTTTGCAGATGAATGGTTTATTTTTACTGACCTCTTGAACACATAACGACACTGCAGATGGTTTGGTGACAATTGACCCAAAGCTAATACCCAGAAATCGGCTGAAGACTTTCAATATGGTTTGATTAGCTATTAGGCAAAGGATTTCCCAACCCAGGTGAACAAAAAGTGTCGTGTTCAAGAGTGGTTGAATGCTTTTCTGAGACACAAAGCATAACAAACATGTTCATTTTTCTCTCTTTTCCCCCACCATTTCTCGCAAGTACCTCTTTATTTTTGACAAGCTTGAGGAGGATAACATTTGCTTGATTATAAGCTCATCCTTCGGATGAGTCCAACTTAGTTTAAATTCGAACCCTAAGAAGGAGTGGTCCGTTCCTATTTGTAATTGAACAGGTCCTTTACTGTGAAATTTTAACGAGCCTAGTATAGGAGAAACTCGATGTTTTTCAATTTTAGGGAGTCAAAAGAAAAACTTAAGAAAACTCCATGGTTGTCCTTTTTCGTAAATTTGTGTCTCCCAAGCCTGAAAAAGTATAAAATAATACTTGAGAGAACCACTTGATCATTACGATCAAGGAGTACTTTTCATGTTTAGTGGCCCTGACCTGAAAAAGTAAAAAAACGATTAAAGTCACGTCGTTTTATTACCAATATCGAACTTGAAACGACAAAAGTCCGGTAATCTTTTCGTGTTTATACGGTCAGAAAAAGAGTTGTAAGTGGACCGTCTTTTTTATTTTGTTTTAACGAGTTTAAAAAGAGAAAACTCAACAATCTTTTCATATTTTAGGAGTCAGAAAAGAGCTTAAAGATGACTCTAATGTTTTTGTTGAAAATGATCGATTTTTCCTGAAAAATCCGAAATCCTGCACAAAAACTTAAACATTACTCATACCTGTTTAAAATAAATAAAAATGCTTCAAAAGTTACCTTTTCAAAGTGGAAAATAAATAAATTAAAATTCATTTATTCAAAAAAGCTTATAAAAAGGGCTTTTGTAAATTCATTTTTACCGTTTGACTGTGGAGTAAGAAAAAAAGAGCTTTTGGGTAAGAAATGTCCCATGAAGATTACGTAAAATCTGTCCACTGGAATTGAGATCCTTCACCTCCAGGTAATCCAAATCACTTTAATCTTACATTTCAACCGTTTGAATTTTGTTTTTAGGTTTTTATTTGATTTTTTGTAGAGAAATTAGGTTAAAAGACCGCGCGTGGGGGTCCGCAGGCACAGCATGCGAAACCTGCGGACCCCGACTTTTTCTCATAGAGGAAAAAGCCAGGGGCCCGCACCTGCTATTTAGGCAGAGTGTAGACCTATGCGCTATCTCTAACTTAGAGAGTGCGGACCCTGCGCCATAGGTTTTATAACATAAATTCTCAATTTTCGCCCAAAAACTTTGAACCAAGATGTTATAATCCACTTTTTCTTCCAATGTAGGATATATACAATGCTGAGTTGGTGGGAACAGGAGAACAAAGATGTGGATGCTACCGCACTATATCATCAACCTTCAATAGACGCATTGAAGGCATGCGGGCTATACAAATTCTGGGCCATACCTGGCATGAGGGCCCAGGTAGACTTCTTGCAGTGGCTGGTGGATAGATGGAATATACAGGACCAGTGCTTCATTATTGGTGGCCACCAGCTTGAAATGGAGCTAGAGGATATTTACTTCTTGACTGGTTTTCCCAAGAGAGGTGAACGATTGTCTCTATTCGGGACTAGGCCAGGTGGCCAGTCTGTCGATAGTCTCCGGCTAGAGTTTTGTAATGACCAAACAAGGGACAAAGGGATTGATATCAAAACCATCTCCCGTCCTGAACTCAAAGTGATTGCATTTACTGTCACCAGACTCTGCGGAAGCGCAACACTACATGTAGCCACTGGATCCCAAATGCATATGGCAGTAGACTATTATCGAGGCACCATCTTCAACTGGTGCAAAGCTGTGTTGGCTAATGTAAAAGGCCAACTGACGAGAGCAAAGAACGGACAACTAAAAAACTTTGGATATGGTTTCTTAGTTGTGAGCTTTGATCTAGAGAGGGTCCCGATATTGGTCCCACAACATCTTTCTGTTGAGGCT
This sequence comes from Pinus tabuliformis, assembly GCA_031772625.1. NCBI lineage: Eukaryota > Viridiplantae > Streptophyta > Pinopsida > Pinales > Pinaceae > Pinus > Pinus tabuliformis. The sequence continues at coordinate 127,863,541 of CM062807.1, forward strand.
GGACTTCCCCGAGAGCCCAAGCTGATGCGTTGGGTTGCAGTTATGGCCCGTCATCCTGAGGAGGGTTCAGAGGTTGTTCGATTTCCTCCAGAGTATTTTCATTGGTTGGAGAAGCAATTTTTTGCGATTCAGGATTTTCTTATGCTGGGATAAATTATCGTGGTGACCCAGACATGGCTCTTCTACTAGGAGAGCAGTGGGATGACTAAGGTAAAATCATTCTCAACTTCTAATTTTAATTAATTTTTTATTTTTTTTTTTAAATCGTCCAGAACTGATAGTAAAAAGTTTCAAATGCAGATGTGGGTCCATGGAGACCAGCCACTCTCCAGCCCTATGAGAGGAGACACCCAGCTGTAGCAGTACCGGCCCCACGGGAAAAATCTACAGAGACCCTGACCGAATTGTAGAATCATCTAGAGCGTTTGACAGCAGACATTCCAGAGACTAGCAAAGATGATATTCCTCTTAGTTTACAGCACTATGTGATTGGGGTCCCAGGACCTTTCAGGAGGTTCCTTTGTAGGGTTGCCCGAGTAGTGGTTTCTTATCGTGATCATCACCAATGATAGGATGATCGCCTTTCGTAGACTCATATGACATTTTTTCTTTTTGTACTATCATTTTTTCCGATCATAAGGTATTTTTCAACCTATGATCGAAGACGATGCATATTTGACACACTTCTATGTTATGCTATATCACTATTACCGACTATCTTGTAAAACATGTTATGGAATGTTTTTAAATTTACTGTTTGATTATTGCAAATGTCTACTTAACATTCAAGAAGCAATTACATCTGCTAATGTATTTAAATATCTTGGAATATGCTGATATTCAATATAGTCAAATTCACGTTCCAAGAGATGAACTTTCAAAAATAATCTTAATAACACTGGATTTCTAATGACGTAAACTCTATTAAGCTGCAATACAACGAGTTCAGAATCTAACCTCACAATCAAACTTCGAATCCCAAATGAGATGGACTCAGATAATAACTCAATCACTGCACTATACTCTACAATGTTGTTCATTGTTTGATCGAGGCTTACCCCATGCATAGATACCAACTCATCAGAGGGTGAATAAATTACCCAAGCTGCGGAAGAAATGTTCCGTGTATTATGACAAGCACCATCAGTGAAACCAATGTACGTTTGAAGAGACGTCGACATCTGCAATATCAAGAGTAAAATCAAGATAAGCAGGAATAATGAGAAAAACACTCTCTAACTAAGCACACTTTTCTAATCTAAAACACACCAGCTAGAAATCAAACTAATCTAACTAAAACCTCCACACCCAGATTTAAGCATAATATCTCTTTAGATAAAGACCATTTCTGGGCTTACCTAAAAAGACACCGTCAAAATCTACCAATTCATAGGCCCCTTTCGCCAGCTTTCACTTAACAACAAAAGGACCATGCCACATAGGTACGAATTTTCCAGCCCCTAGCTTATCGTTTGCTTGATCGTATAGTAAGACTAGGTCTCCTTTCGAAAAATTACGAGGTGTAACATTTCGATCATACTGAGCTTTCATTCGTTTGGCATGAGTTTCGTTTGCTAATGCAGCATCACGTCGATTCTCATCTAGCTGAGCCAAGTACAATAGATGTTTCTCCTCTTCAAAAGTGGCTGGGAGTAACTCTATGGCTATTTGCAATGACGAGATTTCGCATTCAATGGGTAACACAACTTCCAAACCGTAAACCAGTTGGAAGGGAGTGAAACCAGTTGATGTTTTTACTGCGGTTCGATATGCCCAAAGCGCTGAAAATAACATGTTATGCCAATTTGACCGATGAATACCAATGATCCGTCGGATCATGGTGACTAGAACTTTGTTGATGGCTTCAACCAGACCATTAGCCTGTGGGTAATAAGGAGTAGAGCTATCGTGACGTAGGCCAAGCTGATCTGTCAGTTCAGTCATCATGATGTTTCGAAAATGACGCCCATGATCAGTAATAATCGCTTGAGGAACACCGAATCTAGTAATTATATGATTGAAAACGAAAATCGCAGTAGTTTTTCCATCTGCCACAAATGTAGGCATCGCCTCGGCCCACTTAGTAAAATAATCTACCGCAAGGATGATATACGCATGCCCCCCGGCCGAGTGAGGGTTACATGTAATAAAATCGATACCCCATTTTGCAAAAGGACCAACAACAATTATAGGGTGGAGAGGAGCAGGTGGAGCATGCATCTTTCGATAAAAAATTTGACAATTGTGGCATTTTTGGACCGCGTAAATACAATCTTTAAACAAAGATGGCTAGAAATAGCCAACGCGCAATATCTTTTGGGTTGTGGCATACCCAGACATATGATCGCCACATGCTCCAGAGTGACAGTCATTTAGAACCTTTTCAGCTTCTTCATGAGTTAAACAACGTCGGAAAATAGAATCCACCCCATGACGATAGAGTGTATCTCCAATAATTTGGTATTGTTGTGATTGGAAACGTATTGTCCGTCGCCGAGATCGTGAAATCTCAGGCCGTAAAGATTGGGCTTGGAGATAAACAATGATATCCCCATACCATGGATCAAGAGTGTTGATAAGAAACAAGGATTCGTCTGCAATGGGCTCTTCTGCACAGTTTTAGTATCAGCACGCGGGAAGTCACACATCAATTCCGTGAAAACTAAAGATTTCTTTGACTTGGATTTTTCAAATTCCTACAGGATAACAATCCATTTGGAATACTTTCCCCCTAGCAATTGTTTGGTAAAAATATAGATCATGGGGTTACAGTAAAAAATTACTGTAGTTTTGCGTAGTAAGATGTAATGACGAAATCGTTGGACAGCTTGAACAGCTGCCAAGGCCAATTTCTCCACATGTGAATATTTTAACTCAGTCGGATTCAAGTTTTGACTAAGGTAGTAAATCACATGTTCATTACCAATTTCATCTTCCTGAAATAACACCATCCCGATGGTGGAATGAGAGGCGGCGAGATACAAGAAGTAATCCTGGTTGTAGTTGGGAGGATGCAATAATGGTGCATGGGTCAACGCCTGTTTAAGTGCATCAAAAGATTTGTCAGCTATCTCATCCCAAAAGAATGAAGTATTCTGTTTCAACAACTTGGTAAAACCCTTGGTTATCTCGGTGTAGTTAGGAATAAATCGACGTAAAAAGTTTGCTTTCCCTTGAAAACTTTGGATTTGGTGAAGAGTCGAAGGAGGAGGAAATTTGACAATAGCTTCAACCTTTGAAGGATCGACACGAATGCCAGTTTTAGAAACAAAAAATCCCAGTAAACGACACGTTTCTATACAGAAAACACATTTGTGTGGATTCAACCTAACTCGATAATGCCTACATCTCATAAAGATTGCTCGTAAATGAGTGAGATGATCAGCTCTACGTAATGAATGGGCAGGTAAATCATCGAGATAAGGTTGCACAATGTGCTTGATGTAATGAAACGTGTAAGACATAGCTCTTTGAAATGTTGCTCCGGTGTTCTTTAAACCAAAAGGTAATTTGCAATAATAAAAATTCCCCATGGGCAAATGAAAGCCGTTTTTGGTTGATCAGCAGGGAGTATGCTAATTTGATTGTAACCTGAAAAGCCATCCATAAAGGAGAAAATTTCACTGTCGGCACAATCATCAATGGTTTGATTGATATAGGGAGTTAGGTAGCTGTCTTTGGGACAAGCTCGATTAATATCCATATAATCGATACATATTCTTATCGTTCCTTTCTTTTTGGTAACAGGAACAATATTCGATACCCAATCCGTTAAGGGAATTGGATAAATGAAACTTGGTTTCAGTAATTTCTCAACTTCTGCTTTAATAGCAGCAGCTTTTCGCGGGTGGATCTGACGCAAACGTTTCCGGACAGGTTTAGCATCCGAGTAAGTTTTGATTTCATGAACAACAATTTCTAGATCGATTCCTGGCATTTACTCGTATGACTAGACAAACACGTCATGGAATTCCTGAAATAGGGTTGTATAAGTTCGGAATTCATCGTCTGTACAAGAAGCACCTATATGAATGTTTTCAACAATTCTGGGTTTTACCGAAATATCAATAGGAACCGTTCAAGATATATTTCCCAAATTCATTTCAGAATCAGGATGTTGCAGTGGATTCTGCGGTTCTTTGACATAATCAGTAGTAAAAATAGATGAAAAATCATTCTCAAAATGATCAATCTCAGGTAAGAACGAAGATCTATGATGAAGATCTTCCCATGGTAAATCATCAACTGACAAAATTTCACGAATCTGCTCATCAGTATGAACAAGCTCGGAAAAAGTTGTTGAATCTGAGTTTGATATTGAAAGTGATTCTTCATGGATCACATTCATTGGATCGATTGCGGTTGAAGAAGGGTCAGAAAATGACTGTACAGCCTGGTATGCAACTTCAAATGGACTCAAGGGCATGGTATCACCAAATGAGTCCACCTCGGAATCGGAAGGTACGACCCAAGGATCATCGAAAGCGATGGTGTTTGATGAAATCATATTGATAGTTGCATAAGAAGGCGATACGTTAGGAGGAGGAAAGGAAAAAGTTCCTAGTAAACCAGAATCTTTAACTAATCCTACCCCAACATCCTTATAAGGGATAGTTGCTTTGCCGACATGTTGGATACTTTCAGAAGAGGTTGGGTCGGATGAAAAATATGTAAGCTGGTCTATGGTTATGATGTTTCCATTATGAGGAAACTTTATAAGCTGAAAGACCGATGAAATAATAGCCGCATAGCGTAAGACCAACTATGACCCAAGAGAAGGTTGTAATCCAAAGGGGCATCAACCACTTCCACATCTAGATTAACAGTTTTGCCTTCAACCCCTATAGGTAAATCCTGTAGAATGCCATAAGGATGGAACCCACGACCATCAAAAGCCTTTAGAATCATCGGGGATTGATTGAGTGTAGGAGAACCAAGTGATCTCCAACACTGGATCAACATAATACATGTTGAAGCTCCCTCATCAATCACAGTCCTAAAGCAAGGTCTGTTTTTTACTAACACTGGAATCTGGAAAGCCATTTGATGAGGTAAACGAGGTGTACTATTTTCTAAATCGAAGATTATAAGGTTTGAGTCCTGAATATCAACAGCTCCTATATCCGACAATAGCAATTTACGCTGTGCTAGACATGATTGCAGCACTTCCAAAGTCGACATTGCTGAAGGAGAAATAGTTAAATCTTCAACAATGTTATAGTTCTAAGCAGCTCTCGCATGCGGATTGAAAGCTGACTTCCGAAGTATACCTTTTGCAGGCAGTTTGATTACTAAGTCTGGGTTAGGTTTCTCGATCTGTAGCGGATCAGAACCAGGAGTTGAAGTTGATGGGTTTGAGTTAGAAGATTCTGCTTCCTTCCCACCAACATGACTTTTACTTCCATAATCTTGCGATCGCATCGCAATCCTAACATGGGACATCATCATTATGGGTTCCTCCGAGGCATTTGAGGAAGAACCGATCATCTTACTATCTTGATTAGGGAAAGGATCCTTCAAGACAGCAGGCATTTGAGAACCTTTGACGATTTTCGCAACCTCAGTGCGATGAGGGCAGTCTCTTGTAAAATTCTCTTTGTCACAAATGAGACAAGGATAGCAAGGTTTACGTTTCTCGTTAGTAGATTCCGTTTTATCTGATTTCTCTTTCGAATTTTGCTTATTTTTCTTCTTCCCCTTCTTTTTACCGCCGGATTTTGATTTGGCTATAGATGATTCTACGACATGAATATCAGTAGGAATTTCCACGGAAGATTCTCCTATCGGGGAATCTGGTAAAGTTATGATAGGAGAAGAATTCTTAAAATATTTCTTCTTACTTTTGGTATTAATTGAACCAATCATACTGTCAATGGCATGAGACCCTAAAGGAGCTACAGTTATTTGATTGTTTTTTGGAAGGTCAGGGATTTTCTCGTGTAAAGTACCTGACTGTGTATAAACGAGGTCAAGGTACTGAGCTTGAGCAATTACTTGCTCTTCAGTAACGACTCCGGCCTTAGCTACATCCTTAGTGATTTTAGGTAATAATGATTTAACAAACCATTCTGCTAAGATTTGATCCAGAATAAAAACTTTCACTAAACGTCGTCGATGCCGCCATTCATGGATATGATCTGAAATATAAGTGGACGTTGACTATTTTAATGAAGTTAATAATTCCGTGCGATTTTCATATCTGACAAGAAAATGAAAATGAGTTAAAAATTAAGTATCTAACTGACTAAAATTATAAAAAAAAGCCTGTGGTAACTCAATGTACCACTTGGCCGCAAGACCAATTAGAGTGCATTGAAAAAGACGTAAGCGAATTGAATCATCTATGATGTAGTTAGATGCACACCAGAGGTGATAAGTCATCACATGGTTTGACGGATTCTCTCCTGATTTACCTTCAAACTTAGGGATATCACTAGGCAACTTATTCAGCATTGGCATCCAAAATGGAAGATAATTAATGGGATCGTTCATAAGGCATGATAAGTCAGACAAGTCCAAAGTTGCTATGAACGGTAACTGACGATTAGGGTCATGAAAACTCTGGGTCATTAGACCAACCCCAGGAGGAGGATATCTAGGATAACTTGGAATTGGAATCACATTTGGGATATTATATCCTCTCGAAAAACCAGGATTAATCAGACCGTACTGGGGTTGTTGAGGTTGCTGATAAGTATATCCAGGGTACGCTTGATACTGATAGACTGGGTTCTGCACAGCAGGATTGAATTGGTACTGTCCCTGGTACAGTTGATAAGTAAATTGAGGTTGACCTGTTGCAACTATACTTGGGCCAGCTTGCCCTATAGGCATCTGAACCAGAGTCTGAACTGTGGGTCCTGACTGTGGTAAAGAGGCCTGAGGAGTTGATACAGAAATAGTAGAAACCAAAGCTGTCGATACTCTAGAAGTAGGTGTGGTAGATTGAATAGAAGCTGTCGTAGTTGCAGCAGACGTTTGAGGCGGAGTATGAGGCATACTAGGCCCAGCCTGAGAAACTACACCAGGGGCAAAAGTTTTAGTAGGCTGGACAGGTTGCTGGGTTGAACCAGAAACCAAGGGCTGTCCAAATTGAGATGAAAATTGCACATTAGGTTGCAAAATCTGCTGATTTTGTGATGGATCCCACACATTCATTCCAGGGTATGGACCCATAGTAGGTTGAACATATTAAGGACCATAACTGGGTTGAGCATAGGGTTGATAATTCAAAGGTACATTTCCAGTTCCTTGAACAAATGATTGACCTGAAGGTGGTTGGAAACCTTGCGTTGGGTACTGACCTTGAGGTTGATAACCTTGAGGCATGTACTGAAACTGGAGTTGACTTTGAGGTACATATTGATACTAGGGTTGATCTGAATTTGAAACTACTTGAATTTTTTTTACAAGGTATTCAATTCAGAATTAAACATGTTTAAAAGATTTCCATGTCTTGCAGAAAGAATACACATGAAATTTTCAGCTGTTCATGACCCATTTAAGCATAACAGAGTTATTTTCTTTTACTGTTTAACACATTAAAACGAATTTTTTCTGCAAAATAAATCAACCACAAATGCAAAAAGAAGTTGATAAAGCAGTTCACCCCCTCCAGGGCTACGTCTGCTGGGTCCAAAGCTCCCAACCAGGCTTGTCCTTGTTTTTATTAAATGCTCAAATTGAAAATACAGCTGAATAGAAGCATCTACAGGAGAAATAGATGGTAAAAATGGATTCAGAACACTTGAATCCTTCAGGATTGACTATTGGATCACCTCCAATGGATACCTGCAACCCTATACAGTCTTCACAAAACTGGGCCCTGGTGGCTCCTAGAACTTTCACGGCTCCAAACTCTCTACAAATGACCTCAGATGGCTATAATACCTGCATCAATGGCTTCAGAAGGTCGAAAATACCCAAAAAAAAAAAAAAAATCGTCCAAAACCGACTTTCCTAGCCAAAGTTATGGCCATTTAAAGTTTCTCCAGTTTGCCCCTAGAAAAACTCCAGCTAACTTTAGTTAACTCTAGTTAGCTCCACCAATTATGGCGGGTCCGCCAAATTTGGCGCTCTTGCCAAAATTCCGCCAAATTCACTGCAGTTACATTTAATGTTTGGTGGTTGCCTCATATTTCGTGCCCAGCGGAATATTCCTTTTTTAATTTTTTTTTGAAAAATTAAAATTTCTAATGTGATGGACAAATTCTTCTTTTTGCCATAACTTCCTCATATGGCGACTGTTTTTCGAACCGTTTGTGGCGCCGAAATTGGGAAGACGAGCACTTTCCATTCATTCAACTTTGAACCAGTTTTAAGCACTTTGAATTTTGAACATTTTACGACACTTAGGACATGAGCACCTGATCACGCCTCTCCATTGGGAAGCTTTTGGACCCCAAAAGCCTTCAACTACCTATTAAAGAGGTGAGGGTACATCTCCCTCACTCTGTCCACCTCCATCCACTTTGCCTTGTTCGGTTTGCTGCCTTTGAAACCAACCCAAACATAATCTACACTGCCCCTTCTTGAAGTGTGTGTCCTTCTGTCAAGGATTGTATCTTCTTTCAGCTCATCTAAGAATTCCGAGGAGAAATATTCTATAGATGGCAGCTGAACAACACTTTCATGATCAGCAATCAAAGGAGGTTCATACAAACGTAAGTTCTCCACATTGACAACAGAATACATTTGCATGTAGGAAGGCAAATCTAATTGAAAAGCATTATTTCCAACCTTCTTGAGGATTTTGAAAGGGCCATAACAAATATGCTTCAGCTTTTTACCTTCTCCTTGCATCCTTTCCTTACTAATGTACAACCATACTTCATCTCCTTCTTGAAACTTGTGATCGACTCTATGCTTGTCGTGTCTTTCCTTGTACTTGCCTTGACTCTTCTCAAGTTGTTCTTGAATTTGCTGATGTATTTGCTGAATTCTTTCAATGAATGAATGAGCTTTTTCAATGTCACTATGTCCCTCAATGGCAACATCTTTCTCAAGAATGAAATCAAGAGGTGATTTTGGCAAGTAACCAAAACAAGCTTCAAACGGTGAGGTGTTTGTGGAAGAGTGCTTGGCACGATTGTAAGCATGTTCTATGTAGTGCAAATGTTCATCCCAAAGCTTGGGATGGTTGCTGCAATAACCTATCAAAAGGTGAACAATGGTTCTGTTCACAACTTCGGTTTGTCCATCTGTTTGCAGATGGAAAGCAGTACTTTTCTTCAACTTTGTGTCCATCATCTCCCATAGGTTGGACCAAAAATTCCCCACAAATCTGGAATCCCTGTCACTAATAATGGAAGTAGGCAAACCAAAGTGAATCCATACATAATGAAAAAATAATTCAGCAGTTTGTTCAATAGTTATAGTTTTCTTACAAGGCATAAGTATACACATTTTGCTGAAACGATCAACTACTACATATAAATAATCATGCTGCTTTCGAGATTTTGGCAAACCTCCTACAAAATCCATAGAGATGCTCTCCCATGGTCTAGAAGGTACCGGCAAAAGAGTATACAAACCAAGCTTCCTGTTGCTAGGCTTGCTTGTAGCACATAATGAACAACCTCTTATGAACCTTGAAACAGAATCTACCATGCGAGGCCAATAGAAATACCTCTGTAGATGTGCAACTGTTTTGCTCACACAAAAATGGCCAGCAATAACAGAAGAATGAGCTTCTCTTATGAAATTTATCCTCTCCCCCTGTGGTATACACAACTTGCCCAAATGAAACATCAAATTGTTATGCATGTGATAGTCATTTTCCTCTACATGATTTCCTTTACTCAAGTTAGCATACACATCTTTAAAGTCATCATCAGATGCATATTGTTCTATGTAACTGTCATGTACAATGGAATCATTCTTAAGTAAAGTAACAGCACCAATAATAGGCCTTGAAAGCATATCAGCAACCTTATTCAAAGTACCTTTCTTATACCTTATTACCAAATGGAACTGTTGCAAGAAGCCCATCCATCTAAAGTGTCGTGACTGTTGTAACTTGCTTTGTGATTGCAAGTACTGTAAGGGCTGATGGTCGGTATGTATAATAGTTTCTTTGCCCATCAAGTAGTGTTTCCACTTTTTGACGCTTTGTACCAACGCATACAACTCCTTATCATATGTAGGATAATTTACAACAGCACCATTAAAAGTTTCAGAATGAAAAGCAATAGGCTTACCATGTTGTAGAAGAACTGCACCCATAGCATAATCACTAGCATCAGTTTGTATCTCAAATGGCTGTCTCAAATCCGGTAATGCAAGGACTGGAGCTGAACTAATCTTCTCTTTCAAAGATTCGAAAGCTTTTTGCTGCTTGCCTCCCCATTGGAAAGCATGCTTCACACTTGTCACTGCATGCATAGGAGCTGCTATAAAAGAGAAGTTAGAGATAAACTTCCTCCAATATTGAGCTGCACCCAAAAAACTTCTTACCTCTATTATGGATTTGGGAGTAGGCCACTTCACAATAGCCTCAATCTTAGTAGGATCAATTCTCAAAGCACCTCCTCCTACTATCTATCCCAAATAAACCAAAGAAGTCTATCCAAATTCACACTTTGACATTTTAAGAAATAACTGATTCTTCTTCAAAACATCAAGTACTTTTCTAACATGCATGACATGATCTTCTCTAGACTTGCTGAAAATTAAGATGTCATCTAAGTAGACAATAATGAAATCATCAAGAAAAGGACGCAAGACATCATCCATTACCCGCATGAAAGTTGCAGGTGCATTGCACAAACCAAATGGCATCACAAGCCACTCAAAGAGTCCTTGTTTGGTTTTAAAGGTTGTCTTCCAAATGTCCCTTTCTTCAATTCTTACTTGATGATATCCACTGCGCAAGTCTAGCTTAGTGAAATATCGAGCATCTTTCAGCTGGTCTAGCAAATCATCTATCCTTGGGAGTGGGTAATTATTCTTTACCGTTATCTTGTTCAAAGCCCTGAAATCAACACACATACGCCAAGTGCCATCTTTCTTTGGAATCAATACAATCGGTGACCCACATGGCGAAGTACTTGGCCTTATGAAACCCTTGTCCAACAAGTCCTTGATTTGCTTCTTTATTTCAACATTCTCCATAATAGACATGTGGTACATGCCTATGTTTGGAAGAAGACAATCTGGATGCAAATGGATTTCATGCTGAATCTCCATCTTAGGAGGAAAACCTGTTGGCTCCTGAAACATCTCATGATATGCTTCAACTACATCATACAGATCTGATTTAAGTTTTGGATCACAATTGTCAAATGACTCATGATTCACATCAACCTTGGGCTTAATCATAAGAAGAACAAAATTCTTACTTGAATTGACCAGCCTTTTTACCTATCCTGCATTCACCATCGTTATATTTGTCTTCTTGCGATGAGCTCTAACAATGAACTCCTTGCCATCTTTGAACAGATGATATTTGTTTTCATGGCAATGAAAGATAGCTTTCCTGTCAAACAAGTAAGGACTTCCCAAAACAATTCCTGCTATATCAAAAGGTACCACATCAAGTTCAACTGTGTCAATAAAATGTGCAGTAATTGCAAAGCGCAATGTGCACTTTCTTGAAACTTGTAAATTTGCATCCTTGCAAATCCATCCAAGTGGATATGGCTTCGAATGTGGAAAGGTCTCAAGTTTAAGCTGCTTGACCAAGTCCTCTGATATAAGATTTGCTTGTGACCCACTATCAAAAAGTGTGTCAATTTTAGTATGTTTTGAAATCACCCTCACATGAAACAGTTTAATTCTTTCTTCCTCATTAGGAGCTTGTACATGGCAGTTTGAGGTACTAGTGCTAGCTTGAGTTTCAATTTCTTTTCCCTTCAAGTTTTTCAAACCCATGGCTGCAATTTTGGTTTCATCACCTAAATCTTCCCCTAAATCTTGTGGTGTAGATGTAGTAGCAGCAGTTTTCTGTTTCCCTTTAGATTTGTTAAATTGAGGTCTTTTTTCAGAATATAATTTCCAACAATTTTTCTCCTCATGGCCTGGTTTAGAACAGTGTTTACAGATCACTTTCTCACTCTCCTGTTTGACAGATGCATTCTTTTTGCTCTTTCCCTTGGAGGTTTTCTCTTTGTTTTTCCCCTTGGGGGGCTTGTTTCTACCCTCTTCAAATGTGTTTTTTCCCCTTGCCTCTAAATGGGTAGCTTGGACACAAAGCTCGTCCAGGCTAGTAGGGTTAAACATCAAGATGGTGTGTCTAAGGTAGCTATGCAAGCCACCAATGTATTTCAGCAAGGTTTCCTGGGTCTGCAAATCTACCCCTAACAAGAGATCTCTTCTCCTGAATTCTTGGGTGTAGTCTTGGACACTATGACCCTTAAGTTGTCTGAAATTTTTCCAATTCATAATGGCTTTCTGCATGTGAGCAAGAGGATAAAACTGTTTTTTAATGGCTAACAGAAATTCAAGCCATGTTAAGGTAACCTTACCAAATTTTTTGATATCCTCTTTAGTCTTGGCCTCCCACCAGACCAATGCTGCTCCATCCATTCTCAAAGAAGCCAAATAAATCTTTGTGGCATCATCATGCATATTTTGGATCCTCAAGTAAAATTCCAACTGCCTAATCTAGTTGTCAAGCTTTTCTGCATTCACTTCACCATTAAACATAGGTAATTTGAATTTTACATCAAGCTTCAAAAAAGGACTTTTTCCAGAGGATCTATGCTTATGAACAGAAGAAGACGAGGATGAAGAGGAAGAAGGTGAAGATGGGGGTGTTGGATCACCATTTCCTCCATGTCCTTTCTTGGAATGATCATCATCCTTCTTACCTCCTGAAGAGCCCTCTCCTTCATGTGGATGTTTGGACCCTTCTCCAGCCAATTTCTCATTTCTTTCTTGGTACAATATCCTCACCATTTCAGTGAGGTCCAAGAAAGCCTTTCTAAAGACTCTTTCTTCTTCCCTTGGATCTGTCTCTGTAGGAATTTCTCCTTCATGTGCAGACATTATTGAAGCTTCTGCTGAGACTCTTGAGGGTGAAATTGAAGGTGGAGGTGATGGCTCTTTGGCCTTCCTTGACTGAGGATTCTCTCGTTCTCTAATCAATTGTCCTTCCCCTCTTTTAAGTTTCAACCTGGTAAGCATCAATACTTTGCAAGACAGTTAGAAGATATTTGCACAAAAACCCTGAGCTCTGATACCAACTTGATCTAAATTTGAAACTACTTGAAATTTTTTTGCAAGGTATTCAATTCAGAATTAAACATGTTTAAAAGATTTCCATGTCTTGCAGAAAGAAAACACATGAAATTTTCAACTGTTCATGACCCATTTAAGAATAGCGGAGTTATTTCCTTTTACTATTTAACACATTAAAACAATTTTTTTCTGCAAAATAAATCAACCACAAATGCAAAAAGAAGTTGATAAAGCAGTTCACCCCCTCCAGGGCTACGTCTGCTGGGTCCAAAGCTCCCAACCGGGCTTGTCCTTGTTTTTATTAAATGCTCAAATTGAAAATAAAACTGAATAGAAGCATCTACAGGAGAAATAGATGGTAAAAATGGATTTAGAACACTTGAATCCTTCAGGATTGACTATTGGATCACCTCCAATGGATACCTGCAACGCTATACAGTCTTCACAAAACTGGGTCCTGGTGGCTCCTAGAACTTTCACGGCTCCAAAACCTCTGAAAATGACCTCAGATGGCTGTAAGACCTACACCAATGGCTTCAAAAGGTTTAAAATACCCAAAATCAAAAAGAAATTCGTCCAAAACCAACTTTCCTAGCCAAAGTTATGGCCATTTAAAGTTTCTCCACTTTGGCCCTAGAAAAACTCTAGCTAACTTTAGTTAACTCCAGTTAGCTCTGCCAATTATGGCGGGTCCGCCAAATTTGGCGCTCCTGCCAAAATTTCGCCAACTTCGCTGCAGTTACATTTAATGTTTGGTGGTTGCCTCGGATTTCTTGCCCGGCGGAATATTCCTTTTTTAATTTTTTTTTGAAAAATTAAAATTTCTAATGTTATGGACAAATTCTTCTTTTTGCCATAACTTCCTCATACGGCGACCGTTTTTCGAACCGTTTGCGGCGCCGGAATCAGGAAGATGAGAAATTTCCATTCATTCAACTTTGAACTAATTTTAAGCACTTTAAATTTTGAGCATTTTACGACACTTAGGACATGAGCACCTGATCAAGGGTTGACCTTGAGGTATATATTGAGTCTGGGGTTGACCCTGAGGTATGTACTATCCCGAAGGTATTTTCCTTGGGTTTTCCTTTGCCTCTGGCCCAATGCCTGTAATTATAATGCTTTGGAGGAAGTTAAACAGGTCCACCATCAACGGGATAAGCCCCTCTTTCAAAGGGATAGCTCCCCTCTTCATGGGATAAGTTCCTCTTTCATTGGGATGCATGAACCATCTGGAGGCGCTCAATCCACGTCAAACCATCTTCTAGAATGCTCTAGAATCGACCGCAAGTAATTTTTTTGAAGTAAAACTTGCACCTTTTGACTTTTACAGCGGTACGCACCCACCCCTTTACAGACAGAGCGTACAAGTACGCAGGTATTATGTACTTGAGGTGCGTGCCCATAGGTAAGAGTAAGAGAAAGTACGGAACCAGAGTTATATTGATATTTTAAAGGCTTTCTCTCTTTTCTGGAGTTTGACATGAGGAGCAGAGGTATAAGACTTGCCAAGGAGGACAGTATGGTTATTGATGGAGCCATACTAACTGCAAATAGTCATGGTGACAATTTTTAGTGTAACAGATATGTACCAAGTGCTACCTCTAGGTGGACTGTAGAAAATTGATTCACGCTCCCTAAGTTCTAAAGTTTGTTGATTTTCAGGGAGACTTATATCTTCTTTTGGACTAACAAGCTCTTCAATGGAAATAAGTCCCGAAGGAAGATTTTGGGTTATGACTCTTCCTACCCTGGGTGAACCAAGAGCACTGGAAGTTGGAGAAGCAAATCCTGAGGATGGAGTAGCAGCAAGTTCAGTTTCAGGCTCAGAAATTTCAGGTTCTTTGGATATTTCACTAGTAGAATAAACACTACCAATAACTTCGGAAAATGAAATTGGTTCAGAAATATACTCTGTTGCTTGAACTTGAAAATCAGGATGAACAACTAAAGAAGATTCTCCTTCTTCCAGTGACCCAACTCTACTGTCACTAGGAGTAACAAGAGCTCGTAGCCCTTCCAGCTGACTTGGTGAATACTCGGGAGGTTGCCCCCGAAGTCTATGGGAATGTCTCGGTAATTCAGCCACGATTAAATATTTTAATTACTTCACACGCAAACAAAGAAAATCTCAAGAAAACCACCTAAAGTCTCTAAAGAACCAAACAATTTGAAGCACACGCCTAAAAAATCTAGGAGTTCAAACCACACACAAACAGTAACTTTTCCGTACCGAAAACACTAGTTGGTGATGAAATCCAACGTCGCAGAATTCAATACAGAAAGGGCGGTTGGAACAGTTACCCTGACAACTTGCTTAATGAAACAGACTGGCACAAGTTTCTCCACTAAACCATCTCTAGTGAAGAGAACCCCTCGGAGAGTCCAAGTGAGTCTAGTCGACGTCTGCTCCAGGTACAGTGGGATCTTCCCTCCACCGTCACCTTAGGAAAGAATCCTATAGATTATGGTTACCATGGTTACCAACAGAAACAAATATACCTGGGGGAACAGTCTACGATCCGACACACACGCAAGGGCAGAGTAACAAGCTCAATCCCCTATAAGGCTCCTTGACACAATCCAAGGTTTACCAACAAGTGACCCCAGGCTCCTCAACAATGGTCAATCCAAGGTTTACTGTTTTTAATATGTGTATATCTTCTATCGTTCCCAATGAGGAAGGATTGATTACCCCACTAGTTCAGATATGATCTCGTGCTTGACTCTTATAAGAGGAGCTTCCCAGAGCATAGATGTAACAATTTGAATTTATCTCCTACCACAAGATATAGCTACTTGTTTGTTTAAACTATCTTGGAGAGTTAATTACTCCCTACTACAAGATACTAGCCTAAGCTATGTTGGTGATAAAGATCCCTAGAAATTAAAATGATTGCTAGATCAAATTTTACTTTAAGCATTATTTTTATGGTTGTTTCTTAAGTCAAAAGGTATGGAGATGAAACTTTATGGTGTGAAGACTCGACTCCAAAACACTAAAAATGCACCTAAGATGATAAACAATCCTTTTTCTTCAATGAATTCCTAGCTAAAGAAAGAGTTGAGAATGCAATTCTATGAAAACAAATCTTTCTTCAACATATAAATAACAAGAAAATCTTTTTGTCTTTTCCAACAAACTCAAAACGAGACTACTAATTATGCTCACGAAAAAATCCTTTTCTTTTTCAACAATCAAAAACTACAAAAAACAAGTTCTTTCAAAAGAAATTCTAAAATTCCTAGAAAACACTCAAAAATATGAAAAATCTAATCTTGAGATCTACAATTTCTAAAAACCTACTTGAAGAAAAAGCTTGAAAAATTTGTTTTTGAGGATGTTTTACTTAGTTATCAACAAACTAAGGACTAATTTGTTCAGAATAACAAATTAATCAAAAAACAACCAGCTTATGTTTTCTTTTTTAAAAATGAAATTCACAACTTTCCAACAAGTTCATTCAAAGCTTTGCAAAGAGAAAAACGAGATCTATTTCTCACCAAAGGCAGATTTCACACATCAGTCAAACTCATCAAGAAGACCAAAAAGACCAGGGAATCTGAGGTTTCTTAGGCTTCGAATCTCTGAGTTACTACAAGGACCAAAAGAAAATCAAGCCAGGCACACAAAGCTTCTAGAAAATCACCTAAAACCAAAATGCCAATGGAATTCACTCACAAATAGTTTCTGACAAGACACATGCAGTTCTGGGCAGAGGCTAAACAACATAAACAAATCCTAAGCTTAACTGGATGAAAAGCTTTTAGGTTTTTCAAAAATTTGACAGGGTCCGCAGGCCCCTGGTATAACTAGGTGTGGTACCGCACTATGTAGTACAAAAACAGTGTTGATAGGTCCGCACCGTGTTACAAACAACAGGTGCGGTCCTCGCTCAAAAATATGAAAAAACAAAAAACAATTCACAATCTAAAAACCTACCCAATCCCACACACATCAAGAAAAAACCAGAAACAGAGAAACAGTTTCTCAATTCAAAGTAAAAGTAAAGGCAAAAACCAAAAGTCAAGTCCCCAGTATGGTCGCCATTTTGTCGGCCGGATAAATCGTTCTTGCGGACAAGACCGATCTCCCTAGTATCAACTGATATCTAGCGACGAAAAGAACAATAAAATCTACCTTTCTCTAAATATATTGTGATTTATAAATAAAAACCAAGAGGTGTTTTAGACCCTACCTTAAGTCCAACGCTAGTTTGTGGCAGCCACACTTCGACCATCCAAACAAGTTTCCTCTTAAGAACCTACAAACACAAACAAGAACACATCAAATAACACCTGCATAGCCAATATATTAAATCATATTCATCATGATGATCAAGGAGTTAATGAAATAAACCATAAGAGATAGCTTATTGAGAAAAATAAACGCGATTGTTATTATCTTTGAAAATAAGAAGAACTTTACAACCTTGGTGCCTTGATTTTGTACAAGCTCCTCCCAGGATCCAGACAAGAATCACCTCTACTTTGACAAGCTTCACTCTCTTCCCAATAGGATCAAAAGGTATGTAATCTCTCCTCTCAAGCTCAATTAGGAAGTTCAAATTCCAACAACATTTACCCTAAAAAATATTCATCTTTTAACCTCCCTAGTAACCATCCCAATAACTCATTTTATAGTGCAGAGGAAGGAAGTTACAAGGGCCACCAATGAAGGGATAGAGGCCTCCTTCAAAGGGATAAGCTCCTCACATCAAGGGGTGTTATAGACATTTTTGTGCCTTACACCATGGAGCATGAAATGTCCATAATCTAAGGGATCCAAAGTCCCTAAACATGTTGTTCCTACCCCTAGAGGAACAAGGCAAACCAACCACAGCAATTCACAGAAGTTCTCCACTTGAAAACACTAAAAAACAAGCCAATTCTGGATCATGTCAACTGCTCCACTGAGCATCTGCGCTGAATGTCAACTGCTCCACTGTCTACCTGCATTGAATGTCAACTCCAACAAAGGCTACCTGCGCTGAGCATAATTGGACAAGTGGCAGGCTCATTCCTCAATGTGTCAATGCCCAGGAAGCTTCCAAAATGACACTTGCATCAAGGAATTCGACTGGTGATGAGTAAGAGGTTCCAAATCTCCAAGTGGAAGCAAGAACCTCCAAGTGGACTCAAGAACTCAGAGAGAAAGAGGACACTAGTCAGATCTCAAGCTGACTCATCCTCTCTCCAAATCATCTATATATAGATCTCTCCTCCATGAGATCTAGGGAGGCTGGAATTTTGTTATTGCAAAGAATTGCTATTGGTTTGTGACTGGAAACATTGGGTGCTTAATGCTTTGAAAGGAGCTGAAGAAGGAATTCTATTCTGTTGGGAAGGAGATGCTGGATTGGAGCCCTATGGGTTGTATCTCTTCCTGAACCTTGTTATCAATCAATAAAGCTATCTTGATTCTTTCCTGTATGCTGGTGTATTTTGTATGATTGCATTAGTGTATTTGATCTACTTCTAACCCTGAATCATTTATGAATATGTATATTTGCCTTTGTGTTGTGTTCTTCTCTTGTCGCAAGTAGTTGTTCTCTTGTCACAGGTAGCTGTTCTCTTGTGATCTCGTGGGATTCAAGTAGCTGTTCTCTTGAAGCAAGCGAGGAGGCAAGTAGTTGTGGACACCCAAAGAGAAGAGGATCTAGATCGAGGGACAACCGGAAGACAATGGTAAGTCTACCAATCTCCCCTCTTTCACATTTCATAAAGGAAGAAATCATAATAGTAGTATTCGTTTGTTGCTAAGGCGCTGTCACACCTTAGGTGGATAGGATCGTCCTGCATAGGCATTTTTCCCCACAAAAAATTGGCAACTCCATTGGGGAGAATTTGTTTATTCATTTCATTTGTGTTTCAGTCATTTGTTTACTTCATAGACTTGACAGCAACTATCAAACTGCATCTTTCCCGGATGCAAAGTAGAAAGTTGCTGCTTTGATCCAGTTACTGGACTTGTCTATGATCTAAACTAGATCCACAAATGATTTGATGATCCTTGTGATAGTCTTTAGTACCCTCTCAAAGCATCCCTTTGTTTATACCTTGCTTGTGTTTCTGAATTGGCCTGAAACAATTGGTTTTTCAGCATTTTGTGACCCAGAACCCAGGGGAAACGAGAGTTTCTCCTTCAGCGCAGGCACTGTGAAGGCAGTCTGCATTTCAACGCAGGTCCCGTGAGGGCTACCTGCGCTGAATGTCAACTCCACAGTGTTAGACTTGCGCTGAACCAGTTTAGCCTTGTGCAGCTGGGGTTCTTTGCTGTCTATTTCCCTGTTTTGATCTCTGTTTTTGTAGCCTTTAACCAGCATAGGTACCAGTCTGATAACTTCTTTTCTTTGCTTAGATTCCTCTTCTTTTTGTACAAAAAGACTATGAATGTTTTTATGTGTTTGTGGCGTCATTTACAGTTTTCCTTTGCATGAGTAAAGTAGTCATCCTGTAGCCTTTGATTCAGATCTGATTGTTAGTGATCTTAGAAGAGAGTTCATTGGCTGTTTTCAGATTGATTATAGATTTACTTTTGCTTATTGGTTTGAATTTGTCTCTTTCAAAGTGTCAAAACAAGTCTTTATTTCGAAAATCGCAAAGTGATTGTAATCTCTTCTACCCTTGTTGATTTCGAAGAAAGTGAACTTGTTTGTATTGATCGTTTTAAAAGCAAATTCAAAGTTGTGCAAAAAGCTTTCTTTGTAGGCATTTATACTAAGAAAGTGGAAAACAAACACCTGCATTGTGCATTTTGCATTTGATAGTTTGCATGTTGGATTTAGGGAAAGTGCATTAGAGTGTGCTGATTACTCTTTGAGAAAAGATAGTATCTTTCTTTTCCCTTAGTAGCTAGGATTTTCAAAGTTGAAAGATAATAAAGCTTGCTTATCATCTTAGACTGCATTTAGGAAGTTGTATCATACATCTCGTGGTGAACCTTGAAAGGCAAACTTTAAAAAGATCAACCTAAAATAAACTGAATGAACCTAACAACGCTTTGTAACATAACGCACAACATAGAGGTCTAGGCTAGAGACGTGTTCTGGCGTCGTTAAGCCTAGTGACTGTCGATCTCGTGGAAGGTGGGTGATTCCTCCTGAGGGACGATAGCGCTAGTACGGATTGTGCTCCCACGTACCGTCGCGTATATATTGGGAGACCCCTATAGGCATATATCTTTTATCCTTAAGAAGCCGTGTCGGCCGCCCTACTGATCGCAATGCAGTGAACACAGCATTCACGAAGATTGACCGCCCGTACCTTAAAAAGTATTCTGCGGTTTTGCGAAAAGTTTGGCACACCCTCTGCCTAGAACTCCAGAGCAGTTTCTTTTGGCCTTTTTTAGACTCTATAACAGAAAAAGTCCATCTGAGCATTTGTCACTTCGGGCTCGTTAAAACATCGAAGGAGACTAGAGTCATCTCTAGCTTTTTCTCGACTCTTTAAAATTGAAAAAGCAAGTTGTGTCTAAAGCGTCGTTAACAATTTATTTTAAACGGAACAATCACCCTTTAATTCCTGCGTTGATCTTTAGGTTGAAAAGATGGAGCACACCAACCAAGGAATTCTTCTTGGTGGAAATCCTAGTCCTTTCTCCTCTTGGGGAGATGTTGGTGCACCCCACATGGCCACATTGTCGCTTCCAGGACTGACAATTGGCCTACCAGTTTGGCTCTTTTCAACCAGTGTCATTCAGAACACCATTCCTGAACAGTCGAGTCAACAGTTAGATCAGACAAGAATTGCCTCCCAGCCTTCAACTTCATCTTCCTCCCCTCCTTCCTCTTCGCTTGATGGAACCGGTCGAATTAAAAACCAGGTTCCTAAGGAGAAGAAGGAGAAGAAGAAGAAAGAGAAGAAGAAGAAGGAGCCTAAGGCGACTGGGGGAAAACAAATGTCATCTAACAAAAATCCACACACCGCACTCGTAAGGCCTAAATCGCCATGCGTCATATGCCAGGGAGACCACTTCCATAGAGATTGTCCCTGTATCCCCCGGATACTAAGAGACTGGTCCCCCCGTTTGCACAATTCGGTGGCATCGACCTCTGATAGCCATGCCGATTACTCACCGTCGACTAGTGGGAGTGAAGCCCCAGGACAGAGCGGGAAAGCTAAATTTCCCTGCAGACTGTGTGAAGGCGATCACGCCATCCACCGTTGTCCCTTCTTAGACGAGGCAAAAAGAGTTCTAGAAGATCGCCCGATTTTACGAGCGCATCTCCCTCCTGGATATCAAAGACTCATGCCAAGTCCCTCACTAGTTGAAAACTCGGCTAACCCGCCTAGGTGGTCAGCCGAAGCACTTGTCATTGAAGATGAACCATCTGGATCCATGCCTGATGAAATTCAAAAGGTTGATACGGCAGTTGACCCGATTTTGCCTTCAGAGGCTCCATCTTCGAATGACACCATCACAGAGGAGAATAAAGACGACACCGTCCAGATTCTCTTCATCAGCACTGACTCTGATGATCAAGGGGGCAATGCCACCATTCCTTTATCGTAGGAAGGAAGTTCATCGGAGTGATATCCGGCCATCTATTCGGTCCCACCACCAAGCAACCTGGTTGTGTCCTTTGATTGGAACCAACTAGGCAGACCCCGGTTGCCAGCCAGTATACCATTCAGAATTATTTGTCAAATATACAGAATGGTAATGGCTGGCACTATCATTGATGAGGGGGCATCTGTGAGTATCCTTTCCTCTATTGCTTGGAAAGCGCTTGGTTCACCAGCGCTTTTACCTGAGATGAGAAATCTATCAGGTTTTGATAAAGGAACCAGTCGACCTTTAGGGATCCTCCCCAATGTGCCCATAACATTGAAAGGGAAGACCGTTCAAATGAACGTGATGGTCGTTCAAGGACCATTGGATTATAACCTACTCCTTGGACGAGACTATATATATTGCATGGGAGCTGTAGTCTCCTCACTCTTTAGAGTAATGTGTTTTCCGCATGAAGGAAGAATGGTCAAGCTCGTAGACCAACTTTCTTTCCCCGGATCAGACATCGCAAATAGTCATGTACCATCCCTAAATGGTCTATTCATGCAAGAAGTGTCTCAACCCACGGTCCATCCTCCTGATGAGCGCGAGTAATCTGGGAGGATATGACTGAAACCCAGGGGGCATGTGTCCTGGTCTGCTTCGGCAGGAAAACTTTGGGTATAAGGTAGGTTTCCGCGGGAGAATATGACTAGTCCGTACCCCGTCCGTGGTTGGAAGAGGGGTTGTTCTGGAATAAGATTCTTTTGTCAAAGTTATGTGAGAGGGCGGGGGTCGTCACTCACCTCTGTCTATTTCGGTAGACATTACCGAGGAAGTGTTCTGTTTGAAAGATTAACGAGACAATCTTTGGGTAACCTGAAAGAGGTAGGCCTCTCCCGGCGAAACGAAAGTTTCGATGGTAGAAAAGTAGAGGTAACCTTGAAACTCTGTTTTATACCTGGGGCATGCAAACCTTTTGGAGTGCAAGCAAGGGGCGACTATTTATTTTTTAAATTTTTAGGTCCTCCCTTTAAACCTGTAGGTCTAACCCTTTAAACTCGTAGGATTAGCCGTTTCCGAACTTGCATAAAGAAAGGATGGGGAGCAAAGCTTAGTGAGATGAAGCTCCATAAAAAATAGAATCTTGATGAGACACTCTTATCAAATGACTGGGTAATCGAGTAGTTTTAGCATAAAGTTCATGCTCGTTAAAAAATAAACGCAAGATCCGAGCAGTTTTAACACGGTCTTCATGCTCGTTAAAAAATAAATAGAAGCAGTGAGCAGAGTTTCCTCCAGCGTTTAAGCTCATTTTTAACTAAAAAATGAACCTATCCCGGTAAATAACCACTGTGATCGTAAATTTATCAGCCGTTAAAGCCTTGGTCGTGTTTGCACCTGCCACCTCCACTTTTCATTTGGCCGATCGTTCACCTCCATATGATTGTTTACCCATTTTGAGGAACAACTGCGAAGAGTGATTTCACCTAGCCATCCTTGTGACACTGCCGTGATTGGAAAATTCCAACCTGTACCTGGAATCAGTTGTTATCCCTGTTTATCACTCGTTCCTCAAAAGACGAGTCTCCTTTAAGCTCTTTTCAATTGACTCGTAAAAAATGAAAAGATTGCCGAGTTTTGGCCTTCCAGCTCGTTAAAGGACAGGAAGAGCTATCCCTCCTCCAAATTTTAATCTTTTTGGACCTGAGGGATTATTGCACAAAAAGGTCGAGCGCTTGTTTTATTCGACTCGTTAAAATTATCGAAAACTCATCCCTTCTGTATTGTTTTATACTTTTTCGGACATAAGGGATTAGATGACGAAAAAGGAAGTTTGGAGTTAACTTTATGTACCTTTTCAGACTCTCTAAAAATGAAAAGGGCTGAGTTATCCTTGTCGTTAGACTCGTTAAAATTATTAAATAGTGACAAACTTGTCTTTAGACGAGAACGAGTTTCACTATCGCTAGGCTCGTTAAAACATAGCGATGGGCTTGCCCAAAGGGCAGGTTATAGAACAAGCATATGTTATCCTCCTCAAGATTGACAAAAATAAAGAGGTACTGGTCAACAATGACTGGGGAAAAATTGGGAAAAATCAAGAAAACTTTGATGGTAGCAGGTCGCTCTTGAACATGACACTTTTCCTCCGTACCACAATCGGGTTGGGTTGTTTCATTCACTGGTCACATCACCATGGTCTCGCCATACCATCCATATTTGGGGTAATGCTACCGATCCATCGCATCAGTGTCACCATATGTTCAAGAGAAGTCGTTCAGAAAGAGTCAACCGGGTCCCATCCACTGCCGTATATTATCCTTCATCCATTCATGACCGCCACCCTGAATCATATGTCACAGATCGTTTTCACCTCCATTAAAATCATTAGCTCCGTTCCGTGTCACTGATGTGGGATTCATTAAGGCCCTCCTGTGACGGATCACTTCTTGTCGACATCAGCTCATTATCCGGGAAGTTGATCTAGGAACAACCCCTTCAGTACTTTGAAGCTTGCATGCATCAATGGCAAGTTTCTCACTTCCGGCGACAGGTATACATCAATGACCTTTGGCCAGAAGATTTTGCGTGGTGTTCGACGCCAAGTCCTTTATTCACACCACGTGAATTGTACTGCAGTACCTTGAGGGTCATTATCATTATCGGTGATTCCTCTCGCGCTTGTTAACGGTTTACATCATTGACCGGTAATCAAGCGATGTCTTTCCATGTTCGACTTCAGCGCAATTCTCACATGGATCGACTTGTACTTAGAGTGAAGATCGAACGAGTTTGAAGACCCCGGATCTAGTTTCATCCATCCGGGTTGCGATATATATTCAGGAAAGATAAAGACATTTGACATGTAGATCATTGCAGCAGATGATCATCCTACTCAAAGGATGATAATTTTGCCAAAATTATCAGTCTACCATTAGACGATCGTCTGTTCTATGTACAAAAATGAATTTATAAAGCTGAGCATGGGAATTCCCGCCTCAGCTAGATCATGAAAGCAGTATGAATCGTAATGTATTGTATTGTATTTTATTACAGGTCTCCTCCCAGCAGATGGATGAACTTCGGACCCTCCTGGATAAAGCATTTTACCCGATAAACGGCCTCATACTTTAGGGGGCAACTGTTATAGACATTTTTGTGCCTTACAGCATGGAGCATGAAATGTCCATAATCTGAGGGATCCAAAGTCCCTAAACATGTTGTTCCTACCCCTAGAGGAACAAGGCAAACCAACCACAGCAATTCACAGAAGTTCTCCACCTGAAAACACTCAAAAACAAGCCAATTCTGGATCATGTCAACTGCTCCACTGAGCATCTGCGCTGAATGTCAACTGCTCCACTATCTACCTGTGTTGAATGTCAACTCCAACAAAGGCTACCTTCGCTGAGTGTAATTGGACAAGTGGCAGGCTCATTCCTCAATGTGTCAATGCCCAGGAAGCTTCCAAAATGACACTTGCATCAAGGAATTCGACTGGTGATGAGTAAGAGGTTCCAAATCTCCAAGTGGAAGCAAGAACCTCCAAGTGGACTCAAGAACTGAGAGAGAAAGAGGACACTAGTCAGATCTCAAGCTGACTCATCCTCTCTCCAAATCATCTATATATAGATCTCTCCTCCATGAGATCTAGGGAGGCTGGAATTTTGTTATTGCAAAGAATTGCTGTTGGTTTGTGACTGGAAACATTGGGTGCTTAATGTTTTGAAAGGAGCTGAAGAAGGAATTCTATTCTGCTGGGAAGGAGATGCTTGATTGGAGCCCTATGGGTTGTATCTCTTCCTGAACCTTGTTATCAATCAATAAAGCTATCTTGATTCTTTCCTGTATGCTGGTGTATTTTGTATGATTGCATTAGTGTATTTGATTTACTTCTAATCCTGAATCATTTATGAATATGTATATTTGCCTTTGTGTTGTGTTCTTCTCTTGTCGCAAGTAGCTGTTCTCTTGTCACAGGTAGCTGTTCTCTTGTGATCTCATGGGATTCAAGTAGTTGTTCTCTTGAAGCAAGCGAGGAGGCAAGTAGCTGTGGACACCCAAAGAGAAGAGGATCTAGATCGAGGGACAACCGGAAGACAACGGTAAGTCTACCAATCTCCCCTCTTTCACATTTCATAAAGGAAGAAATCATAATAGCAGTATTCGTTTGTTGCTAAGGCGCTGTCACACCTTAGGTGGATAGGATCATCCTGCATAGGCATTTTTCCCCACAACAAGGGGTTAGCTCCTTTCATAATGGGATGCATGAACCACTAAGGAGCGAACTTGCCACCGCAATATTCCCTCTAGAAGCTTCCAGAATTTACCCAAAGTGAGTTTTTAAGAATAAACTTCCGCCTTTTTGACTTCTACAGGGGTCCGCACCCATTCCTTTAGAGACAGAGCGGGCAGGTCCACATGGTACATGACCAGTGGGTGCGGTACCACAGGAAAGGCTAAGAGAAAGTGCAGGCCCAGAGTTTTAGAGCTTTTTAAGGGCTTTTTCTCATTTTCAAGGCTTGACATGAAGAACTGAGGCTTAAGACTTGCAAAGGAGGTAAGCATGAGTGGTGATAGACTCACACAGATTGCAGAAAGTCATGGTGACACTTTTTTGTGCAACACTTCTTCTTATGTCTGATCCTAAACACCTATGTTCTCCTTTGCCATATTTGCCATATTTTTCCATTGGTTTCCATCTATGAAAACATATTTATAATAAATCAACTATTTCTGGAGGAAGGAGAAGAACTGGTTAAGAAGGGGAAAGGGTACAATCCCAATTTGCGTTCAGAACCATGGGAAGAGTTAGCAAAAATCATCCAAAGATATATTACATGTGATGGGAGATTCAAAATGGTTCCAGATCACCACCTCAAATTAATGACAAATTTGAGACAAAATATATCTCTTAACATTTCTTTCTTCTTGAAACCTATTTTGCATGAGACTGCACATAGAGTTAGGAAAGCTTAGGAGCTTATTGTAGTCGTAAGTGACCATAGATTGATCAAGCTTCTAGTTTTAATAAGCTTATCATAGACCCAACAAACTTGGGATAATTTCATGGGGATAAATGTAGAACCCAAGAATCAACAAGACAATACTGAGGAAATTCCTCTGGAAAACATTGAAGCTATAATTGTGTTGAAGCCTCGAAAATCGTTGCTTCAACTGGGGGAAACCACCCGGTCCAAACCTTGGTTGGAAGCTCCTTCTTCATTTGGAGTAGTGGCTTCGACTGCGGATAATGGGACCAGTTTCCAAATCTATTTTATGATTGTGCTTATGGGGTGATATGCGATATTTTGGAGTAATGTTTAAGCTAAAAGTAATCTAATCTAAACTAATAATCACATGCATTTTATCCTAATTTAAAAATTATCCAATTATAACTATACCCGTGACTAAATTGATGTATGCGATCTACAATAATGTATAAAAGAAATTGATAATAAAGATCATTCAATTACAATGAGAAATGAATTCCTTTTAACAATAATCGTTTCGTATAAAAAGTTATCCAAAACGATTGTGAAAGATATATCGCATAAGAAATTATTCATGTATTAAATATAAAATATAGATCATCATCATACAAAAGTGCAATAATGGCAACCAAAATTCAAACTTTCATACATAAACAACTTCAAGACAAATTATTGCTTGATACATAAGTAAAAAAAAATTACAAGATAAAAGTATCATTTATAATACGTTGACTCATGTGCTTCAGCAATATTGATTTACTTTCAGTCCATTCAACACCATCTAAGAGTACACGAGTGCAATTTTAGTAGAAGATGCTAGATTAGATAAAAATAAATTATGTTCCATTAATTTCGCTAGAACTTCCTCAAAGGGACAGAAGTGCATGTTTTGAAGATTGTTTTTGATAAAAATTTTGGACCCCTCTCTAAATGCATGAGAGGGGTTTAAATACTTAAACTATAAAACTAAAAATAAATTATTACAAAAATAGCTGAGGAGGTTTAAACGACCATTCTCAAATTATGCAAAGTAAAACCAAAATAGAAATGAGCATGGTGACTAACTGTTATGCATTTGATCCTTGAGATCACAAATGTCCATCATGGGCTTGAGCTGTGTCGGTTGGCCGATTTCAACTTTCAACTATCTAGTGAATACGACGTCGGTCAGTGTTGGCACCATTTTCTTCGTAGAAGTGGTTAGGCATTGCAGGGTCATCCACTAGCTGTAAGGTTTCACCAAATGTCCCCAATATGATTCCCAGTTTAACCTTTTCATTTGCATAACTTCTTTTTCTTTTTCTTTTGTCGCCTGTCTCCACTGTAGTTCAAGTTGTTTTACATTAGGAAGAAAACTTGGAATGGATTCTGCCACAAGGTTGGCGCTATGTAAATTTTCATTAATATTTTCGATGACACTGTTTGTTGCTGCTGTCACATCTGTTGTTTCCTTTTCTGCCTCTTTAAGCCAAGAATCCCAGTTTGGAAATAATATTTCTTTATGTGACTCCTCTAGTTTAAGCAAGTCAGCTTTTCTCCCATCTTCTGAATTCTGCCAGGTGATGAAGTTGGAGACCTTTTTTCAAGATTTCATCACATTCAAGTCTCATTTCCATGACTTGACTTGTCAATTTGTTGCTTGTTTTTCAATAAGAATTCCATTGCGAAATTTTATGGCATGATAGTTATTTTTGGTGCATCAGCTCGGAGTTAAAGCTGAGTGCTTCAGTAATAAACTGATCAATTTTTGGATCATATTTATGCAGATTAGTTATTCCTTGTATTTGCACTTCCTTCTCTGCTAAGTTGGTTTGATGTTTTATTTGCATCTACTCGAACTCTTGTTGTAGCTTAGCTAACTGTATCTCTGCCTATTAGTCAGATTTTGCTTGCTGTAATTGTTGTTCAAGCGAAAAAATGTTATCTTCCTTTCCTTTAAGCAACATTTGCACCTTTGTTGCTTTGTTGATGGTCGTTGTAGCATAGGCACCTGCAAACTATGAGAGTCTAGTAAGGTTGGCAGACGGGTCGATGGGTGAGTCTTTCCAGAGAACATCCATCGGTTCATTATCAAGGGTAGTAACAACTGTAGAATCCAACTTCCTTTTCTTCCTTTGTCTTTTAAGAATAGCCTTGTGTTGTGGGCTATAAAACACATATAGAGGGGGAATCTCCTCTATTCTCAAAACAATTTCAGAGGTGGGGCTAACAGGGATGTTTTCTACCTCTTGAGTATTTACAGTCTCCTCTGCTATAATTTCCTGAGTTGTTTTCTGTTGTGGAGTTTACAACTCTGGTGTTTGTTCCTCTGTATTGAGCCTTTTATTAAAGTTTTCCCATTATTCCTCTAAATCAATCACCAGGGGTTTTATTGGTTGTGTGGAGGTGGCATGGATTTCATCCTATTTGCTAGCTGAAGTTTTCTCAACTGTCTTCTCTGTAGATTCGTCTGTATCATTTTCCGACTCTCTACTTCTGCTTTTCCCATTTTTTGATGACTTCTCTGATTACCTGGTAGATTTCACTTGGGTTTCTACTCCAGAATTAGTTTTACAATTTTCTTTGGAGTCACCTTCTATACTTACACTGGGAGTAGACTCCCTTATTTGTTCAATCAATAATTGGTCCGATGGGGCCTTTGTTAGCCTCCTTCCTCTGTACTCGTAAAAGGTTTCAAGATATTCACGGTCAAAAAGTAATTGTGCCATATGATTCACCTTTGTGAAGGTGTTTTTCTGCAAAAAAGATGTCATCAAATGCATCTTCCTCATTATTGAATACTTTTATTTTCACCATGGTGGTAAAGTCTTTGACAGTGTCGAATGGGTCATATTGCCTTCCAGGGAATTTAGGTAATTGCAGAGATAACATAATCTCTGCTTCTTTAAATGCATGCCCTAGGTCATGTAATGCAAATGCTCCACACTGCAAAGGGAATGTAGGCCAGATGGCCTTTTTTTCTTCCTTTAATGTTTTACTCATCCCTCCCTCACTAGTTGTTTGATAGGCTATCTCTCTAGCCATCAATTTGTCTAGAACATAGTATGGGAGGACATGGGGGGAGGTAATGCTGCCAAATACCCTGATATACATAAATGTCTCCTCCCCAAACCATCTGGCCACTAGGAGGATATCTACCTTGACTTCTTGGGAATACCTAGCCGCATCTTGGTTATAAAGCCGTTTGTGTATAGGGAGCATAACTCCATGACAAATTTTGAAAAAAAGTGTTTGAAAGTTAGATTCCCACATGTCTTTATGGTATATGTGAATGGGAAGTGGATTTTGAATAGTCCACTTCCATCCCATGACAGGAAATTTTGAACCAAAACAAATTGCATCCATTACATAGGTGCTCATAAAAAATGGAGGGTAAACCCTTGAAGCAACACTTCTTTTCCTTCAATACTCCATTATTGTTCTTGCTAAATTGTCAGAAAAAATTTGTGCCCAATTCATTACAGTTGCGTTAACGGTTGCATCTATTAACGGCAACCATTTTGGGGAGAATTTAGTACTATCGGGTTTTCCAAATAGTCTACATAGCACGGCCACTACAAAACTATGAAGTGGGCAAATAGACACAGTAGTGTACATACCATTCTTGTCTTCCTTGATTTTTCCCTCATTATTTGACCAGGTCCAGGTACAGTCTACTAAGTCCTTTTTCTCTTTGGCAAACTTCTCAATGAATTGCCTATTGTAGATGACTTGTGGCTATAGTAGGTGGTACATAAGACACAGGTTGTCTTGAATTCTCTGTCTAAGATGTCAGCTTCATCAATAACCCATTTAACCATGTCTGCATAAGGGATTATCTTCGGGCGTGTAGCTATGCGATGCAAAAATGAGCATGTTGTCTCAAACATGGAAGCTTCTGAGGAATAACGTCCATCAACTATAACCTTCATTTTCAAAATCCTTGGTTTCTCTTCCTCCAATATATTATACATGGCCTCCCATGTAGAGGTTCCTCCTTCTCTGTTGCATGTAGTATTCGTAAACAAAGGAGTCATTTCTGGCTTCTCAGAGACGACTGCCTTGCCTTTTTTCACCATTTCTCTCAACAATTTTCTCTGTGCATTTTCCCTAAAAGTGAAAAACAACAACTATCGGATACACAAAGATGTTAACGAACGTGAAATGAAATATTGTAGATAACTTGTAAATGTGATAAAAGGAGTTTTATTCAAATGCACGTAAGAAGATATGATATAACGTTAAATTTATTTTCGAACATAAATGCAGTTAGCTCTTACTAAATGCCCAATAATGCTTCGTTATCCCTTAGCTTTAATGCTCATAAATGTCTACATCGTAAATCGGGAAGAAGGCTTCTAGGGTGGCAAGCCGTTGAACTGCGATAATGGTTATTTTGTGATTTACGAAGCAATATCGCATATCGCAATATCACATTATTCCTTTTTGTTTTCCTTACCTTCTCTTGTGTTTCTACGAGACGCGAGATGAAAGACTCTCATTTATTGTTTGAAAACGTAGCTACTTGTCAGGTTTTTCTATGTAAAGACCTTTTTTAATGAGTGGTGGACCTAAACATTTGTTTGTGATATATTTAAGGAGTGGGTCCAGGTCTTGATCACGTTTCACAATATCGACTGATGGTAAGTTTGCGGTGTTCTTTTGAATGCTCGAAATGCGATGCGATAAAGGTTATGACGCCATTGCAATTTCACATCTTGCTTATTTTGAGATAACCTTTTAAGGCGGGCTCTTTACAAATAGCGATATGCGATGCGAGACTTGGATTTGAAGAGAAAAGCTTAAGGACCTAGTTTATGTCAAAAATATGATAGTTTCGAGGTATAAAGCATAGAGTCCTCTTTTAATCATTTTTTACTGGATTTGGTGGGTTAGCAAGGTCTTTTGATGATGCTTAATCATGTTGTATGTGGGAAGGCAAGCATTTAGTAGTTCTTTTGAAAAAAGGGGGTTTGATTGATATCTTGCTTTATTCCAAAAATAAAAGAAATTCCTAAATGCTAAGTTTATTTTTTGGATGGATTTTTAAAGGGTCCCCATTTATTAATGTAATATTAACTACTACCATTAATAAATGGGGGGTTTTTGAATAGCACAACAATTGGCGATTCACTTGGAAGAACCAATTATCTCTGAGAGTTTTTTGAAATTTCTAAAACTTCCAAAATAAAGATAGTTTTGGAAATAAAAATAAATTACATGGAATATAAGGTAAGTAATACTGCTCATTAATAATAAAATGTCTACTTAACTATCATTCTTTTGATTATTATTTTCTCATAAGAAAGTCACTTTGTCTACATCAGTCATTACTTGGTTTTAAAGATAAAAGCAAGGAGACTCTCCTCAGATCAGTTTTTGGTATACTCAGTTGTCATAGGTAGAGCCTCTACTGCCAGCAGGAGTTCATAGCCTCAACATGGTTACCTTTTAACCAGCAATGATTCAATATCCCTCCTGGATCAAAATGCAATCTTAAAGATAAGCTCATTTGTATACCTATTGCTTTCTTTATTTTCTGAACTAATTCATTCTTCCTTGAAATCTTCATCTTTATCTCTTAAAGGACAATGCCTTGGTTTGGCGACCAAAATTGACAATGGCATTCACTTGATTTGTAACTTAACTGAACAAGATGGCTCTTGATGAGACCCCTTGTCTTTTGATTAATATAATCTTAATCCATTACCTTGTTTGATATGCAGTATTGGTAGGGTCAGTTAGTTATAATCTTATGATCATGGTAAGCCAACTCTTGATGAGACCTCTTGTCCTTCGATTTTAAGTATATTTTAGAATTACACTCTAAAAATGAAAGTTGATTAGGTGGGGAGAATCATGGGCTCCTTAAGAGTTTCTGGACGACAATTGTAGAGTTTTAAAGATGTGTTTCTGCAGAGATACTTTGCTTTGTTATTGATACTTTTCTTGATTGATGTAAAGGAAAATTTTCTTTTTAAAGCTAAGTTTCATCAAAGATCATATAATTTTGGTAGGAAACAGACAGTTTTGGAGTGATAGAACTTAACTATATATTACATATGTGAAGATTACTTTCATAACAATCTTTACTTACACAAGCGAAAAGTCAAAATTAAAAAGATACTGTCCTTTGTAAAGACAAAGTAAATGTTTTTCAACTCATATTATTCTTTCTAAAAAGAAAATAACTAAAGGAAATAATATACAGTGAGCAGAAGAGATCATCTTCTATGGAAAGTATTTCTTTAAAATCTGCCCATTAACAAGTAGAGATTCTCTCTTACCTGATAAATCTTGTAATATAAAAGTTGATGGGCCTATTTGTTCCACAATCTGAAATGGGCCAAGCCACATTTGTTATAACTTGGTATGCTTGCCTTTCTCTTCGTGGGCTTTATCCCATTTCAATACTAGATCTCCAAGTTGAAAAGATTTTGAAGTTACAGAATTTGAATCAAAGGAGGCTTTGACTAACTGTTGATGATGTGCATGTGTGATCCTAGCCTTTTCTCTTTCCTCTTCAAGCTTAAGGATTTGTAACTGTCTAACCTGCATAGATGAGGAAGGAGTTTCTTCAATGAATTGAACTAAGGCTAAAGAGGGAATAGCTACATTTGTTGGCAAGATGACTTCTTTCCCATAGACCAAATTAAAAGGAGAAGTGCCAATGGAGGCTTTCTGAGTTATTTGATCTGCCCATAGAGAAAACACTAAAGAATTATGCTAGTTCTTTTGGCTTTGGTCAACAGTTCATTTAATAATCTTGATGAGATTCTTGTTTGTGGATTCGGCTAACCCATTTCCTTGCGGATAATAATTAGCAGAGTACTTAAGCTTAAAAACCCTTTTAAGAGAAAACTCTGTCATAGAATTGCCTAAAAATAAGGTGCATTATCAAACATCAAGGTAGATGGTAGGCCAAACCTGATAATGATAAATTGATCTATGAATTCAATAATGTTTTCAGAATTGGCTACCTTGAGTGGAATTGCTTCTACCCATTTGGTGAAATAATCAGTGGTTGTAAGGATATATCTATGTTGCTTAGAAGAATGAGGAACGATCTCACCTATTATGTCCAATCCCCATTGTTCGAATGGTTGGTCAATGTTGACTAGCTGTAATGGTAATGTGGGTTTCCTCTGTCTTCCAGCAGTTGTCTGACAAATCTTACATTTCCTTACATAACTGTGTGCATCTTTGAATAGTGTTGGCCAGTAATAGCCGGCATGCAGGATTTTATGTGTTGTAGTATCCCCTCCAAAGTGACCACCAGCTAGTCCATCATGAAGTTCCTACAACACCTTCTCTACCTCAGATTTTTCAAGACATCTAAGTAAAATAGAATCATAATTTATTATAAATAGCACATCATTGACAATTTGATATTGTCTAGCTTTTAATCTCAAGGCCCTTTTCTTTGTGTAATTTAATTGGGTTTGGGCATATCCATTTCTCTAGTAAAATATGATATCAACATATATTGACTCAATGTCGTTAAGGTTTACCTCATAGACTTGTACATCATCACCTAAATGTTGTAGTACTGATAGATTTGATGCTCCTGCCAACATCCTAAAAAACCTTGACCTTTTACAATTTTTGTTGGTTTGATTTCGATGTCATATTCTTGTAGAGTTGTAACCAAATTCACACTCTTTTCACCTTCTTCCCTTTGTATTAAAATATTTCTCACTGCTGAGAATGGTACTATTACTTTGGTGTGGGTTTTGGGGAGAAAAGGTCTGAAGTGTTTTATTGATTTGAAAATAGCAAAATCTTGTTTTTCAACATTTGAGTAATTCAATTCATCTCCTTACAAATTGGAGTTAAAGAAAGAGATTGGGACTTCAGCCCTTTCTTAATTTACTTGTGCCAATATGGCTTCATATGATTTCTCGGAAGCAAAAGTGTATAAAATGAAATGATTTGAAGAATTCGACATTGCTAAAGATGGGACATTTATGATTGCTTGTTTTATCAAGTTTAAAGCTTCATGTTTTAGTGTCCCCATTTAAACAGATAATTTTTCTTTATCATGGATTGAAGAGGTAAAACAATTCTTCAGAAGTCAGCGACAAATCTTTCAACAAAATTTATTTGACCTAGGAAAGATTCCATTGATTTTTTGTTATGCGGTAAAGGTATTTTGGAGATTTCTCTAATTCTGTCAGGGTCAATATGAATTCCTGCTTTATACACAATGAATCCAAGGAGCTTTCCTTCACTTAATGCGAAAAAAGACTTCTTGGGATTAAGAGAAATTCCATACCTTT
This sequence comes from Pinus tabuliformis, assembly GCA_031772625.1. NCBI lineage: Eukaryota > Viridiplantae > Streptophyta > Pinopsida > Pinales > Pinaceae > Pinus > Pinus tabuliformis. The sequence continues at coordinate 127,898,469 of CM062807.1, forward strand.
GGCAACATTCAAAGATTTGCTTTAAATCCCTTAGATGATTACTGCGTTTTCTAGAATATACAGTTATATCATCTAAGTAGATTACTACTGATTTTTTTACTAAACCTTTGAAGGCTATGTCCATGGCTCTCTGGAAGGTGGCATCGACATTAGTCAATCCAAATGGCATCTTCTAGTAAGCATAAGCGACCCATTTTGTCCTGAATGTAGTTTTCAGCTAGTCATCTGGATGTACTAAGATCTTATTATAACTTGAGAATCCATCCAGGAAAGACATTAGTTCCGAGCCTGCAAGTGATTGTAATATATGTTCCATAGGGGGCAATGGGAAATTGTCCTTTTGGCAAGCTTTATTGAGGTTGTGGAAATCTATACATATTCGAATATCACCGTTCTTTTTTCTGACTGGGACAAGATTGGAGACCCATCGGGAATGTCTGACAGGAAAAATAATTTTGGCTTTCAACAGTTTATTCAATTCAGATTTAATTTGACTTTCTAAATTAGGATGGATCTTCCTTAATTTCTGCTGAATAAGTCTTTCATCAGATGTCATGGGAATAATATGTTGAATAATAGAGGTGTTGTATGTCTTAAGATCTTCATAGTTCCATGTGAAGACATTCTTTTAGCTCTTCAACAAACCTATAAAGGCTAATTTTTTATCTGACGTAAGTCTGAGACCTAGATTACTATTTTGAGGTTTTAGGTCAGTCCCAAGATTGATCAATTCAAACCTCAAAGTTGAACTCTGAAGTTTCAAATTGGTGGATCATTTAAATATGTCTTTGAGGTCATATAAATCTTCCAACTTAACTACAAATTTTGGTATAGCGTTATTGATTGTTTCTTGTTTAAGTTGGTTATCATGCTGGTCTTCATCAACTATCTGGTCATCATAAAATCCCTCTGAAGTCAAGAAGCTTATGATATCCAGATCGTTATTAAAGACTCTCCAGTTGGTGATATTATCGGGAATAGAAGGCCTAAAAATTAATTCAATGGAAAATCGACCGGGTCTATAATCCTTTGGTGGGATAAGCTTGGAAGCGAAATTAGTTGGAAGATCGACACTAGCATTTTGGAGTCTTGGAATAGGGGAAATAGTAAACGTTGTAAAGTGAAAGGTCAAGTCTTGGACTTGTTGAAAATAGCAACAAGAAATGTTAAAAATAGAAATGCTAAAAATAGCATTGCTATAGATAGAATTTCAGGATATACTCCAACTCTGTTGGAAATAGAAAAAAGTAGAAATGCTAAAAATATCATTGCTATAAATAGTATTACGGGATAGATTCCAATTTTAGTTAGTCCCTGAACAAAAATTGAGAAGTAAAATTCAAATTTGATCTTAGCAGCTGTTTGATTAATAATTAATTAATTCATCTTCAATTAATTAGTTGTAGGAAATCAAACATGAAGTCTATGTGAAGACATGCAACAATTTCTCCATTGATTGAGGAATTTATCCTTGATTAAAGGAGATCAGGATGAGTTGTACTTTGAGTTGTAATTATTTAGCTCAGTTAATTGAGTCACGTCCAGTTAGATTAATTCAAATAGTTTGTTGAATTAATTGTGAGTTCAGTTAGTTAATGCTTGCATGCATGTAACTACTGCACTTCAGATAACTGAATATTCTCTCATAAATAACTCATGCATGTCAGTTCTGTCAAAGACCTAGTTGAGATTAGAGGAGGGACAGTGTACTATCATTTGGATGAATTTTTCCTATAAAGGAAACTCATCCATGCAGAAGGATTTATCTCCTTCAGGTTTGTGCAGTTATTTCTGAGCGAAGTGAGCAGTGTGAGGTGGGAATTCACACAAGTGGAAGCATTGGACCCTAGGAAAAATTGCACAAGGAAATAGTAGGCTTGGAGGGTAGAAGAGAAGGTTGTGAGAGCCTTTGACTGTCTATGAGCAGTATTGTTTGATTTCAGAGAGAGCATGATAACTTGTGATTTGATTCTTTTTGTAACTCGAACATATTTCCACTTGTATGATAATACATAGATTGGGGTTTTAGGTTGAGGCTTTCCCTGGGTTATTTCTTCTGTGTTATGTGTGATTGATTTATCATTCTCAGTTATATGTGTTCTAATTGATCTTGCTCATATTTGATTAAGTTTCCGCAAAGTTTGTTGTAAAAGTAGATCTTGTATTTTTCTTTAGTATATTGCATAATCTGTTGATCTACAATGGGAATTTCTACATGGTATCAGAGGAAAGGTGATCGAAGCAGTGAAGAGTATACAAAGAAGAAAATTCGAAGTAAAAAAAAAAATGGGCCGCGAGTTTGTAGAGCAGATCTGAAAATTTTTGTGCAAAATTTTCAGAAACAAATAGCAAATTTGGATTCCCTACAAAAAAATTCCCAAATTCAAAAAAACCAATTGACTGAGTTGGAGTTCGAATGAGGGAGATTTCGTTGATCTAAAATCAGCTCTTTTTCCAGAAAATTGCATGACGGCACGAAAGATGAAATAGATTAGTGTGCTGGACAAGAACCTGTATGCACTTAAGGTACAAGATGCATGCAAAGCCTTGAGGAGCAAGGCAAAGGTTAGATACTTGGTGGTTGAGAGGGAGATTAAATTATCTCTCAACATGCAACCACAGAAGAAATCCCAGACAATTGTGGGGAACCACAATTGGTGAAGCAACTTCAGGAAGTTGTGGAGCAGCCACAACTAGAGAAGCCGAGAGGAGACCGAGTGGAGGCATCCACTCTTACAGAGACCTCTAGTAGGGGGGGATTTCGAGCCAAGTGGGCAGAGGGATCACATGCAGCCATACCTCCAAGTGTAAGGTGGGGCGATGTGAAGTGATAGTCCCAAGAAGGCTGAAATAGGGGCAGGATCCTAGAGGTACCCAACCTCTTGGATTAGACCTTGCTACAGGAGCCCCAACAAGGAGTAGCAAGACTGGCTGAGTGGGTAGAGACGGATGTGGATGGAGCGGTAGAGAGAGCTACAGTGCAGGAGCCCCAAGATAGTGCAAAGCTAGCAGGTTGCAGCAATGCGAGATGCATAGAAGTGTTGCACCAATGCATGATGGCACAGAGAGGTGTGCAATGGTGCGAGATGTAGGGAGTTGTTGCAGCAGCGTAGAGGTCAGAGAGGGAGCACTTGTCAGTGGCAGAGGAAGCTTCAACATTAAAGGGTGTTTCTAGCCCAACAGGGAGGTCAGTTGGGAGATCAGTTACTTACTTCTCAGTAACTGAGTTGCAGTGCAGCAGTGGGCAACACGATGCAACATGATGAGAGGAGGTGCAGTGCAGATGTAGTGTTGGGAGATAGGACCAGCAGCAGCACGGATGTAGTAGGAGGAATCAGTGTGATTGATGCAGTCAGAGATCAAAGTGACAAAGGCTAGAGCAGTCAGATACTGAAGAGCACAGAGGTGCAGAGTTTTCAGTCGACAGAGGCAATAGCAGTCAGAGACTTTGATGACAGAGGCATCATTATGATTCAGGTTGGATATTTTTTTTCAGAGTTGTTGGAGCAACAACACTTGAGAGAAGTGTTGCATGGAGAACATTCCAAAGGTTCAGGATCGGGTTCAAGTTGAATGCCTTTCTTGTTGAGAGGAAGTGTTGAAAATAGCAACAAGAAATGCTAAAAACAGAAATGATAAAAATAGCATTGCTATAAATAGCATTTCAGGATATACTACGACTCCGTTGGAAATAGAAAAAATAGAAATGCTAAAAATAGCATTGCTATAAATAGTATTTCAGGATAGATTCCAATTTTAGTTAGTCCCTAAACTAAAATTGAGAAGTAAAATTTGAATTTGATCTTATCAGCTCATTGATTAATAATTAATTAGTTCATCTTGAGTTAATTAGTTGTAGGAAATCAAACATGAAGTCTATGTGAAGACATGCAACAGTTTCTCCATTGATTGAGGAAGTTATCTATGATTAAAGGAGATCAAGATGAGTTGTACTTTGAGTTGTAATTAGTTATCTCAGTTAACTGAGTCAAGTCTAGTTAGATTAATTCAAACCGTTTGTTGAATTAATTGTCAGTTCAGTTAGTTAATGCTTGCATGCATGTAACTATTGCACTTCAGATAACTGAATATTCTCTCATAAATAACTCATGCATGTCAGTTTTGTCATAGACCCAGTCAAGATCCGAGGAGGGATAATGAAATATCAGTTGGATGAGTTTTTCCTATAAAGGAAACTCATCCATTAAGAAGGATTTATCTCCTTCAGGTTTGTGCAGTTATTTCTGAGCCAAGTGAGTAGTGTGAGGTGGGAATTCACAAAAGTGGAAGCACTGGACCCCAGGAAAAACTGCGCAAGGAAATAGGAGGCTTGGAGGGAAAAGGAGAAGGTTGTGAGAGCCTTTGACTATCTACGAGCAATATTGTTTGATTGCGGAGAGAGCAAGATAGCTTGTGAGCTGATTTTTTTTGTAACTTGAACATATTTCCACTTGTATGATATTACATAGATTGGGGTTTTAGGTTGGGCGTTCCCTCGGTTATTTCTTCTGTGTTATGTGTGATTGATTTCTCATTCTCAGTTATATGTGTTCTAATTGATGTTGCTCATATTCGATTAAGCTTCTGTAAAGTTTGTTGTAGAAGTAGATCTTGTATTTTGCTTTAGTATATTGCATAATCTGTTGTTCTACAGTGAGAATTTCTATAGGACTAATGACTGATAGTGTTTAAAATGTTGTCACAAATAATGTATAGTATTTCTCACCTGTTTTATTACAATCTATGAATCTTCGAATACTTGGACGTGTTTGATATTAAGGCCAATTTCCATATACAAACCTTGAACTAGTGCTTCATATTCAACGGTGTTGTTTGCGCAATCAAATTCAAGTCTACATGCTAACATTGTCCTTTCCCCCTCTAGGCTAACTAATATGCATCCTTCTCCTGCTCCATCATTGGATTTAGATCCATAAAAAAATAATTTCCAAAATAAAGATCTAACTACAAGTTTATCTACAAAATTTACACATTTAGAAGTCTCTGTTTGGGAATAATTTTCGACTTGAGATACAACAAAGTTTTCTAAGAAAGGTGAAGTGTGAGCATTGAAATTCCCTAGAAATGATTATACAAAGTAATTTCCGATGATACTATTACTATATGCGACTAGTTCATTTTCTCCTTCTAGTTCTGTTACTATATACTTTTGATGTTTCTCGCGATAAACCCTTATTTGATTTGGCTTGCCATTATAGGGAAGCCACATGTGAGATCAATCAGTTGCAAAATAACCATGAACTTTTTCTAACCAATCTCTACTAAGGATTAAACCATAGAACTTAGGAATATCAGCCACAAGTATGTCAATGACTTGACAAACTTTAGGATTTGATTAAAGTTAGATGGTTACTTGGTTAAGTTCCCTAACAACTTCGACTTGAGATTGATCTAATTTTACTATTCGTACAACAGATTTCTGAGGTTGAACATTCAACTTTGCACAAACTGTTCTAGGCAAGATGTTAGATGAATCTCCTGAATCAACTAAACAGTTGTGTATGTTCTTATTAAAGACTTCAAAAGTAAGGAGAAATGGAGGAGTATAAGATTTATATCTTCCCCCAATTAGATCGATGTTGGTTGGATCAATATTGTTTCAAGAGGTGCTAAGGGGCCTTCCCATTTCTTGGGTGGCCTGTGAGATCATGAAAGAAGGAAGCGATGTAGTAGGTACTGCTTTGAGTTCTTTAAGAAGTAGCTTTTGCTGATGCTTCAATTTGCTAAGCTCATGAAACATGATGTTTGTCCTAGTTTTCTTCATATCATCAATAATATTATATTCCATTTCATCAGAAACTATCCGAGTTTTAGGTGAAGGTGAAGAATCAAATTGAGTAGGAGTTGTTTGAGAGGATATTGGTGAAGATTTCTTACCCGTTGCTTTGTCCCTAGGAGGTGGCATTAAAGCCTTATGCTTTGAATTTGTTTGTGACAATTCAATAGGCTTTATACTTCGAGTAGCGATAAGAAATGCTTCTTGATTTTCTTCATTTGGAAGGATAAAATCCCACATTCCTTGTAATTTTTCCACTTCTTCATCGTCTGTTTGTTCTTCATTTTTTTGAAACTTCATCCTCCTCTCCATTTGATTCAACATTTGATATAACATTTGGAGGTTTAGGATCAATAGGGGAATTCCTTTTAAATGGTCTAAAATATTTCTTAGAGGAAGTCTTTGCTACCTATTTTTTAATATCAACCATTTCGTTAGACATGGTCTTGAGGACTTTCTATAACCCTTCAAGATCAAAAGGATATTTTTGTGGTTTCTCCTTAGAGTTGTCCCTAAAGGTTACCTTCTTAGATTTTCATTGTTCTAATACATTTTTCTTTTCTATAGCTAGAATGTGTTTTTCCATAGGTATTGCCTCTTTCATATTTTTAGCTAAAGTTGGTTTGACATCTCTATCGATGAAGATAGTTGTGTTTGATGGTAGAGTAGAAATATACCACTCATTTTGGACCTCATCATTGGGCTTAGACGTCGTTGGTATCTTATTCAATAATTTATTGAAGCGAGAGTTGAAGTCCTTAATGGGTTCTTTTGGTTTGGCTTTCAAATTGGAGAGATCATTGATTAGGGTAGTTGTGGATCTATCATCCCCAAATTTAGTTAAAAATTGCTCTTGGAAAGCATCCCAACTATTAATAGAACCTGATGGTAATGAGAAGTACCATGATCCTGCTGCTCCCTGTAAAGTATATGGGAATAATCTTACAACTGCATCTTCTTCCACTACTTCATTCAAGTTAATGGACAACATGAAATTGTTTATATGTTCCTCAGCTAGTAGGCCATTATCAGGATTGAATTTGGGTAAACGTTTCTCCGGATGAGCTAGAAATTGTTGTAAAGGCCCAACCATCCTAACAACTCCTAGGTTTGTCCATGGCCTTGGAGGATTTTGTGCCATTGTTGGTATGTGAGTAGGAGAAGGTGTAGCAGTGGTTGAAGGTGATTGGGTAGAGGAAGATGTAGTTCTTGTACCTGTGTGAATCACGATCTAGAGTGGCGAGGCAGATGATTGATCTTGTGATGGTATAGATGGAATGAATGAAGATGATGAAAGAACCTCAATGTTAGATTCTTATGGTGTTTTCTTAGATTTCTTATGGCTTGGCAGAGGAAATTCGAATAAAGTGATTCCAAGATTTTCACTTTGTGCTCTAGCTAACCATTGAGATGGGGTAAACTGAGAGGTAACACTATCTTGGGATAACTCAGATTCTTCTTGAGATAACGAAATCCCCTGTAATTTATGAATCAAAGATTGGACTTCAAGGGCTTCGGTAGAAGAAGAATGATCTGGCTTTTTTGGGATTTCAACAGTGGGTTTTGTAATTTTCTTTGCAACTTCTCACTTAGGATCAGGGGATTTGGAATGCTTTCGAGAAGTTGGAGGTGATGGTGAGGGAGTTTTACTCTTAGAATGGCCTGTTGATTTGGATTTACTTGCCATTCACAGTCAAGCCCTCCTTCTAGTGCCAAAATGTTGAAGCCTCAAAAATCGTTGCTTCAACATGGGGGAAAACCACCTGGTCTAGACCTTGGTTGGTAGCTCCTTTTCCGTTTGGTGTAGTGGCTCCAACTGGGGATAATGGGACTAGTTTCCCAATCTATTTTATGATTGTGTTAATGGGGTGATATGTGATATTTTAGTGTAATGTTTAAGCTAAAAGTAATATAATCTAAACTAATAATCACATGAATTTTATCCTAATTTAAACATTATCTAATTATAACTATACCTGGGAGTAAATTGATGTATTCGATCTACAATAATGTCTAAAAGAAATTGATAATAAAGATCATTCAATTGCAATAAAAAATGAATTCTTTTTAACAATAATCTTTTCATATAAAACGTTAGCCGAAACGATTGTGAAAGATATATCGCATAAGAAATTATTCATGTATTCAGCATAAAATATAGATCATCATCATACAGAAGTGCAATAATGGCAACCAAGATTCAAACTTTCATACATAAACAACTTGAAGAGAAATTATTGCTTGATACATAAGTAAAAATAATTACGAGATAAAAGTACCATTTATAATACGTCCTACTCATGTGCTTCAACAATATTGATCTACTGTCAGTCCATTCAACACCATCTAAGAGTACCAAAGTGCAATTTCAGTATAAGATGCTAGATCAAATAAAAATAAATCTTGTTCCATTAATTTCACCAGAACTTCCTCAAAGGGACAAAAGTACATGTTTTGAAGATTATTTCTGATAAAATTTCTGGACCCCTCTCTAAATGCATGAGTGGGGTTTAAATAATTCATCTATGAAACTAAAAATAGATTATTACAAAAATAGTTGAGGAGGTTTAAATGACCATCCTCAAATTATGCAAAATAAAACCAAAATAGAAATGAGCATGGTGACTAATTGTTCTGCATTTGATCCTTTAGATCGCAAATGTCCATCATGGGCTTGAGTTGTGTGAGTTGGCCGATTTTAGCTTTCAACTATCCAGTGAATACGATGTCGATCAGTGCTAGCACCATCTTCTCCATAGAAGTTGTCAGGCATCACAGGATCATCCACTGGATGTGAGGTTTCACCAAATATCGCCAATATGCTTCCCAGTTTAACCTGGTCGTTTGCCTAATTGCTTCTGCTTTTTCTTCTGTTGCCTGTCTCCATTGTAGTTCAAGTTGTTTTACATTAGGAAGAAAACCTGGAATGGATTCTGCCACAAGGTTGGTGCTATGTAAGTTTTCATTAATATTTTCGATGACACTGTTTGTTGCTGTTGCCACGTCTATCGTTTCCTTTTCTGCCTCTTTAAGCTGAGAATCCCAGTTTGCAAATAAGCTTTCTTTATGCGACTCATCTAGTTTAGGCAAGTCGGTTTTTCTCCCATCTTCTGAATTCTGCCAGGTGATGAAGTTGGAGATCGTTTTCAAGAATTCATCACATTCAAGTCTCATTTTCATGACTTGACTTGTCAATTTTTGCATGTTTCGCAATAAGAATTCCATTGTGAAATCTTCTGGAATAATAGTTCTCTTTGGTGCATTAGCTGGGAGTTAAGGCTGAGCACTTCAGTAATGAACTGATCAATTTTTGGATCATCTTTATGTACATCAGTTATCCATTGTATTTGTGCTTCCTTCTCTACTAAGCTTGTTTGATGTTTTACTTGCATTTGCTCGAACTCTTGTTGTAGCTTAGCCAATTGTATCTCTGCCGGTTGGTCAGATTTTGCTTGTTGTAATTGTTGTTCAAGCGACAAAATTTTATCTTATTTTTCTTTAGGCAACATTTTCACCTCTATTGCTTTGTCAATGGTCGCTGTAGCATAGGCACCTACAAACCGTGAGAGCCTCGTAAGGCTGGTGGACGGGTCAATGGGTGAGTCTTTCCAAAGAACATCCATCGGTTCATTATCAGGGGTAGTAACAGCTATAGAATCCAACTTCCTTTTCTTCCTTTGTCTTTTAACAATGACCTTGTGTTGTGGGCTATCAAACACATTTAGAGGGGGAATCTCCTCTATTCTCAAAACAATTTGAGAGGTGGGGGAACAAGGATGTCTTCTACCTCTTGAGTATTTATAGTCTCCTCTGTTTTAATTTCCTCAATTGTTTTATGTTGTAGAGTTTGCAACTCTCGCGTTTGTTCCTCTGTATTGAGCCTTTTATTAAAGTTGTCCCATTCTTCCTCTAAATCAAACACTAGGGGTTTTATTGGCTGTGTAGAAGTTGCATAGATTTCAGCCTGTTTGCTAGCTGAATTTTTCTCAAATGTCTTCTTTGTAGATTGGGTTGCATCCTTTTTTGACTCTTTTCTTCTGCTTTTCCCATTTTATGATGCTTCTCTGATTCCCTGGTAGATTACTCTTGGGATTCTACTCCAGAATCAGTTTTAGAATTTTCTTTGGAGTCACCTTCTATACTTACACTGGGAGTATGCTCCCTTATTGGTTCAATCAATAATTGGTCCAATGGGACCTTTGTTAGCCTCCTTTTATCTGTACTCATAAAAGGTTTCAAGATCTTCACAGTAAAAAAGTAATTGTTCCATATGCTTCACCTTTGTGAAGGTGTTTTTATGCAAAAAGATGTCATCAAATGCATCTTCCTCATTACTGAATACTTTTATTTTCACCATTGTGGTAAATTCTTTAACAGTGCCAAACTGGTCATATTTCCTTCTAGGGAATTTAGGTAATTGTAGAGATAACATAATCTCTGATTCTTTAAATGCATGACCTAGGTCATGTAATGCAAATGCTCCACACTACAAAGGGAATGTAGGCCAGATGGCCTTTTTCGCTTCCTTTAATGTTTTACTCATCCCTCCCTCGCTAGTTGTTTGATAGGCTATCTCTCTAGCCATAAATTTGTCTGGAAAATAGTATGGGAGGACATGGGGGGAGTTAATGCTGCCAAATACCCTGATATATGTAAATGTCTCCTCCCCAAACCATCTGGACACTAGGATTATATCTACCCCGGCTTCTTGGGAAAACCTGGGGGCATCTCGGTTATAAATCCGTTTGTGGATAGGGAGCATACCTCCATTACAAATTTTGAAAAAATGTGGTTGAAGGTTAGATTCCCACATGTCTTTATGGTATATGTGAATGGGAAATGGATTTGAATAGTCCACTTCCATCCCATGACAGGAAATTTTGAACCAAAACAAATTGCATCCATTATATAGGCGCTCATAAAAAATGGAGGGTAAACCCTCAAAGCAACACTTCTTTTCCTTATATACTCCATTATTGTTCTTGCTAAATTGTCAGACAAAATTTGTGCCCAATTAATTATAGTTGCATTAACGGCTACATATATTAATGGCAACCATTTTGGGAAGAATTTAGTACTCTCGGGTTTTCCAAATAGTCTACATAGCATGGCCGCTGCAAAACTATGAGGGGGACAAATAGATGCATTAGTGTACATACCGTTCTTGTCTTTCTTAATTTTTCCCTCATTATTTGACCAAGTCTAGGTGCAGTATGCTAGGTCCTCATTCTCTTTGGAAAGCTTCTTGACGAACTACCTGTTGCAGATGACTTGTGGCTCTAGTAGGTGGTACTTAAGCCGCAGGTTGTCTAGCGTAAAAGATCCCATAACCTCTTGGCTTCTTGTCTTGAATTTTGTGTCTAAGATGTCAACTTCATCAATAACCCATTTAACCATGTTTGTATAAGGGATTATCTTCGGGCACGCAACTATGCGATGCAAAAATGAGCATGTTGTCTCAAACATGGAAGCGTCTGAGGAATCACGTCCGTCAACTGTAACCTTCATTTCCAGAATCCTTGGTTTCTCTTCCTCCAGTATATTATACATGGCCTCCCATGTAGAGGTTCCTCCCTCTCTGTTGCATGTAGTATCCGTAAACAGAGGAGTCATTTCTGACTTCTCAGAGACGACTACCTTGCCTTTCTTCACCATTTCTCTCAACGATTTGCTCTGTGGATTTTCCCTGAAAGTGAAGAACAACAGTTATCGAATACACAAAGATGATAATGAACGTGAAATGAAATAATGTGGATAAATTTCAAAGGTGATAAAATGAGTTTTATTCGAACGCACAAAAGAAGATATCATATCACATTAAATGGCTTTTCACACATAAATGCAGTTAGCTCTTACTAAATGTCCAGTAATGCTTCATTATCCCTTAGTTTTAATGCTCATAAATGTTTGCATCGTAAATCAAGAAGAAGGCTTTTAGGGTGGCGAGCCTTTGAACTGCGATAATGGCGATTTTGCGATTTGCAAAGCAATATCGCAGATCACAATATTGCATTATTCCTTTTCACTTTTCTTACCTTCTCTTGTGTTTCTGCGAGATGCGAGATGCGAGCTGCTCGTTTATTGTTTCAAAACATAGCTTCTTGTCAGGCTTTTCTATATAAATACCTTTTTTAATGAGTGGAAAACCTAAAAATTTGTTCGTCATATATTTAAGGAGTGGGTCCAGGTCTTGATTGCATTTCGGAATATCGACTGATGGTAAGTTTACGGTGTTCTTTTGAATGCTCGAAATGCGATGCGATAAAGGTTATGACGCCATCATAATTTCACATCTCGCTTGTTTTGAGATAACCTTTTAAGGTGGGCTCTTTATAAATAACGATATGCGATGTGAAACTTGACTTTGAAGAGAAAATCTTAAGGATCTAGTTTATGTCAAAAATATGATAGTTTTCAGGTATAAAGCATAGAGTCCTCTTTTAATCGTTTTTTACTAGATTTGGTGGGTTAGCAAGGTCTTTTGATGATGCTTAATCATGTTGTATGTGGGAAGGCAAGCATTTAGTAGTTCTTTTGAAAAAATAAGGGGGTTTGATTGATATCTTGCTTTATTCCAAAAATAAAAGAAATGCCTAAATGCTAAGTTTATTTTTTGGATGGATTTTTAAAGGGTCCCCATTTATTAATGTAATATTAACTACTACCATTAATAAATGGGGGGTTGTTGAATAGCACAACAAGTTGGAAGTGAGAATCCTGAAGCTCTAGTTGGTAGTGAAAATACTGAAGCTGCAAATGATAATGAAAATCCTAAAGCTGTAGTTGGAAATGAAAATACTAAATTTGAAACTGATAATGAAAACCTTGAAGCTGCAACTATCAATGAAAATTCTAAAGCTACACCTTGTAATGAAAACCTCAAAGTTGTAGTTGATAGTGGAAAGTTGAAGTGGTAACTAGAAATGAAAATTATGAGGGTGCAGTTGAAGACAAGAATTTGAATTTAATGTTGAAGGAGATGAGGAGGAGAATTTGGTTGATTATTTTTTGCCCGAGCAACCAAACTCTCCTCTAAATAAGAAATATGGGGAGAAAACTTTGCAACTCACAGAGAGTGAACTGTTGATCTACATGAACCTCCCCAATTTGAAATCCTTCACTCTGAGATAACCCTCCATCCCAAAACACTTCAAATGAAAACCATTCATTTAGAACCTTTCTAATTTGATACCCTACAACCAAAAGCCATTCAATTAGAAACCTCTTGTTAGGATATTCCGACACATAGGATATAGTTAAGATCAACTTGGTCTAGTTTAGAGTTAGGTATAGAGTTAGGTAAAGTGTCTTTCTTTACCATTGTACATATTGTAACTTACAATCCGACGGTCACGATATGTAGTGATCCGACGGTTCACTCTCACCTCGGTATTATCGACACTTGATCCGTGGCTTGACACCCGATTGGTCCATGAGTTCTATTTAAAGCGCATGGAGGGTCATTGTTCGGGTAATCCGTGCATGAGAGAAGCTTATGTAAATTTTCATTCTTTGATTAATAAATTGTCTGTACCCACGTTGGGACAGGCCGTGGACTGTTTCCCTCCTTGCACTCTGAGGGTTTTAACCACGTCAAAAATACTGGTGTATTGATTTGAGATCTGGTTGTGAGTGGTGTCCTTTTGGTATTCTTTCTGAGGAACTTACCCTGTAAATTCCTACATGGAATCAGAGCTATTTGAGGGCCGCGTCCGTTGGTGATCCAAATCTGAAGCCGGTAGAACTGCATGCGGCTGTCGTTTCCTAGATCTGCTGTTTCTGACTGCTTTCGGGCCGAGAGGACTGCTCTGTTGCGTTCGGAGCATCTGTTTCAGTGAGGAACCCCTTTCGTTTCACGCGAAAAGGTTTCCGGTAGCCCTAGCTGCGTCATTTTTCAGATCGGGAGGTATACAGTGTTTTTTGCAGTTTACTGTCATTTTCTCTCTGCTTATTTCGGTTTCGGTTTATTTAGCCTTTTTTTTTCCCGGATCTATACCTTTCATTTCTGCGTATGCTCTTTGCCCTGCGACTTTGTGCGATCTGGGCAAATCAGAAACAGAAAGAAAGGATTTTTCTCATGCGTATGCTCTTTTCCCTGCACCTTAGTGTGATCTTGGAAAATCAGAAACATTGAGAAAAATATTTAGTTTTTCGGTTAAAAGCTAACTTTGAGATTTTTTTTAAAATTCTAGTTTTTTGGCTAAAGCTAACTTCGAGCCGTAAGGTTCGTTTTTCTTTTCATATTCGTGTTGGGTTTTGTGTTTTGTGTTTTGTAGGGGAAAAGAGCCTTCCCAAGGCAAGCACGCAAATCGAGGCCCCCCCCCCCCCTCTCTCTCTCTCTCTCTCTCTCTCTCTCTCTCTCTCAAATATTTTGTATAGATCAATTGGTTCAAAGACTTTTTAAGAGAGTAGAGGTCTTGGGTTCAAGTCTCCATTTTGTGGGGGCGGATTTTTTCATTCCCGCACATTCGCGCACTTTGCCGGCAACGTCAACAATTTTTTTTCAAAAAGCCATAACTTCTTCATCCGGAAGCCTTTTTCAGAGCCGTTTTTTTTAAAACCGCCTATTTTTTCGAGATCTATCCATTGGATCGCTTACTTTCAGCATCTTCAGCTTCAGGTTTTTTTTCAAAAAATGGAAAGTCCATGCCAAGTCATTCTTGACAGCACTAACTACTTCCAATGGGTAGCCTACATGGGAGATTTACTTAGAAGTAAAGGTCTCTTCAGAATAGCCACAGACCAAGAGAAGAAACCCAAAGATGAAGACAAGGCCGAAAAATGGGAAAATAGACAAGATCAAGCACGTGGTTTGATAGGAATGTCTGTTTCTCCTGATCTTAGATTCCACATTGCAGAAATTGAAACTCCTCATGAAGCATTAGAAAAACTTGCTAAAGTTTTTGGGATTAAAAATGAAATTAGAGCCCATCAACTTGAGAATGAGTTGCTTACTTTGGATCCTACTAATTTTTCTTGCATTGAAGATTTCTTGTCCAAATTCAAGACCCTTAGATATCTCTTGGAAGGTGTTAAAGTTAAGAAAGAAGATGGTAACCTTATTTATTCCATCCTTACTAAGTTGGGACCAGCCTACTCTGTATTTGTTTCCACTTTCCATTCTACAAGGGAAGCTTTCATTTGTCAAGGCAAAGACTACAAACCCCCTTCCTTTGACTCCTTTTGTGATTCCTTAATAAGAGAACAAGAAAAACTCTTACACCTTGGTCTTCTTAATCTTGGAAACTCTTCCTCGAAAGCGTTAGCCGCCCAGCAGCAACCAAATTCAAAGAATCCTAAGAAGTCTTATCCTCAAAGGAATGTTCCTAAACCAACTCAGCCTCAAGATGAAAGATCATTTTAGCAAAATGACAAGACCAATAAAAACAAATGGAAGAGGACTGACAGACATTGTAACTTTTGTAATCGAGATGGCCACTTAGAATCTAAATGCTTTAAGAAGATGGAAGCCTTGGAAGCCGCAATGAAGAAACATAACATCCATGTGGAGCCTACTTCAACTTCAACTTCCGGAATGGCACTTTCTGCATGTCGTTGTCAATCATCTCAGTCTGGTTATGCTTTAAATGTATCTTCTTCTTCTTCTCATTCTCATGAGTGGCTCATTGATTCTGGAGCCTCTTATCACATGGCCAAAAACCAAGCCATGTTTTCTTCTTTAAAAGATTGTAACACCAAAAATATATATGTTGGTGATGATAGATCTCTTAGTGTTGTAGGGACTGGAACTGTTCATCTAGACAATGGTCAGTTTAATGATGTATTATGTGTTCCAACCTTATCCTCCAACCTTCTATCTGTCTATCAGATAACTCATTCAGGTGAAGGCAAAATTGTTGAATTTTCACCTCATGATGTTGTAATCAAGGATCTAAAAGATCCTAAACAGATCCTAGCTACTGGTCTTGCTGATGATTCCACAAGGTTGTATAAGTTTCACAACTTTGGGTCATCAAATCTTCCCTCAGCATTTGTTGCTCATAATGATGAAGTGAGCAAACTTTGGCATGAGCGATTTGGTCACTTAAACTATCGCTCCCTTCAGCATCTATGTAAAGAAAATATGGTGACAGGTCTTCCTATGATATCTTGCAGAGATGGTGTTTGTTCCGGATGTGTACTCGGAAAACATCATCGGGACAGTTTTGACAAACGTGCCTCTTGGCACGCCTCAGCCCCTTTACAGCTTGTGCACAGTGATTTATGTGGTCCTCTTCCTGTTGCTTCATTCTCTGGTTGCAAGTACTTCTTAACCTTCATTGATGATTTCTCCAGACGCACTTGGGTATACTTCTTAAAACTCAAGAGCGAAGTATTTAACACTTTTTTGGCCTTCAAAGCCTTTGTTGAAAAACAATCTGGACATCAAATTCTTAAGCTACGAACTGATAATGGTGGAGAATATGTTAAAAACACATTCATCAACTTTTGCACTGAAAATGGAATTCAAATGCAACATACTGTTCCATACACTCCACAACAAAATGGTGTAGCTGAAAGGAAAAATCGCACCTTAAAGGAAATGGCTAATTGTATGCTGCAATCTAAAGGACTCAGTCTTAGTTTTTGGGCCGAAGCAATTAATTGTGCAAATTATATAATCAATCGCACTCCTACTAAGGTTCTAGAGAATATCAGTCCAGAAGAAGCTTGGAGTTCCATTAAACCAGATGTAAGTCACTTTCGTGTGTTTGGAAGTGAAGCATGGGCCCATATTCCAGATGAAAAGCATAAAGCTTTAGAACCTAAGAGTGAGAAATGCACTTTTTTTGGATATTCTGAAGATGTAAAAGGTTACAGACTTATTCCATTTAAGTCCAAAAATGTTATCATTAGAAGAGATGTAAAATTTGATGAAAATAAATCGGCCTGCGAGCCTAGTCCGGCGGATGTGCCACCTCTTCCTATCTCTTCTACTTTTGAAAACATTTCTTCTTCAGATGATGAAAGTGAGGATGACAATCCTCCCCCACCTCCTCAGGATCCTCAACTTCCAAGATGGGTCCGTGCTACTCGAGATGCAGCAGGTGATCTTGCCGGTGATCCTACAGATCAGCGACGTACACGTTCTCAGTTTGAAAGAGCCTCTTCTTTACTGGCTCAAGCTCCAGTAAATCATGATCCTGACACTTTTGCAGAAGCTTCAGGCCATCCACATTGGGAAGCAGCTATGAATGAAGAATATCAGTCATTGATGACAAATGATACATGGGATCTTGTTCCTCTACCAACGGGACGAAAACTTGTAAGATGTAAATGGGTTTACAGAACCAAGTATGGACCAGATGGCAAAATTGATAAACATAAAGCTCGTCTTGTTGCTAAGGGCTTTTCACAGGTTGAAGGAATTGACTACACTGAAACCTTCGCCCCTGTTGCCAAAATGAACTCTATCCGCCTTGTTCTTTCCCTTGCTGCCTCTTTAAAATGGGAAGTCCATCAAATGGATGTTAAATCTGCCTTCTTGCATGGGGACTTGCAGGAAGAAATCTATATGGAACAACCCATTGGCTTCATACAAACAGACTCAAGCCTTGTGTGTCGACTTAAGAAATCCCTTTATGGTCTCAAGTAGGCTCCTCGGGCTTGGTATGCCAAAATGGATAGCTTTCTTTTAGAATCTGGCTTTTCTAGGTGTCATTCTGACAATACTGTCTACACCAAGAAAGTGGGTGACTCTCTTATCATCCTTGTTCTTTATGTTGATGATCTTATCCTTACTGGTAGTGATCCCAACCTTATAAACCATGTGAAGTCTATCCTTAAAAAGAAATTTGAAATGACAGACTTAGGACACTTACACTATTTTCTCGGTCTTCAAGTCTTGCAATCCAAGGAGGGTATTTCCCTTTCCCAGTCCAAGTATGCTTGTGATATTCTTCGTCATTTTCACATGGAAGACTGTAAGCCAGCCCCTTCTCCCTTTCAGTCTGGAGTCAAACTTTCAGTCTCTTGTTCTTCTCCTGAAGTTGATGCTACCTTATACCGTCAACTTGTAGGAAAACTCTTGTACTTAACCCATACTCGTCCTGATCTTTCCTTTGCTGTTGGCCTTGTTGCTCGTTTTATGCAAAACCCCCGTGAAAGTCACTGGAAAGCAGCCAAAAGAATACTTCGTTATGTTCGAGGTACAGTACAGTTTGGGATTCATTACAATGCCAAAGCAGCTCCTCTGTTAGTTGGTTTCACTGATTCTGATTGGGCTGGTGACCCTGATGATCGGAAGTCTACTGCCGGTTATGTCTTCACTCTTGGTTCAGGACCTATTACATGGGCTTGTAAGAAACAGGCTGCCATTTCTCTTTCGTCAGCAGAAGCAGAGTATCGTGGTGCCGTGGAAGCTAGTAAGGAAGCCTTGTGGCTTCGTCAGATCCTATCAGAGTTTGGCTTTGAGCAGCAACATCCAACCTCCCTTTGGTGTGATAATCAAAGTGCCATTCAGCTATGCAAAGATCCAGTCCAGCATCAGCGCAGCAAACACATCGAACTACACATGCACTTCATCAGAAAACTCATTCATGACCATGCTCTTGAAGTACAATATTGTCCAACAGATGATCAGATTGCAGACATCTTCACAAAGGCTCTCACAGAGGCGAAGTTCACTAAACTTCGATATATGCTTAGAGTTCAGGAAGTTGTCACTAAGGGGGGATAGGCTCTAGTGCCTCCTTCCTTCTCCTATTGTGTCATATTTGTAAATCCTTCAATCCTATCCCAAGTTGTTCTTAAGGGGGGATGTTAGGATATTCCGACACATAGGATATAGTTAAGATCAACTTGGTCTAGTTTAGAGTTAGGTATAGAGTTAGGTAAAGTGTCTTTCTTTACCGTTGTACATATTGTAACTTACAATCCGACGGTCACGATATGTAGTGATCCGACGGTTCACTCTCACCTCGGTATTATCGACACTTGATCCGTGGCTTGACACCCGATTGGTCCATGAGTTCTATTTAAAGCGCATGGAGGGTCATTGTTCGGGTAATCCGTGCATGAGAGAAGCTTATGTAAATTTTCATTCTTTGATTAATAAATTGTCTGTACCCACGTTGGGACAGGCCGTGGACTGTTTCCCTCCTTGCACTCTAAGGGTTTTAACCACGTCAAAAATACTGGTGTATTGATTTGAGATCTGGTTGTGAGCGGTGTCCTTTTGGTATTCTTTCTGAGGAACTTACCCTGTAAATTCCTACACCTCTCACCCTAAGATCCTCCATTCCAAAAAATTTCAATCAAATATCATTTGACCAGAAATAGAGTATTTGACACTTGCATGTCCTTAATCAGAATCTATACAAACTAAAAGCATTCAGTCAGAAGTACTTGTTACTAAAAAAATTAGCAGGGAAAGAAAACATGCAACCTCATTCTTGAATATGCTTCCCATAGGAAGAATAAAATTTTCTCAACTTTCTAGGTTATCAAGAGAATACAAATTATCTCCTATTATGTCTTCAATAAGATATATTAATTCTATAGAAGAAATAGATTTAACTAGATAGACTTTTGGTGAAAAGAGGGGAAGATTGTTTGGACCAGGATACATAAGAGAAATTGGAAACAGAAGTGGCCCTAGGTGAATTTGGAAAAGGGAAAATAACGACAATATTGCGGTATAGAGGAGATAATATGAATACAGAAGCACAAAGTTCTAAAAAAGTTCAAGATTCAAAAGAAATGGACTTAGATGAATCTATTTAGGATGTTGAAGATGCATATGCATTAGAAAGGATAGACTTGGACCAAGAAGTGTATAATGTAGAAGTGGTACTATGGATGTTGAAGACATAGCAACTGATGTGTCTCAGGAACCAGTTGTTGATTCCTTAGCAATAGAAGATCTAGACTTCCTGTTAGTGTGAAATTTCTTGGAAGGTGTATGAAAAAAACTTCACTTAAGTCACTAGGTGACAAATGACCCTAACAAGAATTTGTAGTTGCCTACGATTCAGATCTGTGATAAAAG